>CM045763.1:122935058-123256326 GCA_025200525.1 Camellia lanceoleosa | reverse complement strand
AAATTTAAAATTGATTCTAATTATTTAAGAAATTCAATATAATTAATATTATAAATAAGATAGACATAAAATAACAAATAATTTTAATATTTTATTTAAAAAAAGGTGAAAAAAAGTAAAGTAATTGGTAAAAGTATGTACAATTCTATTAGGTTTTGATATTAAATTTCAAATTAATTGATTAAGTAGAAGTCTTTTAAATATTAAATTTTAGAAAGAATTTTGGTAAAGGATATATTGATGCAATAAGTTGAAGTGATGATATAATAAACGCACCATTATGCATCAGCAATTGAAATTATGGAACATCTTCACTTTTCCAAGTCCTTGATGCTGAAAATTTTATTTGCTGCCTATCTACCTGCCGTGGAGTACACGCTGTGTTCAGTTGAACAAGGTGCCGTTCGACCTAATTTTCATAGTGCACGCACGTCCTTTCTTGGATCATATTAGAGTGTTTTGAAAAGATGGTTAAAAATCTGATTACATATATACTTGGTGTTTGGCCTAATTTGTTTCAATTTTTCAATCTAACAGTGACAGTGCTCATTAATATGGCATGGCAAACCACTTAGATCTCATAGAATTGCAACAAATAAAAGTTGCAGTGTTAGTTAAAACCAAGATGAGTCTGTCTTAAGAAAGAATCAGCAGGACAAATTTTTTTGGTTGATCACTATCTTAACATATAATTCAATGAATTTACTAAGCCCAATTTGTGTGAAAATACAGTTAAAATGGTTTTCATTTCTCCTCCATCTCTGCACATCAGTAGGAGGTGTCAAAGAGACCTATTTTCTTTAAATTCCACAAAATTTGAAGCCAAATATCTATATTGGCAAACAATCATAATCTTCTTAATCAAAATAGTTTACAAAAATCTAGAAAGGTGTCTATAATTTTGTTGAATGTATGGTGTAAATTTAAGCTTGATGTGGTGTGGTTCATGCCCAAGCTGAATCTGATCCACCATGTATTTTTTGGTACAACATATTGTTGATAGCTTTATCTTATTTGGATAAATAAATGTACAACATATAAGAGTTTTACACACTTAACTTTTATGTTTCCAAAAGTGAAACTTTTGTTGCAAAAAGTATTATGAGACCAATTTTAGCTGTCAAAAAAATCAATCTCGAAAAGTACAAAAAAAAAAAAATCTATAGTGAATTTTTTTTTTTAAAACTAATTAATATAGTTTTAAAAGCAAAACAATATCATGTCAAAAATTTTTAATAAATCAATAAAATACATAATAATACTTTTGACCATTAAAATATAATTTCTTTAAAAAGCAATTTTGTCCCTTAATTTGTTACCGTGTATGTATCTTATTCCAGTAAAGCATCTAGCCAGTAAAAACCTAATGAACCTTATGAAAGAACAAAAAGCACTAGTTTGGGAAGTGGCTAAAAAAGTTTTCTTTTTTAGTCAAAAAAATCAACTTTTTTACCCAAAAGAATTTAGTTTTTTACCAAAAAAATCATCAAAAAAATCAAAATATCAAAAAATTAATTTTTATCAACTTTTCAAAACACCACTCAGGTAATCCTTTTGGTGGAGGCTTTTCCCAAAATAAGCCTTTTTTGCATTGGATTTCCCAAACTAGGCCAACTTCGTGAATTCCAAAACTAAGTTAAAAGCGCTATTTCTATTCGCTTTTCTTTGTTAGGAGCTTAAAATTGGATGAGCGAAAATCGCTATTACAAATAGCGATTTTGATTAAATAGCTATTACAAATAAGCGCTTATAAGCGTGAAATTTTTCGAGAAGAAAAGCTTTTAGAACAAAACTTTGTTGTGACACTATTGCTAATAGCGATTTTAACGCAAAAATTTTTCGAGCGCTATTGCTAATAAGCGCTTTTAGCGAAATTTTTTGGAATAAAAACGCTATTTCTAATAGCGCTTTTAAAACATTTTTGGAAGAAAGCGCTATCCCTAATAGCGCTTTTAACGAGATAATTTTTGGAAGAAAGCTATTCATTTTTAACGAAATTTTTTTGGAAATAAGCGCTATTTACAATATAAAACAAAAAAGAAAAAAAACATAAATGGGCCACATGTTTACACTCTATAAAATTGAAATTAGCTTTACTAAAGCCATTGTCATGTTAAAATATATATTTTTTTCTTTTGTTTTTGTTTTGATTTAGAATGTGTAATTCATAAATTTTACATAATATGAAAAAAACCTCTTTTCATATATTAATTTTACATACCATTTTTCATATATATAATTTTAAAATCATATTGATTTAGATATTATTAAGCCAATCATGTTCATTTATTTTGCTTTACTGAAGCCGTTGTCATGTTAAATTTTTTATTTTTTTCTTTTGTCTTTGTTTTGATTTAGAAAATGTAATTCAATTTTTTTTTTCGTCTTTACTGAAGTTGTTTTAATGTAAATTTTTTTTTGTTTATTGTTTTGTGTTTGTTTTGTTTAAAAGGTGATAATGTAATTAATAATTTTTTTGGCTTTACTAAAATCGTTTTTCATGTAATTTTTTTTTCTTTTGTCTTTGTTTTTGGGTTAGAATGTGTTATTTAGAAAATTATTTTGGCTTCTGAAAGCCATTTTCATTTAAACATACATATATATTTATTCTTTTGTCTTTGTTTTGGGTTAGAAGGTTTTATTTAGAAAATTATTTTGGCTTCTGGCTTGTTTTCATTAGAACATACATATATATTTATTCTTTTGTCTTTGTTTTTGAGTTAGAAGGTTTTATTTAGAAAATTATTTTTGGCTTCTGGAGCCGTTTTCATTTAAACATACATATATATTTATTCTTTTGTCTTTGTTTTGAGTTAGAAGGTTTTATTTAGAAAATTATTTTGGCTTCTGGCCGTTTTCATTTAAACATACATATATATTTATTCTTTTGTCTTTGTTTTTGGGTTAGAAGGTGAGAATGTAATTGAAAAAACGGTTTAGTAAACTAGTTTAGTAAAAAGCGTGTTGTACCGTTTTCATTTAGAAAATTTATTTTTTTGTTTAAGTCTTTGTTATGTGTTAGAATGTGATATGCATGCTCTCTGGTCAAAGCACACCCACACCTTTGTCTTGATTTCGACGAGCAACGACGAAGGGTGAGGCCGAACCACCATGAGTAGGCCAAGAAGGCGAAGGCCACAAGAGCTCCTAAAATAAATTTTGTCAACATTTTTGTAATAATACTTAATACATAATATTGCGAAGTCGATTTTACTAAATACTCATATAGGCATGAAAACAACATAAGCGAAATTGCAAATGTAATAGTTTTTCGATTACATAGGTAATCTGACATAATTCTCCCACAAAAATACATTACGGACACCATGGCCGAACACACATTACATACATCTCACGGACACACCTGAGCCGACCACACAACACATAAACATATGATTACGATCAAACACTTGATTCATGACCTAATATTGCATATTAATAAGCGTAACATTTGGAGACACAATACATAAACATAGACTTAAGCATAAACATAACATAACACCTAATTAGCGCAAATCGGCGGGTGGCTCGAGTGCGAACAATCCAAAGCTTCGATTCGGAGACAAGTTCGGGATCCTCCATGATACCCTTGATAGCCGCAACATACGGTTACATTACATTCTTACGGGCATCCTTCTTAACTATGAGTAGCTGCATATCGCGGGCCAACCTCGGCCCATTTGAGAAATCTCACGTTGTAGTCTTTGACATAGTCGATCAACATTTTCAAGATCTTCCTTTTGGATCTCAGCGAGCGTGCTTTTGGCACCTTGATCGTCTTTCCGACATAATCTTTCATTTTTCGCTCTATAAATAGTGCGGGCCACTTGAAGTCTAGCATTTGCATAACCATATCTGTTTGATTCTCGATGGATCCTCCACCAAACCACATGGATCTCGATAGTACTTGGGCATGACAAAATGTAAGCTTCCCAAACCTATCATGATAAGCACAAGAGGCATCTAACAAAGGAAATGGTGTTTCATCTTCAGCATCGCCACTTCCCCTTCCTCCTCCTCGTCGTGAACTTTCATCCCTTTGCAAGTTCCTACCACCTCTGCGATTCCCAGTCCCTCCCATGAACCATGTAGCCATGCTAATTTTTTAAAGCAAATAAATGATAATTTAAGTAGGGCAAAATGAGTTGTAAGGTTGTGTCTTCACCTTTACTCATTTATATAGTTGGTTATGAACGACTTTAGAAAGATGCCTCTGCATGACAATCCCACATATATGAACAAGGTATGAGTTGTCAATAGATTGAAAAAACAGAGAAAAGCAAATCTTGTGGTGAAGTCACGTGACTTGACAATCCATCTGTATATCACGGACAAAATAAATGCATCTTGTTGTAAGGTAAATCGGTGAATTCACTTTGTTGCCATGTGACTTTACGAGTTGAGAATCCCACATATATCAATAACGAGATGAGTTGTCACTACAATAAAAATCTGAGCAAAAATTGAAAACCAAAGCCTCTGCACCAAGTCACATGACTTGACAATCCATCTGCGTATCTGAGACAAAATAAAACAATCTTGTTGTAAAGATAAATCGGTGAATTCCTTTGTTGCCATGTGACTTTTACGAGTTGAGAATCCACATCTATCAATAACAGATGAGTTGTCACTACAATAAAAAATCTGAGCAAAAATTGAGAAAACCAAAGCCTCTGCACCAAGTCACATGACTTGACAATCCATCTGCGTATCTGGACAAAATAAAACAATCTTGTTGTAAGGTAAATCGATGAATTCACTTTGTTGCCATGTGACTTTACGAGTTGAGAATCCCACATCTATCAATAGCAGATGAGTTGTCACTACAATAAAAATCTGAGCACAAAATTGAAAACCAAAGCATGTGCACCAAGTCACATGACTTGACAATCCATCTGCATATAAGGACAAAATAAAGGTATCTTGCCCGAAGGTAAATCGGTGAATTCCTTTGTTGCCATGTGACTTTACGAGTTGGGAATCCCACCTATGTCAATAAGAGATAAGTTGTCCTTTGTAATACAAAAGTCGAGCAAGAAATCGAGAAAACCAAAGCACATGCACCGGGTCACATGAATTCACAATCCATCTGCATATCTTGACAAATCTCTCATGATTTGACTACTCAATGTGTGAAAAAATGAAGCTTATGTAGCCAATGTTGTGTTTCACTTAGCTACATAATGTTACGACCTACTATTTGTATTTCATTGAAAAGTATGACTATTTGAATTGTTGTTGTCATTTGGGAAGCTATTCACCGACCTACATTATGTTTTTGTGCTATTGAAGCCGGTAGTTCGTTTCACGAGTTTACTTTTACTGTCAACCCCTCATTCATTACGAGTCATCATTTTCTTGAACTTTCAAGAATTGGAAGGTGACTCTTTCTTCTTCCCGATGGAGATTGAAATTAGTTGTAAATTCATCCCTATTTAATGACCCAGTTAAAGGGAACCTTTTGTCAGAGTTGCACGATCTATTTTATGTGTTTTAAGTATTCACATAATTGAACATACATTAATCCATTCATTAATCGAACATTCATTAACTAATTGCAATTCAATAAAGAAAATCATGAACTCATAAATGTGTAGTTATAAATGTAGTTATTTCATAAACTTGAGTTCATAAAAGAAATACTTGAAATACATCCGTGCGTTAGACCAACAACAACATTGTCTTACACTCCATTAACGAACATATGAAAGATAGCGGTGTTTGATTTCTTATTCCTCATCGACATGTAGTAGTCGAGAGATATTTTCATTGTTTAAGACATTATTTCGCTCAACCATTGTCAAATCTCTGTTGCTTATACGCCATTTCGGTGGCTATTTGAAGCATGAAATGTCGACATCTCGCATCAACATTACATTGTTCTCCTTCTTAATTACGCTAGCTTGCTTTTTCATAGTCACTCACATTTCGTCTAGGCATGGTCAATGAGCAGCGATGAGGTGCAGTGCCCCAAGGTTCGTAGATCATTATACAATCCTTCTTGCTCCGTTACCTGAGCGCCCATTCTGCTCGGATACCGGCATAATAATCCTTCGGACTCGAGTACTTTTTCGCTCTTGTAGTCATCGTAAATGGAGGTAGTACCACACTTCGGATTTCTTCTTTGGCGTGAACTTCTGCACCTCTTGAAGACATTGTTAATAACACAAAAAATAATAATAATAGTAATTGTATATATATTACTTTTGTTATGACTTCAACAAACATCATCTTTGGGGTATTTATAGACATCATAGTGGTGCTAGAGGCGTTATGGAATAAGTGATACCGTGATATTATTTGTTGTTATTCATTTCATGTAATTTTGATTACCGTGACTTTGTGTACTGTGATATAGTCACGGGCGTGGTTGTCGAGATAAAATCATAATTGCAGGCCACAGAATGACAATGCAATCCCTTCATATTCGAGCAGTGCATTGTCAAATAAAACAAAATGCATTGTCAAATAAATTATCATTGTTTTTCTCACCAACATAATAAAATGGTCACTTGCTACGTAAACACGATTGGAACATTGGTGCCTATATTTTTTCTGATTTTCATTTAATTAACTTCACAGTCATCCAATTTTCATTGTCATTACACAACCGTCCATCATGTTTTTTTATCAACATAATAGCATTTTCTGCTTCTTTTCACAGTCGTAATAATGTGACTCAGATGAATTCTAAAATGTAAAGAAAAAACAAAGCATGTAAGTTGCAATCACGAAGTCACATGCATCGCGTAATGTGAGGAAAAAGTCTGGCGTATACAAGCATGGCAAAGTCGAGAAAGTCACATGCATTCTTGCTGCTTGCATAAAGTGACATGCATCATTGCATCAATGTACAAAGTCCTTTATACTGCGGCACAATAGCCGATGCTACAGGCCTTTGATTCGTTCATGACTTGACAAAAGTGGAGTACTGACAGCCAAATGCACTGGATAAGGTCGATTGGCATGCATGTGATCGAGCGAAATGCTCATACATTGGTTCGAGACAAAATATTATAATCAATTAAAATATTTTACTACTTCAAATTGTAAGTATATTTCAATGCAATATTGTAGTCAAAATTAATTTGTGTTAGATTATATTTGTCAATTGTTCACAAATTTTATTAATTAATTTATTTATTAAAACAAGCTGTTAAAATATTTTTCATGACATATCACGATTGGTTGACAAATTTAAAAAAACAACCGTTCATGTATTTATTAATTTGTTGAAATATTGTTTCACAATATTTTTACTTTTTGTTTTCAAATAACAATAAATTATGCAATTCATAAAAGTCGAAGTGACAACTCCTATCAAGTTGATGCATAATTGTTCAGGTCATCAAAGTTGACGTGACAACTCTAATGCATAGTTGTCATAGTTGTTTACAATAATTGCATGCATACATCTGACTACCATGTGTATATATGGTATAAATATAAATAGCATACCACAACAAAAGTTTCTGACTATTTCTAGCGATATCATCATGACATATCACGGTGGTTGATCTATATTGACAATGGGTCGCTATTGGGTTGCAGATGGAGATGAATTTCAATACCCATTAAATCCAAATTTGCGTTACTCACGTGCCACCGTCAATACCATGAGTGAGTGGGAATTTACGCAAAACTTCGAGCAAGCGTTCTCGTTGAGCTATCTTAGTGAAGTTAATCTTAAATTTCCTCGCCGGTTAGCCATGCGTATGCCAATTGACACTCCACGGTTGTTGCAAAGGGCATTGCATCGTATCGCGGCGAGGTTAATCGCATGACCGCGTTTGCAAAGGTCCGGACTAATGAAGACCGCAAATGGCGTGCGAAGATGGGTTAATGGATGATGCACACGATTACTACGCTGGAGCATGGATGTTATGTATGAATCGATATTGAGATGTCGGATGATGATGATAATGAATGAAATTGTTTGGATGAGCGCCGGGCATTTACGTAATGCATGCAATTTGTAATGCTTATCCATGACTTATCAATGAAGCGAGATATTTCAATTATTTTTAGCCTTGAACAAACATATTTTTATAGCTTCTTTACGTTTTGTTCAAACCAAAGCGTTTATAATTTATGTTTTCCTAAAATAAACATAAATGGTTGTATCAAATTTATTTAAACTTCAATTTTATAAATGGTTGTCTCAATTTGTAAATTTGAGGAAAAATCGTAAATTACTATAAATAATGCAGGACTACGGATAATGAGAGAGGGTAGAGATGTGAAAGAGATTTGTGTGATTCACCAATATAAATAAGAATAAAAAATTGTGAAATTATAATTGCGAATAAATAAGTATGACACTTACATCAGCTGTAAATGTTTGACACATAAAAAAAAAATATAGAAAAAAAAAAACCTATATAGTCCATATCGCAACCGCTAAAGCCCTAACACTTTGCCCCAGTCCACAACCCCGTAGTGGATCTCCTCCTCGGTCTCCTCTGTGAACTCTCTGAATATCGGCACTCCTCCCTGCATGCGGCCTCCTTGTTGCTGTGGAGCCTATGAGTGTGACCCCCCCTCTCCTGCATCGATGCCTGATCCTGCTGTGCTGCGGTCGAGATCTTCTTGTGTTGTGAAACTCCCACTCCCTCATCTGCTGCAACTGTATCACGATCTGCAGCTGGACCCCGACCTCTGCCTCTGCCCGCACCCCGACCTCGGCCGCGACGTCCCCCACGACCATAACCTCGGCCTCTCACTCGCGCTCTGGGGGGGCTCAATATGGGCCTCATCATCAATGTGGGAGATGTCAGTGAGAACTGCATCATGTGTACTCCTGGGCGCGGTCGAAGTAGTCCCCAGGAAAGCAGGTGGTAACTGGGTGGGTGGGGTAACAACATCATCAATGAGCAAGGCGTGAAGTACTACCGAAGCGGTACATGGCGGGTGGGTGGGGTAACAACATCATGCATGAAGCGGTGACCAATTCGAAGTCGGTCGAGGTCGACATCTTTGGGTAAGATGTACGTGTGGGGAATATGGAGAAATGTATGGGATATCATGCGGTGGGGTGACTGAAGTCGAAGGACTTCTTGTGGTGGGTTGAAGTGGGAAACCTTGGCGTGGGCCAGGGGATGTGTGCAGGCATTCTTTGGATACACCGTAGTCCCCAAAATGCAGACGATCTACCCGATGGGCATGCTGGATCCCCTCGTACAATAACTCTCTGATCTCTACAAGGGCCTGTAGACCAAGCTGTCCATCACGTCTGAAAATGGCGTCCTCAGCCAAGTGATATGACCTCCCAGCTCGAACCACCTGAACACAAAATCAGATATATTAGGCTATAGTTGACTAAAAATAATCAATTATGATATTAACAATTATCTGACATATAGTACGATACTCACCAATGCCTCGAGAAGGCCCAACTCACGATATCCGGCCTCGGACATGTGGCTCGGATTCTGAACAAGTAGGTGTGTATGTCGCCGATACCACAACATGTAAGGGTCGGGAGAGGGGAGGACTCCATCGCTCCAGTCAGCCTGTACAATAGTGTCGCGGCGGGCATCCCTGGCTGTATGTATCGCGGATGATGCACACTCGGTCGATCTTTGGCTCGACGCGTCTATCGATCGCATGCAACCGCCACTCGGTGTCACACCGATCCGGCGGCTTTGGACCCGACCAAGCTATCGGAGGACACGATCGGGGAGATGCCACTCAACCACGTCAAAACAAATGAGTGGTACTCTGCGCCATCCATATATCCTCACCTAGTCGGCGATGATGCGGGGCGTATGGAGGACATCGGCATAAAATTTTGCCGGATAAACTACAATAACGACAAGTCTATTAAAAATCGCTCATAAACATATACACTCCATATGACGGTTAAAATTTAGGTATTTAAATTTGATACCTCGCCGTCGATCATCCGGTCAATTTGGTCTCTATACCACGGCGACTCATTGGGTCAACACGACCTCGTGGCTCATGTCAACCCTCCCCGGCTACCTCGAGGTCCGGTAAGCTGCATGTCTCCTGCCGATGGGAACCTCACGAGGAGCAACTAGTTGCCGCCTAGGCGGCAATCTTGAATCAATCTCTCCACGCCCAAATCTGCAATAGTTTCAGCGCAATTACAATCTTGATATATGCCATACAATATGAATTGACATGTAATCAAATTCTTACTAACTTTGTAGCAAGACAAGGGGTCCTCGATCTGAGTCACACCCACAGGTGGCTCGACATAACATCCTATACAAGCATGCCAAAAGCGCGGCGCCCAATTTATCTTGGCGATGTCGTCAATGTCTCTCAGCGATGGCAAATACATCGGCTTGAGCGGGTTACGTGACTTATCGGGGAGAAGTACCCCCAATAAGCCCACAGAATATATGCTCGCGCATCTTTCTTGTACTAACTCATCTGGAGCATGATGCGGAAGATGCATACGAAAATGCTTTCGAACGACCACCTCACCCTCGCTCTACTGCTGTAAGTCTGCGGTGTAGGTGCTAGTCCCGATAGCTCGGCCTGAGGGCTATCCTTTGCTCCGTCGTCAATGATGGGTCAAGTCCGATGCTTGCTCGTCCATCAATCCGTGAACCGTATAGGATAGATACGTCTGCAATGTGACGGTGGCCTCACCGTCGGAAATGAAATGTATGAGTCTCATGTCGCCATCTCTCGGCGAAGCGATAATGAGTGGGTGGTCTAGTCGATATGGCCTATCGATATACACCATAGAATCCGTAGCGTAGTAGACCTTTGCAAGACTCTATGGTCAATGGGCGATCCTGATAGGAATCTCCCGTAGGCATGCCACCGCGGTGCGTGCACAGTCTGCATAACAGAATGAGTAGTTTAAATTATAGCATTATCAAGGAAATCAAAAACAAAATGCGGTGTATTTTCATTGTAAGCGTAAAGTCCAACAAAGCGTTATTGCATCTGGGTCCTCCCATATCTTTGTCGGCCGATGTGGAAGACTCAAAAGGGAACCTCATCGGTAGATGTGCCATGAAGCTGTCTGCAGTTGAAAAACAAATACATTTTGAAAAAGCGTATTGATGAGCATGTAATTTAACTATATCAATTAAGCTCAAATTATTATATACATGGCGACTTGGAAAACAAATGTGGTCGATAATTTTAAAAGTATAAATTTGTGTGCCATTAACATGGAAGCAATTCACTAAATTCTGAATTTTGCATATTATGTGCCATTAAATATGATAAGCAATTCAACATAACCTATAGTTATCTATGCTTGAGTAATATACAAATCTTTTACAAAATCATTTTACGATCTCAGTTACATAAGCTTAATAATGACCAATAACATGTGGATAGTTTTTGTATGTCAATATTTGAGAAAAATGATTGTTGATTTTGGACAAAAAATGAACAAATAAATGGACAAAATTTAATAATGATAATTTTTTTCAAAACTTCATTGTTGATTTTGGCATATTTGACATAACCTCATTCTTGATTTTGACATATTTGACTACATTTATGGCATATTAAACAAAACTTCATTATTGATTTTGTAATTTTTGTTTTGCAATAAAGTATAAAATTTGTAAATTACGTACATGTAATTCATAAATTGTAAATGTACAAAATGCTTGCATCAGTCGAAATATTAAAATCTTAAAATGATAGAAGAACTATGTGATTTTAAATAAAATTCTGTAATAAACATTTTCAATGAAGTAGAGAATAAAAACTATAGGGCTATGTGGTATAGTTAAATGTTTTTGCATTGTCATTTAGTTTAATTTATTTGTTTACTATGTTAGTTGTAAATTTTGTCAAGGAAATCAAACAATTACAATATATAAAGAATTAAACAATAGAAATGATCTATTACAAATAAAAAATGTTCTATTAAATGTACGACCCCATTTACAAATAATGAATTACAAAAGAAAAGAAAATGATCTATTACGAATAAAGAATTACAAAAAGATCTATTACAAAATGTAAGTATTACATAGTCTTCATCGACCAAGTCATGGGACATGTTACTTTGTCATGACTTTGGCACTCATTTTACCTTGGCGGTCAAACGCCTATCGATATGTCCATCTCATTGAATCTGAGACATAGATGTGCGACCGTTTCACTTGTTGCGAGCGATACATTAGGCATTAAAGTCCACTGCGGATCAGCCCAATAATCTTGATGCGGTATTGGATTGAATTTAGTTTCCCAAACCCTCATGTATACATGAAGCCTATTTACTAAATCAATGTACTCGAATGGATTGTCACCGCATTCAGACATTACAGCGAGCATATGAGAACATGGATAGTGTCGTATCTCATATTTCCCTGGCTGCCGTGGGTTGATTCATCCGCACAATTTGTGTATTGCGACCTCGTCCATGGCGAAAAGATGTTTGCACCTCAAACAGCTTGGCGGGGCCTATAAAAAATTGTAATACAAACTAATGAAGTTCATGTTTTTAGGTGTAGTTAAATTGACAACATAATAACAATAATTTCATTTATATTACAAACTAACTTTGTCATATGATATCAACTTGAAAGTATTTGCCCTTGCGATGCCATCCTCAATAGTTTTTGCATCTCTCTAGGGTATTGGAACTCATTTCGTACATCTAGTTAAACTTGGGCTCCCATCTCGTCAAAATATTTTACAAGCCCGAAATGTAAATTCAACCATAGTTGAGATAGGTAAGTTCCTTGCACCTTTCAAGGCGCTATTGAAGCACTCTGCATCATTGCTAGTCAATACCCCCACCGATGTCCACCGTCATCTGAAAGGGCCCACTCCTCGGGATTCATCTTGTAAACCCAAGTGATGGCTTCTTGGTCAATAACTTTGTATTTGTTGTAAGTAACCATTACACTTTAAATGGTTGATGAGCACTTCACCTTTCCATAGAAGTTGTTTGACTCCTTATTTTTGAGCGTAGTGTTAAAGTTACTACAAACATGTCGAAGGTAGTGCCGATGATATCCAACAAATTGGAGCGAGGGATTCAACCAATGCCGCCTAACTGCAGCTAAAATAGTCTCAGCTCGATCAGATATTAAAGTCACTCACTGTCGGTCCATGACAATATGTTCCTTGATATTTGAAATGAAGAACGACCAAGACTCCAAACTCTCTCTGTCGACAACAGCAAATGCAAGCGGTAGTACTTTGCCATTGGCAGTGACAATCGTTGCTACAAGCAACACACCAGTGTATTTCCCGTATAAGAATGTACCATCTATGGTTATAACAGGCCTACAATATGTGAATCCGCCGATGGCGGGTTTGAAAGACCAAAAAACAAAGTGGAAGAGCGGGCATAATGGTTGTATTTCCGGTATATCTATGCTTCCATTGCGATGGTGCGAGATTAGATGTTTGTAATGCATACATGAATTTAGGCAACATCATATATGATTCATCCCAATCCCGAATACCATTCTAATTGCCTTTGCCCTTGCATGCCACGCCTTCTTGTATGATATAGTATAGTTCATGGACTTTTTATATCTTCGATGACATTCTTAATGGGCATATCGGGTTAGATTACGCATACAACAATACCTATGAGTCGATTATTTTGGTGTGAACACTTTAAACAAACAATTTTGGTGTGAACACTTTAAACAAACAATGTGTATATAAATGTAAACATTTATTTTGTATACTCACATAACTTGTCCCAAAAGATGAGAAGCAATGTAGCTGGAGCTAATATTTGTGTGGTCCTGTTCATTAGTGGGTATAAACAATGGTGAGGACCCCTATCTTTGCTTTATTTCAAAAGACCATGTCTCCTACTAAGAGATGCGCAACCACCATCTCTGATCATGCTTGCAAGCACACACCCAAGCGTCTCGCTTGGAGGTTACGACTTTATACTCTCGATTATTTGTTGCATGGTACAATTTCACGGCATGTGCGAGTTGCTTCTTATCAGCGAAGACCATCCCTTTGTCCAACTCTGGATTTTCGGCATTCGGATTGATTCTGAGGAGCGACATCGCGGTTAGTAATGTCAAAATCACCACCCATGTGAATGTTTTTCATACAAAGGGATTTGGTCTAGGTGGAATGGGGGCATTACGAATATCAGCGGGGCGTCGACATCATCTTCTTCATCATCATCATCATCGATCCGCCCAATAAATTTTCTTCATCACACATTTCATTCTCATCATTGTCTAGGCGACATCGAGGACCGTACATGTCACTTTGTCGACAAAGCGCACTGAAATTAACCGTTTGACCATATTACGGCAACTTCAAGCTGAGTCGTATGATGGCTATAGGTGGACACATCTTGGGTGTTATTGTGAAATTGATCTCGTATCCACCACGTGAACTTGATTCTCCACCATGGCCATGAAATATACATTGTGTGTAGCGGTGCATAACATTCATTTGACTCATACATAGGAGGCGAAATCTTTGTTGTGTCAATCCCATGTGTCGACAATGTAGTGAGCGGATGTGAATCCATACGTGTTATATTCGGAAGATTACGTACAACCTCTTTACGAATGTACACTTCCAAACAATTTGGTGGTTCGAAATTTCCACCGATACTTAAAACGGTGTTCAACGCCTCATCGTCATTTATCGGTAATATTTTGTATTTGCTGGTTGCTTGCCACTGGCGATAAAGATATCTACATTTGAAGATCAATCGGACTGTTTCCCCGTAAGTTGCAACCTTCGACATAAACATCTCTTCCAAATTGCCAAGTGTGGTGCCAAGTTGCACCCTATATATCCCTTTCGGTTCAGCATCATATGACACACCTCCATCGGGGTCCCGAATTATGTTTCTCCCCCAGTAAAAGATAATTGGAACAGTTGCCATATACTTGCTTCAATGAAACAATAAATATTAAAATATCAACAATATACATATATCGAATTCTACTTGTAAAATAAACATTACAAAAAACATTAAAATTTGCAGAAGTCACAAATAAAAGTAACCCTCTAATTTTTTGTCAATTTATATTTTCCAGGGTTGAAGGAATTGTAGAGGTGAAACAGTAATTCAATTTGTATTTTGTCAACTATATATTTGTGTCTCAACTTGTTCAACCTGGTGATGTAATTGTTCAGATTTATGGAAAATATAAGTTAATTTGATTTGCTCAAACATGTGTCATTACCGACCTTAATGACAAAGTTATTTCCTATGTGAACTAGTAACCCTCGTCCATTTTGTAGAGGTCATGTAGGCTTTCCTATAAAATTAAAACAAAAAGCTCATTTTGGATCATTTTTGATCGTTATGAAAAGTAAGAAAAAATTTTAATTTATTTACTCCTTTTTTTCCTTACACATACAAAAACAAAAAAATAATTACAGACATAATTTATAATGGCAAAAAATTAGAGATAATTAAATTGAAGTTGGTGGTTAAATGTATGGACTACATTTTGGATAGTTATCCATGTGAATCTATCGGGCCATCCGTACAAATTATTTGGTATTACAAAACACAGGCTTACCCATCAAAGTGCCAATTTTTTTTTTCCCCTTCGTACGTACGAAATTGCGATGGACTATTAATTAAAATAATTTAAGACTCTTTTCATGCATGTATTGTAACTAGTCTAATAATGACTTCTAATTATACAAATATAAATAAAAATTATTTAAACATAATGTTTACATTTTCCTTTTCAATGGTAGTGGACAATCACAAAGTGGAAAAGGCGATAAATCGATTCGTTCAATACCCATTTCAAAAACTTTTTCAAATTTAGTTCGTTTTTTGAGAAATTTTAATTTGTACTACAATGCTATTATATGTATTACAAATTCAGCTCATTAAATTTTTAATCATATTTTGGGTGCACGACCCCAAATATAGTGAAATAAACCAAGCGAAATTAAACCAAATTTTTTTATTTAAATCAAATAGAGTCAAATTTAAATATTTTGAGAAACCAATAAAAATATTTCTTTTGAATAAAATAGAGTCAAAATTAAATATTTGAGAGAACATGATCTTTTACTTGAGAGAACATGATCTTTTCATGGAGAAAATTAAATATTTTT
Organism: Camellia lanceoleosa; assembly: GCA_025200525.1. Classification (NCBI taxonomy): domain Eukaryota; kingdom Viridiplantae; phylum Streptophyta; class Magnoliopsida; order Ericales; family Theaceae; genus Camellia; species Camellia lanceoleosa. Next base: position 123,240,297 of record CM045763.1, on the reverse strand, counting down.
GTAATCAAATACATTCAAAATTAAATATTTTTTTGTTTAATAATTATATTTTGTAGAAATTAGACATTACCAATTTTTGAACCATAATTTGATTCAAAAAATATAGATATTTTCATTCACAAGCATAATTTCCAAATTTCAATTTCTGATTTCAAATTTCAAAATATAGACATTTCATAATTCGAATTCAACAATTCTCAATCACATGAATTTCGTAATATGACATTAACAATTACGAATTATATGAATTTCAATTTTTTCTAATTTTATTCTTAATTAAACAAGATTACTTTTAAAATCATAATTTGAAACCCTAATTTCCTTTTCATTCCTCTTAACAAGCAAAAAAAAAAAAAAAAACTCACAAACATTATTTCAAAATTCCATTTTCTGATTTCAAATTTCAAAATATAGACATTTCATAATTTTAAATCAACAATTCTCAATTACATGAATTTCGTAATATGACATTAACAATTACGAATTATATGAATTTCAATTTTTTGTAATTTTATTCTTAATTAAACAAGATTACTTTTAAAACCATAATTTGAAACCCTAATTTCCTTTTCATTCCTCTTAACAAGCAAAAAAAAAAAAAAAAAAAACTCACAAGCATCATTTCAAAATTTCATTTTCTGATTTCAAATTTTAAAATATAGACATTTCATAATTTCAAATCAACAATTCTCAATTACAAGAATTTAAGTAATATGACATTAACAATTCTGAATTATATGAATTTCAATTTTTTCTAATTTTATTCTTAATTAAACAAGACTACTTTTAAAACCATAATTTGAAACCCTAATTTCTTTTTCATTCCTCTTAACAAGCAAAAAAAAAAAAAAAAAACTCACAAGCATCATTTCAAAATTTCATTTTCTGATTTCAAATTTCAAAATATAGATATTTCATAATTTCAAATCAACAATTCTCAATTACATGAATTTAAGTAATATGACATTAACAATTACGAATTATATGAATTTCAATTTTTTCTAATTTTATTCTTAATTAAACAAGATTACTTTTAAAACCATAATTTGAAACCCTAATTTCCTTTTCATTCCTCTTAACAAGCAAAAAAAAAAAAAAAAAAACTCACAAGCATCATTTCAAAATTCCATTTTCTGATTTCAAATTTCAAAATATAGACATTTCATAATTTCAAATCAACAATTCTGAATTACATGAATTTAGTAATATGACATTAACAATTACGAATTATATGAATTTCAATTTTTTCTAATTTTATTCTTAATTAAACAAGATTACTTTTAAAACCATAATTTGAAACCCTAATTTCCTTTTCATTCCTCTTAACAAGCAAAAAAAAAAAAAAAAACTCACAAGTATCATTTCAAAATTCCATTTTCTGATTTCAAATTTCAAAATATAGACATTTCATAATTTCAAATCAACAATTCTCAATTACATGAATTTCATAATATCACATTAACAATTATCAATTATATGAATTTCGGATTTTTAATGCAATTCTTAATTAAAAAAAATTACTTTTAAAACCCTAATTTCAAACCCTAATTTCCTTTTAATTCCTCTTAACAAGCAAAAAAAAAAAAAACTCACAAGCATAATTTCAAAATTCCATTTTCTGATTTCAAATTTCAAAATATAGACATTTCATAATTTGAATTCAACAATTCTCAATTACATGAATTTCATAATATGACATTAACAATTATCAATTATATGAATTTCGGATTTTTTAATCGCAATTCTTAATTAAAAAAAATTACTTTTAAAATCCTAATTTCAAACCCTAATTTCCTTTTAATTCCTCTTAACAAGCAAAAAAAAAAAAAAAAAAAAACAATTTCCAATTCAACAAATGTACGTTGGTTTATTCAATATTCAAAATATAGACATTTTGATTCACAAGCATAATTTCAAAATCCCAATTTCTTATTTCAAATTTCAAAATATAAACATTTCGTAATTTCAATTCTCAATTCTCAATTCTCAATTCTAAATTCTCAATTCTCAATTCTCAATTATATGAATTTCATAATATGACATTATATGAATTACGAATTTCATCATTCCAAATTTCAATTCTCAATTCTCATATTTATGATTTATTTGAAAAATTTTAAAAATTAAAAAATTCCAAACTGATTTATGATTCAAAAGCATAAACATTCAAAAGCATTAGAGCAGATTAATAACGTGAACAATGCGATAATGTGATCCTAATTTAACGAGTGAACAATCAAACCATATTCAACAACCATATCCTAATTTAACAGTGAACAATTTGATAATGTGATCCTAATTTATATCGTGAACAATCAAACCCTAAAATGTCATCCTAATTTGAACAATCCTAATAATGTGAACAATCGATATCGAACCCTAATTTCATAACCAAAACCCGGTGATAAAGCATAAACAATCATAACCATATTCAATTCACAAGCAACATCCAAAAATTCAAAAGCAAAAAATTCCACAAATTCAAATTTACGATTTCAAAAATTCCAAACCCTAATTTCATAACCACAATTCCACACATTTCATAACCCTAATTTCATAAACCCTAATTTCAAAATTCCATACATTTAATAATTCACATGTAAAACCCTAAGTACTAAATACATAAAAACACAAAAATTAGGGTTAATGTCACATTTTCACAAACACAAAAACTCAATACATAAAATTAGGGTTTATATCATACCACGGAGAGAAACCTGAGCAGTGAAGAGGAAGAGACCGAGGCCGAGCAGAGAAGCGGAGAGTAGAGAGCCTGGAGTGAGTCTGAGATGGAGAGTGAGAGATGGAGAGTGAGTGATGATGGAGAGGCTGAGAGATGGAGAGTGAGGCGAGAGCCAAAAAACCTAAGTCTGAAACGTATGCAAATGAGAAGGGGGGAGGGGGCTTCGTATATAAGCCTGTTAAAAACGATGATTCAAAAAGCGTTTTCATTTAAATGAACTCGCTATTAGAAATAGCGTTTTCTTCCAAAACATGTTTTTGTTAAAAGCGCTATTAGCAATAGCGTTTTCCTGCGAAAAATTTTTTGCGTTAAAGTCGCTATTAGCAATAGCGTTTTTCTGCCAACAAAGTTTTGTTCTAAAAGCGTTGTTTGTAATAGCGAATTCTTAATCAAAATCGCTATTTGTAATAACGATTTTCCTGTTCATCCAATTTTAAGCTCCTAATAGTAAAAGCGCGAATAGAAATAGCGCTTTAACTTAGTTTTGGAATTCCGTCAGAAATTGGCCTAGTTTGGGAAATCCAATGCAAAAAAGGCTTATTTTGGGAAAAGCCTCCTTTTAGTGCCGTGTGTAATAATTCTTCACTGTCAACAGAGATTGAAACAACTGAGAGTTTGTCGCGTATGGCCTTGATTCGTGAGGCTTTTCCCAAAATAAGCCCTTTTTGCATTGGATTTTCAAACAATTAAACGCTTAAAATGGATGAACAAATTACAAATAGCGATTTTGATTAAGAATTATTACAAATAGCGCTATAGCGTGAAATTTTTCGGAAGAAAACGGTTGAGAACTTTTAGAACAAAACTTTGTTGGCGAAAAAGCGTTATTGCTAATAGCGATTTTAACGCACAAAATTTTCGAAAGCGCTATTGCTAATAGCGCTTTTAGCGAAATTTTTTGGAATAAAGCGCTATTTCTAATAAGCGCTTTTACTGAAACATTTTTGGAAAACGCTATCCCTAATAGCGCTTTTAATGAATAATTTTTTGGAAAACGCTATTCATTTTAACGAAATTTTTTTGGAAATAAGCGCTATTTACAATATAAAACAAAAGAAAAAAAAACATAAATGGGCCACATGTTTACACTCTATAAAATTGAAATTGGCTTTACTAAAGCCATTGTCATGTTAAAATATATATTTTTTCTTTTGTTTTTGTTTTGATTTAGAATGTGTAATTCATAAATTTTACATAATATGAAAAAACCTCTTTTCATATATTAATTTTACATACTATTTTTCATATATATAATTTTAAAATCATATTGATTTAGATATTATTAAGCCAATCATGTTCATTTATTTTTTTCTTTGAAGCCGTTGTCATGTTAAATTTTTTATTTTTTCTTTTGTCTTTGTTTTGATTTAGAAAATGTAATTCAATTTTTTTTTCGTCTTTCGGAAGTTGTTTTAATGTAAATTTTTTTGTTTATTGTTTTGTGTTTGTTTTGTTTAAAAGGTGATAATGTAATTAATAATTTTTTTTGACTTTACTAAAATCGTTTTCATGTAATTTTTTTTTCTTTTGTCTTTGTTTTGGGTTAGAATGTGTTATTTAGAAAATTATTTTGGCTTTGAAAGCCATTTTCATTTAAACATACATATATATTTATTCTTTTGTCTTTGTTTTTGGGTTAGAAGGTTTTATTTAGAAAATTATTTTGGCTTCTGGCCGTTTTCATTGAAACATACATATATATTTATTCTTTTGTCTTTGTTTTTGAGTTAGAAGGTTTTATTTAGAAAATTATTTTGGCTTCTGGCCGTTTTCATTTAAACATACATATATATTTATTCTTTTGTCTTTGTTTTGGGTTAGAAGGTTTTATTTAGAAAATTATTTTGGCTTTCTGGCCGTTTCATCATTTAAACATACATATATTATTCTTTTGTCTTTGTTGTTTGGGTTAGAAGGTGAGAATGTAATTGAAAAAAACGGTTTAGTAAACTAGTTTAGTAAGCGTGTTGTACTCGTTTTCATTTAGAAAATTTATTTTTTGTTTTCGTCTTTGTTATGTGTTAGAATGTGATATGCATGCTCTCTGATCAAGCACACCCACACCTTTGTCTTGACTCGACGAGCAACGAAGAAGGGTGAGGCCGAAGACCACCATGAGTAGGCCAAGAAGGCGAAGGCTACTGAGAGCTCCTAAAATAAATTTTGTCAACATTTTTGTAATAATACTTAATACATAATATTGCGAAGTCGATTACTTTACTAAATACTCATATAGGCATGAAAACAACATAAGCGAAATTGCAAATGTAATAGTTTTCGATTACATAGGTAATCTGAGACATAATTCTCCCACAAAAATACATTACGGACACCATGAACACACATTACATACATCACAGACACCTGACACCACACAACACATAAACATAACCGTTACGGTTAAACACTTGATTCATGACCTAATATTGCATATTAATAGCGTAACATTTGGCGGACACAATACATAAACATAGACTTAAGCATAAACATAACATAACACCTAATTGCTTAAATCGGCGGTGGCTCGAGTGCGAACAATCCAAAGCTTCGATTAATGAGACAAGTTCGGGATCCTCCATGATACCCTTGATGGCGCAACATCGGTTACATTACTGTTCTTACGGGCATCCTTCTTAAGTATGAGTAGTTGCATATCGCGGGCCAACCTACGGCCCATTTGAGAAATCTCACGTTGTAGTCTTTGACACAGTCGATTAACATTTTCAAGATCTTCCTTTTGGATCTCAGCGAGCGTGCTTTTGGCACCTTCAGTCGTCTTTCCCGACATAATCTTTCATTTTGCACTCGCTCTATAAATAGTGCGGGCCACTTCAGAAGTCTAGCGTTTGCTAAACCATATCCTGTTTGATTCTCTGATGGATCCTCCACCAAACCACATGGATCTCGATAGTAATTGGGCATGACAAAATGTAACTTAACAAACCTATCATGATAAGCACAAGAGGCATCTAACAAAGGAAATGGTGTTTGGATCCATCTATAAACCCTAGGAGATCATAAGCACGAAGAATCGATGTAATCTGATATTTCCACAAAATGAAATTTGATGAATCCAATTTAATCAAAATATGATTTGACATATTTGTGTGTTAGAATATTAGACTCTGATGTATGGATTTCATTCTTCTTTGTAGAATCATCAAGTGGAGCAATTGTTTGTGAGAGAAGTTGCCATTGTTAGTTGGTCTTGAAGCTCTGATACCATGAAAGAACAGCTTCTACTGATAGAAAACCAGGAAGTAGAGAAGAATAAGAAAGAAAAATGAAGAACTAGCTTTCATTATTAATTTCTTGAGACAGAAAACAATACAACTTAGGTTTTTATATATTCTGAGCCTCAACTAAACTAGACCCAAACAGACTTATCTTTCTAATGCCAGCTGTCACGAACTAATTACAACCAACTAACAACAAATCAGTTATGGGCTAACACCTTACACCACAAAGTTGCTATATAGTACTTATACATCTCTCAGTGAAATTAAAAAAAAAATGGAAGCGAGTGAATTTAATAATCTGAGGGGGGGGGGAAACATAATTCAGGATTCCGATGAAGGCGTATCATATGATCTTTGGCGAAAGGGATATATCGGTGCAAATTGGCACCACGCTTAGCAATTTAGAGGAGATGTTTACATCTAAGGTGGCAAGTTACGGGGAAAGTGTCCGATTAACCTTCAAATGTAGATATCCTTATCGCCAGTGGCAACAACACAGCAAATACAAGATATTACCGATCAATGATGATGAGGCGTTGAACACCGTATTAAGTATCGGTGCAAATTTCCAAGTGCCAAATTGTTTGGAAGTCTACATTGAGAAAGAGATTGTGCGAATATCGAACATGACACGGATGGATTCTCGTCCGTTCACTACATTCTTGGCGCATGGGATTGACACTGGCGTTTGGTCTCCTATGTATGACTCGGATCAATGTTATCCTTTGGGCTACACATAACAATCATTTGAGGGCCATGGTGTAGAATCAAGTTCACATGGTGGATATGGTTATGAATTTGACAATAACACACAAGATGTGCCCACATGCGACCATCATACCACTCAGGTTGAAGTTCTTTGGTAATATGGTGAAAGCTTGATGAGCGAGGTGCGGTTCTTGTGATGACATGTACGGTCTGATGTCGCCCTAAGCGATGATGACAATGAAATGTGTGATGAAGAAAATGTATTAGGCGGATCGGATGATGATGATGATGAAGAATATGATGCCGGGCTCCTGTTGGCGTTGAAAATGCCCCATTCCACCTAGAGTTGAAATCCTTTCTATGACAACATTCACATGGGTGGTGATTTTGACATTAGTACCCGTGATGTCGTTCCGTATGCTTAGGATCTGGAGCGCTGAAAATCTAGAGTTAGACGGAGGAATGGTTTTGTTGATAAAAGCAACTTCTACATCTTTGTGAAATTGTACCATACAACAAATAATCGAGAGTATAAGGTCGTAACCTCCAAGTGAGACTGTGGGTGTCTGCTTGCAAACACATTGCAGTTGGTGATTGCGTGCATCTCTTAGTAAAACATGGTCTTTTTGAAATTAAGCGATGAGGGTCCTCACCATTGTTTATACCCACGAATGAGCAGGGACCACACTAATATTAGCTCGGTTACATTGCTTCTCATATTTTGGGACAAGTTGTGGTTAGTATAAAAATAAATGTTTACATATATATACATATTTGTTTGTTTATAGTGTTCACATCCGGATAATCCAACTCATATTTGATTGTTGTATGCGAATGAACACGATATGCCAATTAAGAATGTCATCGAAGATATAAAAAGACCATGAACTATAGTGTATCATACAAGAAGGCGTGGCATGCAAGGGCAAAGACAATTAAAATGGTATTCGGTGATTGGGATGAATCATATAGGCGATTGCCTAAATTCATGCATGCATTACAGACATCTAATCCTGGCACCATCGTGACATGGAAGCCTGAATATCTGGGCATACAACCATTATGCCCGTCTTCCACTTTGTTTTACGGTCTTTCAAACCCGTCATCGATGGCTTTAGATATTGTAGGCTGTGATAACTATAGATGGTACATTCTTATACGGTAAATACCTTTGGTGTGTTCTTGGTAGCAACGATTATCCTTGCAATAGCAAAATATTACGCTTGCATTATTTGTTGTCGACGAGGAGAGTTTGGAGTCTTAGTGGTTCTTCATTCAAAATATCAAGGAACATATTGTCATGGACCGACGGGGTGACTTTGATATCTGATCGGTGAGAGTATTTTAGGCTAACGTGGCGGCATTGGTGAATCCCGCTTCAATTTGTTGGATATCATCGGCCTTTGCCGACATGTTTGCGATAACTTTAACACCGATTCGAAATAAGGAGCTCAAAAACTTACGTGGAAGCAGTCTTGATCAGCGCGAAAGTGTAATGGTTACTTAGAGCGGAATCTGAGCTATTAACCAAGAAGCCATCATTTGGGTCCATAAGATGAATCACGAGGATTGGGCCCTTGCATATGACGGTGGATATCGTTGGGGGTATTGACGATAATGATGTAGAGTGCTTCAATAAGCGTCTTGAAAGGTGCAAGGAACTTACCTATTTGACTATGGTTGAATTTACATTTGACGACTCGTTAAATATTTTGACGAGATGGGAGCCCAATGGCCCGATATGCATAATGAGTTCCAATACCTAGAGATGCAAGAACTATGGAGGAGGGTATCGAGAAATAGTTTCACGTTGATATCGTATGACAGGTTAGTTTGTAATGTGAACAAATTATTATTATTATGTTGTAAAGTTAATTACACCTAAAAACATGAACTTCATTAGTTTGTATCAATATTGTCTTATAGGCCCTACCGTGTATTTGAGGTGCAAACATCTTTTCGCCGTGGACGAGGTCGCAATAGACAGGTTGTGCGGATGAATCAACCGCGTGCGGTTGTGGAAAATATGAGATAAGACACTATCCATGTTCCCATATGCTCATTGTAATGTCGAATGCGGTGACAATCCATTCGATGCGTTGATCCGATATATAGGCTTCTGTATACATGAGAGTTTGGGAAACTAAATTCAATCAATCTGCATCAAGATTATTGGGATGATCCGTAGTGGACCTTATTGCCTAATGACCTTCGTCTGCGAGAAGTAAAAGCGAATTCGTACATCTATGGCTCGTATTAGAATGAGATGGATATATCGAACAGGCGTTTGACATTTCGTTGCGATGAGTGCCACAGACATGTCATAATGATGAACATGTCCGTAGCGACTTGGTCGATGAAAGTAATACTTACATGTTGTAATATATCATTTTGAAATTCTTCATTTGTAATAAATCATTTAATTATGTTTTTTTCAATTTTTTCTTTACCTATCTATTTTGAATGTGTATTACAAAATGTGTACTTGATTGAAAAATGTGTAATGCAAAATTACAAATGTGTATAATTTATGCAAACTTGTATAATTTATTGAAAATGTGTACTAGTTTTTCACCGTCTTCTTGATTCGAAATGTGTATTACAAGCTTCTATACTTAATCACATAGTTCTTCTATCATTTCAAAATTTCATATTTTTGAATATATTTAATATCGAATGCTATATAAATTAAAAAAATTACAAAATTGGAATTTAAAAAAATTAACCTATTAAAAAAATTAACCTATTATAAAAAATTAACCTATTATAAATTAAAATTTTATAAATTGGAATGCTGCACTCATTGTTCACAATTACAAAATTTTATATGTATTTTGCAAAATTTATAATTTATTCAAACTTGTAGCATTACAAAATGAATATTTAAGTTTTGTCAAATATGCCATAAATGTAATCATTAATTTCGAATTGCCTTCGTGTAAGTGGCACATAAATTTATCTTTTCTCAAACCCATAACATTTACTTCATTGTATTTTACATCGTTAACTACAAAATCAATAATTACAGTTTTCTCTGTTATTATATTATGATTAAATGAGATTTTGATATGGATGATCTAATATTTTAGTTGTACAGGCTTCATGGCACATCTACGAGGAGGTTCCCTTTGTTGAGCATCGGTGACATTGATATGTGGGATCGTCCGGTATGCAATAACGTTTGTTGGACTTTCGCCTACAATTAAAATACCTTGCATTTTGTTGTATATTTCGAGATAATGTTAGTATTTAAGCTGATAATTCTTTTGTGCGAGGATGAGGCACGCATGGTGTTGACATGCCGTCGGGCGAATGGTGGATTGTGGGACCATCCGTTGGACCCTGAGTCTTGCGATATCTATTACCGCGGGATTCTATGGTGTGTATCGTATCGGGCACATTATTTGGACCACCCACTCATCTTTGCTCTCGTCGAGAGGTGGCGCCGCGAGACTCATACATTCCATTTCGATCGGGAGGCCACCGTCACGTTGCGGGGCGTATCATCCTATATGGTCTTCGGATTGATGGCGGCGATTCTTGAGTTGACCCATCTATCCTTGCGGCGAGTAGTGGATAGCCCTATGTCTTTGAGCTATTGGGAGTAGCACCCACACGGCAATTCTGAGCGGGTAGGCGAGGTCGGTGGTTGGCGGAACACTTTGCTCATCTTCGAGATCATGCTCCGGATGAGTTGGTGCAATGACATACCGAGCATATATTACGTGGCTTATTGGGGGTACTTCTCCTAATAAGTCCAGAACTAATCAAGCGATGTACTTGCCATTCTTTGAGAGACATTGAGGAGATTAGGCGATGCTGTTTGGGGTTGTAGCTCTGGCATGGTTGTATAGGATGCTATGTCGGCGGCCTTGGTGGAGTCTGAGGAGATTGGAGGACCACTTGTGTTGCTTCTGAGTTAGTAACAATTTTATTACATGTCAATTCATATTGTATGTCATATATCGATATTGTAATTGTGTTCAAATTGCGATTTGGGCATGAGAGATTGATTCGCATTGCCCGTCTAGGCGGCAGAGGTTGGTCTGGTGAGCTTCCTATGGGTGAGGGACATCGGGATGCCGGACATGAGGTAGCGGTGGAGGGTTGACATGGGCCACGAGGTCGTGTCGACCACGTGGTAGTTTATAAAGACCAAGCTGGGCCGGATGATTGAGGAGAGGTATGAAATTTTTGATTGCGTTTTAGTTGTCTTATTCATTATATATGTTTTGTGTTCAGGAGCAAAATTTAATGTATTTGTCGACATTGTAGTGTATCTGGCCTTATCTTTGGGGTCCTCGTCGCTCCCCGACTCTTGCCGGGTCGGGGAGATATGGATGGCGAGAGTGCCACTTATTTGTTTTGGCGTGGTTGAGTGGCATCTCCCCATCGTGTCCTCCGTCGATTTGGTCGGGTCGATCCGTCTTGGGATCGGTTCGACAACGAGTGGCGATTGCCGTCAGCGATAAGCGTGGTAGCCTTGGCCGGCATCTGTTTTATATGCCATACATACAGTTGTGGGATGGCCGCCGGGACAGTATTGTACAGGCTGACTACAGCGATGAGGTGCTCCCCTCTTCCGACCCTTACATGTTGTGGTATCGGCGACATACACACCTACTAGTCGGGAATCCGAGCCACGTGTCTGAGTCTGGATATCAGGGAGTTGGCCCTTATCTTGAGGCATTGGTGAGTATCATATTATGTGTCAGATAATTATTAAAATCATACTTGCTTTACTTTCAGTCAACTGTAGCCTAATAATACGTCTGCATGTATGCATTGGTGGTTGGATGCGGGAGGTGTTTCACTTGGTGAGGGCGCCCATTTGAGGCGTGACGGACAACATGCCTTGGAGGCGTTGCGAGATCCGGAGTTATTGTACGAGCATTCGGCTTGCCCATCGGGAGATCGTTTGCATTTAAGCCACTACGGTGTACACACTTGCGTTGCTCGACACGCCATCGCCGTCCACGTCGGCGCCTTCCACTTCGCCGCCACATCGGTTCGCCGACATCGCCACCCCACCACATACTACCCCATTGATATCTGCGAATTCCCTCGGCGTACTTCATCGCGGCATCTTGGCATACCTTATATGCGACCACGATTGGACACCGCCCACATACATGCATGGCGTTCTTACCCACCCGATTACCCACAACGAGCGGTTCCACGCGACCATGAGTACACATGATGCGATTCTCCGGCATCTCCACGTTGATCTTTGAGGGCCATATTGAGCCCCCCGAGGCGCGGAGAGGTCGAGGTTTTGGTCGTGGCGGACGTCATGGCGAGAAGGTCGTGGTGCGGCGAGGCGGTCGAGCTCAGTGCGGTCGTGATCTGATTGCACGAATCTTTGAGTTTCTGACTCAGCGATATCCGATCTTCTGCCATGAGCAGGATCGAAGCGGCACATGCGATGAGGGTCACGATCCAAGCTCCACAGATCGCATTTCCGATTGGGAGCAGATATTGAAGAGTCTACCGAGAGACCGAGGAGGGAGGTCCACGGACGGGGTTGTGGGACTGGGGGCAGGTTAGGGCATTAGCGGGTGTGATGTGGAGTGTATAGTTTATTTTATTTATACTTTTTGTTGTAGTTTTTGTATATCAAACTTGTATAGATGATGTAAATGTATCTTACTTATTTATTCGGAAAATATAATTTTACAATTTTGTTATTCTTACTTGTTTTGATGATTTCCATAAAAATGAAAACGAAAACAAAAAGGAAACAAAATAAATATCTAAACACGCACATAATTTTGTTTTCCCTTTTCTTTCACTTTTCTGAATGATTGCATTCACTGTCTTCTTTTCATGTACAAACCAATGATAATCAAACAAGTATTTGAACTATTTGTTATATGAACATGTACTTCATTAAGTATCATTATTATATTCCACATCAATAATGCATGAAATAATGAAAGTCTAGTGCAAGTAGCGTTCTTCAAAATAACAATAACGGAGAGAAAGTAAAGGTAGAATGACAAGAAATATCCGAAAACAATTGAAATATCTCCCTTCATTGATAAGTGGTGGATAAGCATTACAAATTGCATGAATTACAGAAATGGTTTGGGCGTTCATTCAAACAATTTCATTCATTATCATCATCATCTGACATCTCAATATCAGATTCATACATAACATCCATGCTCCAGGCATAGTACTGGTGTGCATCATCCATTAACCCATCTTCGGCACGCTCATTTGCGGTCTTCATTAGTTCGGACCTTTGCAAACGTTGGGTCATGCGATTAACCTCGTCGCGGATACGATGCAATGCCCTTTGCAACAACTGGGGAGTGTCAGTTGGCATACGCATGGCTAACCGACGAGGAAATTTAAGATTAACTTCACGACATAGCTCAACGAGCGTTTGCTCGAGTTTTGTGAAATTCCCACTCGGCTCTCATGGTATTGACGGTGTACGTGAGTAACGCAAATTTGGATTCATTGGGTATTCAAATTCATCTCCATCTGCAACCCGATAGCGACCCATTCTTGAATATAGATCAACCACCGTATATTTCATGATGATATTGCTCGAAATAAATTGTAAAACTTTTGTTGTGGTATGATGCGATATTTATACCATATATACACATGGTAGTTGTATGTATGAAAGTATTGTAAAGAACTATGCATCAGAGTTGTCACGTCAACTTTTATGACCTGAACAACCATCCATCAACTTGATAGGAGTTGTCACTTCGACTTTTATGAATTGCATAATTTATTGTTATTCCAAAACAAAAAGTAAAAACCTAAAAAAAATAATAAAATAAAAACCAAAGTGATTAACCAACTAAGCGTCAATTAGTCAAATTTACGTACTGAATTTTTTTTTAAAAATAAATGTGAAATTACAATTTAAAAATCTTTAAAATATTTTTAATTTTTTGAAATATGTTTCAGAAATTTGTTTACTTTTTACGTGTATTGACATATTTATTAATTAGTTGTTATTTTGTTATGACACCCCCTCAAAATTTTAATGGATTGCATAATTCACAAGGGCACAGTAGGTATGGTACGATAATAAAATGTAGCTCGGCGCAGTGATACGTCCAATATTTGTTAGTGATGCTCACCAATTACTTGAACCGGTGTAATAATTTGGATGCTTTGTTTTTTCCTCAGATGCTATGTCACTTTGTGCAGCGATGCAGTGATGCATCTGACTTTGTGCAGTGATGCAGTGATGCAAGCCACTTTATGCAGTGATGCAGTAATGCATGTGACTTTCTGACTTTGCCATGCTTATATAGTTTGTCACTTTTTTCCTCACATTTAAGTGATGCATGTGACTTTTGCGGTATAAGTAAATGCTTTATTTTTTTTAATCACATTTCAGAATTCATGTAAGTCACATCAATACGATCACATGGCAATAGTGTTGATAAACAATTATGTGATGGACTAAAGGAGTAAAGTGTAATTTACCGAATAAAGCAAAAAATGCAAAGAGGAGAAAATGAGATGAAGAATATTACTTTAAAACCTATTAAAAATTTATGCATTTAAATTATAATTTTTTAAAAACACCACTTTGTACTGAAATCGTCAATTCCAAGTGACTACTTACTGTATGGCAAAAGTAAGTATGAAAAAATAGTTTCATGTAGCGATGTGACAACTCACTTTGCATGTTGTTTTATTTGACAACTCCTTTGCTCCAATATGAAGGGTTTGCATTGTCATCATTTGGCCTACAATTATGATTTTATCTGACAAACACGTCCGTGACTACATCAAAGGTACACAAAGTCACGGGTACTCAGTATTGCATGAAATGAAAAGATAAAAAATAATATCACGGGTATCACTTGTTCCACAGTGCCCCAGCATGCGTTATTGTCACTAGATCATCTCTACTTAACCCTCAGTATGATGTCTATAAATAGCGACACCCCCAGTATGATGTTTGTTCAAGTTATAACAATAGTAATATATCTACAATTACTATTGTTATTTGTTTGTTTATTTTATGGACATTGTCTGCAAGAGGTGCGGAAGTTCACGCTTGACAAAAGAAATCCGAAAGTGTGGTAGCTACTTCCATTTACTTATGACTACAAGAGCGAAAAGTACTCGAGTCAGAAGGATTATTATCTTTGGTATCCGAAATGAGTGGGCGTTCGAGTAATGGAGCAAGAAGGATTGTTTAATGATCTCGTAACTTTGGGGCACCGGTACCTCATCGTCGTTCATTGACCATGGCTAGAGCGAAATGTGAGTGACTATGAAAAGCGATTACGAAATTAGAAGGAGAACAACAGAATGTTGATGCGGAGATGTCGACATTTCATGCTTCAGTTAGCCACCGAAATGGCAGAAGCAAGCAACAGAGATTTGACAGTGATTGAGCGAAATAATGTCTTAAATAATGAAAAATATCTCTCTGACTACTACATGTCAGATGAGGAATGAGAAATCAAACACCTTTATCTTTCATATATGTTTGTATGTTGTCTCATATCTTCGTTACATGAGTGTGACACAATGTTGTTGTTCATCTAACGTACGGATGTATTTCAAGTATTTGTTTTATGAACTTGAAGTTTATGAAATAACTACATTTATAACTGCACATTTATTAGTTCATGACTTTCTTTATTGAATTGCAATGAGTTAAGGAATGTTCTGGATTAACGAATGGATTAATGTATGTTGAATTATGTGAATACTTAAAACACATAAAACAGAACAGGTAGCTCGAGAAAGAAGAAAGGGTCGCCTTCCAATTCCTGGAAGTCCGGTCAAAATGATGACTCTGTTAACGAATGGTGTAACGCCCTCAAAATTAAACCCATTAAATATAAAACAAGACATGCATTATTAAAAGAAAACATTATATTATTTCAATCGTCAGAGTATTACGAAATAAAACATCATAATAAATGCCCTACGGGTTTACATCTTGCCAAGCCAACACTTGGACACAATTCCATGAGTTCTAACTCAAATCAAATAAAGCCCTAGGCTTGAATGTTTACATAGTTCAAATGAAACAAATAAAACAAATAAAGCAAATCTTCAAGTCCAAATCCTCACAAGCTAAGTCTTTGGAGGTAGTGAACCACCTGAACCTGAAAATGAAGTTCCCATATAGGGTGAGCCACAACCCAGTAGAGAAATACTAAACCAAGCATAAGAATTAACTAAAGCAGTAGCATTCGATACATGGTTAACACCAAATAATCAATTTACAATTTTATGACACGAATGTCTACATTGCCTATGACACTTTGTCTATGGCATAACTCACCTTCCAACTATGGCACAGAACCTGGCCAAACAACTCAACATGGATAACAAATCAGGTTAAACCTTTCTTATAACAAAATAAACACACATACTGGTGTTATAACAATCTCAATCAAATCCACTTCTATACTTCCCAACTGATACACATGGTGGTGATGTATCATATCAACAACAAATAGATAAGCATATGAGTATCTACGCTATAGGCGCATATAAGCGAGAACCACAGGTTCATCCCTATCTTCCCATAATCATTAACGGTTTAGAGGTACATCCCCATCTTCCCTAAACCGTGAGTACATCCCTATCTCCTCCCATACACAAGTAATGCATATAAACATAAAGTCATATACATAATAAATCAATACATAAATTTAATGTATTATTCCAACCTTTATACTCAACAACTTAACCAAATGATTAGTTTCAATTTTGCCTAATCCACATGCAATGTCTACAACAATCATGGCTATCCTCCACCGATAGCCCAAAACAATTATTTCTAAACAAGAAATAAATATAACAACAAATGTAATTTCAACATTCTCAAAGGTAAGTATTTAAACTAACCAAATACATCATTAAACCACTAAATTCCCCAATCTCATGAATTAAACCCAATATCACAATCTTCCCTTAAATTAATTATATAAATTAATCTATGACAAACCCTAAGGTTTCTCCCAAAATTTCCAAACTACCCCCACATACCAAAATACCAACACTTAGGATTAAAGCGTATAAATGGAGTAGGAAATCCCTATCTCGAAGAAATAGCTCAAAAGGGAGAAGATGAAGATGATGCCCAAAACTCCAAAGTGCTCCAAACCAACAATTTCTCAGATTAAAATGTAGCCCTCACACTCCCCTACCTTTTTAATGAAGGAACTAGGGTAGATACACACTCTAAATAGATCAATCCTAAGAGAGAAGATGAGTTGGGAGAGAGAGAACTCGTAACCTAGGGTTTAGAATCTGAAAAGAGGGTGAAAAACTGCCTTAAAAACGCTGAAACACGATTTTATACCCAGTCTCCCCGCTCGAGCGGACAAACCCGCGCTCGAGCGGACACTCACAGACCCCCGCTCGAGCGGCCCAATCCCCGCTCGAGCGTCCAACCCTGCACAAGAAATACTGGATGGGTGTTTTTCCCGCTCGAGCGCCAAAACCCCCGCTCGAGCGGACAAGCAACAACAAGTCCCCGCTCGAGCGTCAAACTCCCCGCTCGAGCGGACAAGCCAAAATCTGGGTAACTAGTTTTGGTTCCTAAGCTCAACCAACCTGTTCCAAACCCGCCCAACACATCCTATAACTCCAAATAAGAAAATATAGGACGACAACAACCAATACACAAAGATAGAATCTACGGAACCTAAGTCCGGATACAAACATCGAATGGGAAAAGACCGGGGTCGCTATAAATGAGGGGTTGACATATAACTAAACTTGGGGGGGCTGGACAAACAAGCTCAAAGCCAATGGTTGGTCCAGTTGGGGAACTAAATAAAGTTCATACAAACGAACAACCACCTTGAACAACACATAAAACAGAACAGGTAGCTCGGTGAAAAGCGTCCCTTAACTGCGGCTTGTGAAATAGGGATCTTGTACATAAAGAATTTCAATTTCCATCGGGAAAGAAGAAAGGGTCGCCTTCCAATTCCTGGAAGTCCAGTCAAAATGATGACTCTGTTAAGGAATGGGGGGTTGACAGATAACTAAACTTGGGGGGCTAGACAAACAAGCTCAAAGCCAAGTGGTTGGTCCAGTTGGGGAACTAAATTTAAAACCCCATTGGTTTTACTTGATTTGCTTATCAAAATCACTATTTACAATTAATTATACACAAACAGATTTACCTCAACACCAATTTCATGTATGTGGGAATCTCAATTCAGAAAGTCACATGGCAACAGTGAATTCACTGATTTACCTTACAGTGAGCATGCCCTTATTTTGTCGGTATATGCAGATGGATTGTCAAGTCATGTGACTTGGTGCACAGACTTTGGTTTTCTCGATTTGTTGCTCGATTTTTTTATTACAATGACAACTCAACACCATTTTGATATATATGGGAATCTCAATTCAGAAAGTCACATGGCAACCGTGAATTCACTGATTTACCGTCAGTGAGCATGCCCTTATTTTGTCGGTATATGCAGATGGATTGTCAAGACATGTGACTTGGTGCACAAACTTTGGTTTTCTCGATTTATTACTCAATTTTTTTATTACAATGACAACTCAACACCATTTTCATATATATGGGAATCTCAATTCAGAAAGTCACATGGCAACAGTGAATTCAGCGATTTCTGGTCGATGAGCATGCCCTTATTTTGTCGGTATATGCAGATGGATTGTCAAGACATGTGACTTGGTGCCAGACTTTGGTTTTCTCGATTTATTACTCAATTTTTTATTACAATGACAACTCAACACCATTTTCATATATATGGAAATCTCAATTCGAAAGTCACATGGCAGCGATGAATTCAGCGATTCTGCGTCGATGAGCATGCCCTTATTTTGTTGGTATATGCAGATAGATTGTCAAGACATGTGACTTGGTGCACGACTTTGGTTTTCTCGATTTTGTAATCGATTTTTTATTACAATGACAACTCAACACCATTTTCATATATATGGGAATCTCAATTGAGAAAGTCACATGGCTACAGATGAATTCAGCGATTTCGTCGATGAGCATGCCCTTATTTTGTTGGTATATGCAGATGGATTGTCAAGACATGTGACTTGGTGCACAGACTTTGGTTTTCTCGATTTTGTAATCGATTTTTTTATTACAATGACAACTCATTTCTTATTAATATATGTGGGATTCTCAATTCAGAAAGTCACATAGCAAAGTGAATTCAGCGATTTGTGAATTGAAGAAGTCACATAACTGGCTGAATTCATAAAGTCACGTGACTTCGTCTAGTATTTTTTTTTCTCTGTTTTTTCAATGTACTGACAACTCATACATTGTTCATTTATGTGGGATTGTCATGCAGAGGCATCTTTCTAAAGTCGTTCATAACCAACTATATAAACGAGTAAAGGTGAAGACACAACCTTACAACTCATTTCGCCCTACGAAATTATCATTTATTTGCTTTACAAAATTAGCATGGCTACATGGTTCATGGGAGGGAGTGGTGGGAATCGCAGAGGTGGTAGGAACTTGCAAAGGGGTGAAAGTTCACGACGAGGAGGGGGAAGAGGAAGTGGCGATGCTGAAGATGAAACACCATTTCCTTTGTTAGATGCCTCTTGTGCTTATCATGATAGGTTCGGGAAGCGACATTTTGTCATGCCCAAGTACTATCGAGATCCATGTGGTTTGGTGGAGGATCCTTGTTGTAATCAAACAGGATATGGTTATGCAAACGCTAGACTTCTGAAGTGGCCCGCACTATTTATAGAGCGAGTGGAAAATGAAAGGTTATGTCGAGAAAGGCGACTGAAGGTGCCAAAAGCACGTTCTGTTGAGATCCAAAAGGAAAATCCTGATAATGTTGATCGACTATGTCAAAGACTACAACGTGAGATTTCTCAAATGGGTCGTAGGTTGGCCCGCGATATGCAGCTACTCATAGTTAAGAAGGATGCCCAGAAGAACAAAACAGAACCAAATGATGCGGCTATCAAGGCTATCATGGAGGATCCTCAGCTTGTCTCTGACGCTGAGCTTTCGGATTGTTCAGACTCTGAGCCACCTACCGATTTAAGCGTGAATTAGGTGTTAATGTCTACACTTCGGCAATATTAGGTCATGCATTCATATGTAATGTCTGTGTTAGAGTAAGTGTTTCCGTAATGAGTTTGTCAGATTGTCTGCCTAATATTTGTCTGTCTAACTTTTATGTTTATTTACGTATTGTGTGTTAAGTTCATGGTGTCCACAATGTATTATTGTCCGAGACTTATGTCTGTACTACTTATGTGTTTTTTCCTCAAGGTTTTATGAATTACATTATCACCTTGTAACCTAAAACAAAGACAACAGAAAAAAAAAATTATTTAAATGAAAACGGCTTTAGTAAAGTCAAAACAAATTTCTGAATAACACATTCTAACCCAAAACAAAGACAACAGAAACAATAAAAATTAAAAAACTTTACATGAAAACGGCTTTAGTAAAGCGAAAAGAAATTTATGAATTACATTATCACCTTCTAACCCAAAACAAAGACAACAGAAAAAAAAAATTATTATTTACATGAAAACGGCTTTAGTAAAGCCAAAATAAATTTCTGAATGACACATTCTAACCTAAAACAAATACAACAGAAAAGAAATAAAAAATAAAAAACTTTACATGAAAATGGCTTTAGTAAAGCGAAAAGAAATTTATGATTTATATTATCACCTTCTAACCCAAAACAAACACAAGAAAAACAAAATAAATTTACTTTAGTCAAACCAAAAAAAAATGCTGAATTACACATTCTAACCCAAAATAAAAGAAAAAATAAATTAACAGGAGAACGGTTTTAGTAAAACAATTTTAACCCAAAAATTTATTCTGAAATACATTATCACCAAAACAATGACAACAAAGAAAAAAAAAAAAACAAATTTTCACTTAAAACAAAGTAAAACAGAAAAATTTATGTTAAAAATAAAAATTCACTTAAACTCGCGGTTAGAAACTGCGAATTCAGAAGGAAAATTTTTTTTGATGAACTTGCGGTAAGAAACAGCGAGTTCAGAAGAAATTTTTTTTTTGATGAAATCGCGGTTAGAAACAGCGAGTTCAGAAGAAATTTTTTTTTTGATGAAATCGCTGTTACAAAAAGCGAGTTTAGAACAAATTTTTTTGGGATGAAATAATTAAACTCGTGCTTGGAATCAAAAGAAAAAAAATTTAATTAAACTCGCGGTTTGTAACATGAGTATAAACTAAACTTCGCGCCGTCCTGGCGAGTTCAAGATTTCACAGCCCCGGGGGAAAAAGTGTTGAACTCGCGATTTTGAACCGCGATTTAGCCTATTTTGGGAAATCTTTGAAAAATAGGCTTAGTTTGGGAATTTCCTTACTATTTTGGCTTATTTAGGGAAATGGCCCCACATTTCGTCTAGCCATGGTCAATGAACGACGATGAGGTACCGGTGCCCCAAAGTTACGTAGATCATTATATAATCCTTCTTGCTCCATTACCCTGAACGCCCATTCTGGTCGGATACCAACATAATAATCCTTCGGACTCGAGTACTTTTCGCTTTTGTAGTCATAGGTAAATGGAGGTAGCAGCCACACTTTCGGATTTCTTTGCCGGCGTGAACTTCCTGCACCTCTTGAAGACATTGTTGAGAAAATAAAAAAATTAATAATAATAGTAATTGTAGATATATTACTATTGTTATGGCTTCAAGAAACATCATACTGGGGTATTTATAGACATCATAGTGGGGGTTAACTACAGATGATCTGGTGACGATAATGCGTGGTAGGGCACTATGGAATAAGTTATACACGTGATATTATTTTATGTTATTCATTTCATGTAATTTTAAGTACCCGTGACTTTGTGTACCTGTGATGTAGTCACGGACGTGGTTGTCAGATAAAACTGCTCGGATTGTAGGCCAGAGAATCACAATGCAATCCCTTCATATTCGAGCTGTGAGTTGTCAAATAAAACAAAATGTAGTGAGTTGTCACATCGCCACATGAAACTATTTTGTCATGCTTACTTTTGTAATACAGTAAGTAGTCACTTGGAATTGACGATTTCAGTACATATAGGTGTTTTAAAAAAATTATAAATGACTATTTTCACCAAAATAATAAAATGGTCACCTCATATGTAAACACGATTGGAACTTTGTAGCCTATATTTTATCTTATTTACACTTAATGAACTTCACAGTCATCCCATTTTCATTGTTGTTACACAACCGTCCATCATGTTTATTTTCACTAACATAATAGCATTTTCTGCTTCTTTTCACAGTCGTTTTAATGTGACTTAGATGAATTCTGAAATGTGAGGAAAAAACAAAGCATGTAAGTTGCACTGCAGAAAGTCACATGCATCACGTAATGTGAGGAAGCATGGCAAAGTCAGAAAGTCACATGCATTACTGCATCACTGCATAAAGTGACATGCATAACTGCATCACTGCACAAAGTCACATGCATCGCCGTATCACTGCACAAAGTCAGATGCATCACTGCATCGCTGCACAAAGTCACATACCTACCTACTGTGCCCATTCGAATTATGCAATTCATACAAATTTTGAGGGGGTGTCAGAACAAAATAACAATAAATTAATAACCATTACAATACACCTAAAAAGTAAAAAAATTTGTTAAAAAATAACAAATTAATAAATACATCAAAGTAAAAAATATTGTACAAAAAGTGGTTTGAGCAATGGGTAGAAAAATATATTGTAGAAAAATATTATAATGTGAGAAAAAAATACACTTATTTTGATCATCCCAAACAATGTCTTAATTTTCAACTTCCATTTCAAAGAAAGTAAAAACATTTTTACAGTAGCCAGGCTGACACCATCTGCGGCACAATAGCCGGTGTTACAGGCCCATCTCAAAGTTCATGACTTGACAAAAGTGGAGTCCTGCCAGCCGAATGCACTGTATAAGGTCAGTGGCATGCATGTGATCCAACAGGAAATGCTCATAAATTAGTTGAGACAAAATATTATAATCAATTAAAATATTTTAGTACTTAAAATTCTAAGTATATTTCAATGCAATATTATAGTCAAAATTCAGGCTGTGTTCAGTTATATTTGTCAATTACATTTTTATCCAATTTTACGGGCGTGGTGTTTGTTTTGCATTTTTAAATTATAATTTCACATTTATTTATTTTTAAAAATTTCAGGCAGAGAAATTTGACTAATTCAGACGTTTAGTCGGTTGATCAGCTTGCTTGTTTTTTATTTTTCAGAAAATTCTACTTTCTTAATTTTCGTGTTTGTTTTTTTATTGAATTTTTAAAATATGTTAAGCAATTTTTTTAAATACACTTAAAAAGTAAAAAAAAATCTAAACAAAATCTTTTAAAAATTCACTAAATGCCAAAAATATAAAAAAAAAATACAAGCATTTAGTACATTTTTTGTATTTTCATGTATTTATTAATTTCTTGAAATATTTTTTCACAGATTTGTTACTTTTTGTTTTCAAATAACAATAAATTATGCAATTCATAAAAGTCGAAGTGACAACTCCTATCAAGTTGATGCATAGTTGTTCAGGTCATCAAAGTTGATGTGACAACTCTGATGCATAGTTGTCATAGTTGTTTACAATAATTTCATACATACAGCTACTATGTGTATATATGGTATAAATATCGCATCATACCACAACAAAAGTTTCACAGCTATTTCCAGCGATATCATCATAAGATATACGGCGGTTGATCTATACTCAGCAATGGGTCGCTATTGGGTTGCAGATGGAGATGAATTTGAATACCCATTAAATCCAAATTTGCGTTACTCATGTGGCACCGTCAATACCATGAGAGCTGTGTGGGAATTTCGCATAACTCGAGCAAACGTTCTCGTTGAGTTATGTCGTGAAGTTAATATTAAATTTCCTCGTCGGTTAGCCATGTGTATGCCAACTGACACTCCACAGTTGTTGCAAAGGGCATTGCATCGTATCTGCAACGAAGTTAATCGCATGACCCAACGTTTGCAAAGGTCCTCACTAATGAAGACCGCAAATGAGCGTGCCGAAGATGGGTTAATGGATGATGCACACCAGTACTACGCGTGGAGCATGGATGTTATGTATGAATCTGATATTGAGATGTCAGATGATGATGATAATGAATGAAATTGTTTGGATGAATGACCAAACCATTTATGTTGTAATGAATTTGTAATGCTTATCCTCGACTTATGAATGAAGGTCTTGTATTTCAATTGTTTTTAGGCTTGAACAAACACATTTTTTAGGCATGAACAAAAATATTTTTTATTTTATGTTTTTATGGGTTGTTTAAACATTTTGTTCAAACCAAAAGCGTTTGTAATTGATGTTTTTCTAAAAATAAACAAAAATCAGTTTTTAAGTTTTTTTGTAAACATAAACCAAAAACGTAAACATTACCAAACGCTACCTTATTTATTTTTATTTTAGAGTTTAGGATTTATAATTTAATTCTTCAAATTTATTTAAACTTCAATTTTAAGAATGGTTGTCTCAATTTGTAAAATTGAGGACAAATCGTAAATTACTATAAATAATGCACAGACTACAGATAATGAGAGAGAAGTAGAGATGTGAAAGAGATTTGTGTGATTCATCAATATAAGTAAGAATAAAAAATTGTGAAATTATAATTGCGAATAAATAAGTATAACACATTTACATCAGCTGCACAAGTTTGATTTACAAAAACCATATCACAACCGCTAATGCCCTAACCTGCCCCCAGTTCCACAACCTTGACCGTGGACCTCCTTCCTTAGTCTCCTGCAGTAGACTCTCTGAATATCTGGCACGCCCTCCCCTGTATGTGGCCCTCCACTAACTGCCTGTGGAGCCTGTGACTATGACCCCCCCTCTCCTGCATCTGCTGCCCCTAATCCTGTCAGCGCCTGCAGATCGGATACTGCTGTGAGCTATGAAACTCCCTCATCTGGTGCAACTGTGTCACGATCTGCAGCTGGACCTCGACCTCTGCCTCTGCCCGCACCCCGACCTCGGCTGCGACGTCCCCCACGACCATAACCTTGGCCTCTCCCTCGCACTCTGGGAGGGCTCAATATCGGCCTCATCGTCAACGTGGGAGATGTCAGTGAGAACTGCATCATGTGTACTCATGGGCGCGGTCGAAGTACTCCGCAGAAAAGCAAGTGGTAACTGGGTGGATGGGGTAACAACATCATGCATGAATCGGGGCGCGGTCGAAGTACTCCCCAGAAAAACAGGTGGTAACTAGGTGGGTAGGGTAACAACATCATGCATGAACCGGGGCAGTGTCCAATCAGGGTCAAGGTCAGCATGCTGGGTAAGATGTACGCGTAGGAAATGTGGAGAAATGTATGGGGTATCATGCGGTGGGGTGGTGAAGTCGATGACATCTTTGTGGTGGCCGAAGTGGGAGGCAGCGTGGGCGTGGGCCAGGTGATGTGTCTGGAAGCGTTGCCTTGTGTACACCGTAGTCCCCAAAATGCAGACGATCTACCCGATGGGTATGTTGGATCCCCTCATACAATAACTCTCGAATCTCTGTAAGGGCCTGCAGACCAAGCAGTCCATCACGTCTGAAAATGGCGTCCTCAGCCAAGTGATATGACCTCCCAACTCGAACCACCTGAACAAAAAATCAGATATATTAGGCTATAGTTGACTGCAAATAATCAATTATGATATTAACAATTATCTGACATATACTATGATACTCACCAATGCCTCTAGAGAAAACCCAACTCCCTGATATCCGGCCTCAGACAGGTGGCTCGGATTACCGACAAGTAGGTGTGTATGTCGCTGATACCACAACATGTAAGGGTTGGGAGAGGGGAGGACCCCATTGCTCCAATCAGCCTGTACAACAGTGTCACGACGGGCATCCCACAACTGTATGTATCGCATATGATGCACACTCCAGTCAGTGTTGGCTCGGCCACGTCTATCAGTCGCATGCAACCGCCACTCGGTGTCACACCGATCCGGTACGGACTGGACTCGACCAAACTGTCGGAGGACACGATCAGGGAGATGCCACTCAACCACGTCAAAACAAATGAGTGGCACTCTTGCCATCCATATCTCCTCACCTAGTCGGCAATAGTCTGGGAGCGTATCGAGGACCTCAGCATGAGGCTGCCAGATAAACTACAATAACGACAAGTCTATTAAAAATCGCTCATGAACATATACACTCCATATGACAATTAAAATTTAGGTATTTAAATTTGATACCTCGCCGTCTATCATCCGGTCAAGATGGTCTCTATACACGACGACTACGTGGGTCGATACGACCTCATGGCCTATGTCAACCCTCCACCGGCAACCTCGAGGTCCGGCCGGCAACTGCATGTCTCCCTGGCCGATGGGAACCTCACGAGAACAGCGATTCTTTGCCTAGACGGGCAATGCGAATCAATCTCTCCCACGCCCAAATCTGCAATAGTTTGAACATAATTACAATACTAATATATGCCATACAATATGAATTGACATGTAATAAAATTCTTACTAACAGAGCAAGACAAGGGTCCTCCGTCGATTCGCACCCACCTGAGCTACTCGACATAGCATCCTATACAAGCATGCCAAAGTCGCGGCGCCCCAGCTGTACTGGCCGATCATGTCAATGTCTCTCAATAGTGGCAAGTACATCAGCTTGAGCATGTTCTGTGACTTATCAGGGAGAAGTACCCCCCAATAAGCCACAGAATATATGCTTGGGCATGCTAATGTACTAACTCATCTAGAGCATGATCTGGAAGATGGCCCTGAAACTGCTCGGACAGCCATCTCACCCTCACTCTACCTGCCTGTAAGTCTGCAGGTGTAGGTGCTACTCCCAATAACTCAGCACATAGGGCTATCCACTGCTCCCTCGGCAACGATGGGTCAGGTCTAGTAACTGCTCGTCCATCAATCCGCAGACCGTATAGGACAGATACGTCCTGCAATGTGACGGTGGCCTCACCGGTCGGGAAATGAAAAGTATGAGTCTCTGTGCGCCACCTCTCAACGAGAGCAGTAATGAGTGGGTGCTCCAGTCTGATATGGCCTATACGATGTACACCATAGAATCCCACGCGTAGTAGACACTGCAAGACTCTGTGGTCCAATGGATGCTCCACGTAGGAATCTCCCCGCTGGCATGCCAACACAGTGCGTGCCTGGTCCTGCATAACAGAATGAGTAGTTAAAATTTTAGCATTATCACGTAATATAAAACAAAATGTAGGGTATTTTCATTGTAAGTGTAAAGTCCAACAAACGTTATTGCATACCGGATCGTCCCATATACTGTCAGCCTGATGTGGATGACTCAAAAGTGGGACCTCATCAGGTAGATGTGCCATGAAGCCTGTACAGTTGAAAAACAAATACATTTTTAAAAACTGTATTGGTGAGCATGTAATTTAACTATAACAATTAAACTCAAATTATTCTATACATGACGACTTGAAAAACAAATGTGGTCGATTATTTTAAAAGTATCAATTTGTGTGCCATTAACATGGAAGCAATTCACTAAAATCTAAATTTTGCATATTATGTGCGATTAAATATGATAAGCAATTCAACAGAACCTATCGTTATCTATGCTATAACTAATATAGAAATCTTTATAAAATCATTTTACGGTCTTAGTTACATAAGCTTAATAATGACCAGTAACATGTGGATAGTTTTCGTACATAAATATATGCGAAAAAATGGAATGAGAATTTTTTTTCCAAACCTTCATTATTGATTTTGGCATATTTGACAAAATTTCATTATTGATTTTGACATATTTAACAAAACTTCATTACATTTATGGCATATTTGACAAAACTTCATTATTGATTTTGTAATTTTTTTTTTCCAATAAAGTATCAAATTTGTAAATTACGTACATCTAATTCAGAAATTGTAAATGTACAAAATGCTTGCACCAGTCGAAATATTAAAATCTTCAAATGGTAGAAGAACTATGTGATTTTAACTAAAATTTGGTAATAGACATTTTCAATCAAGTAGAGAATAAAAAACATAGGCCTATGTGGTATAGTTAAATGTTTTTGCACTGTCATTTAGTTTAATTTATTTGTTTAGTATGTTAGTTGTAAATTTTGTCAAGGAAATCAAACAATTACAATATATAAAGAATTACAAAATACAAATGATCTATTACAAATAAAAAATGATCTATTTAAATGTACGACCCCGTTTACAAATAATGAATTACAAAAGAAAAGAAAATGATCTGTTACAAATAAAGAATTAAAAAATGATCTATTACAATATGTAATTATCACATAGTCTTCATCGACCAAGTCGCGCCGGACATGTTCGCCTGTCATGACCTGTCTGCTGGCATTCACTGCAACGAGCTGTCAAACGCCTATCTGATATGTCCATCTCATTCGGAATACGAGACATAGATGCACGACCCCGTTTTACTTCTCGCAGACGCAGTACATTAGGCATTAAGGTCCACTGCGGATCAGCCCAATAATCTTGATGCGGTATTGGATTGAATTTAGTTTCCCAAACCCTCATGTATACAGGAAGCCTATATACTAGATCAACGTACTCGAATGGATTGTCACCGCATTCAGACATTACAGCGAGCATATGAGAACACGGATAGTGTCGTATCTCATATTTCCTACAACTGCATGTGGGTTGATTCATCCGCACAATTTGTGTATTGCGGCCTCGTCCATGGCGAAAAAATGTTTGCACTTCAAACACGCGGCGTGGCCTATCAGAAAATTGTAATAGAAACTAATCAAATTCATGTTTTTAGGTGTACTTAAGTTGACAACATAATAACAACAATTTAGTTTATATTACAAACTAACCTGTCATATGAGATCAACCTGAAAGTATTTTCCCTTGCGATGCTATCCTCAATAGTTTTTTGCATCTCTCTAGGGTATTGGAACTCATTTCGTACATCTATTTCAGCTTGGGCTCCCATTTCGTCAAAATATTTTACGAGCCGCCAAAATGTGAATTCAACCATAGCTGAGATAGGTAAGTTCCTTGCACCTTTCAGGACGCTATTGAAGCACTCTGCATCATTGCTGGTCAATACCCCCTACCGATGTCCACCGTCATACGAAAGGGCCCACTCCTCAGGATTCATCTTGTAAACCCAATTGATGGCTTCTTGGTCAATAGCCTGTGTTTGTTGTAAGTAACCATTACACTTCCGTCGTTGATGAGCACTCCCTGCTTTCCATAGAAGTTGTTTTAGCTCTTTATTTTTGAACTTAGTGTTAAAGTTACTACAAACATGTCGAAGGCAGTGCCGATGATATCCAACAAATTGGAGCGAGGGATTCAGCCAATGCCGCCTCACAGCAGCTAAAATACTCTCAGCTCGATCAGATATCAAAGTCACTCCCTGTCGGTCCATGACAATATGTTCCTTGATATTTGAAATGAAGAACGACCAAGACTCCAAACTCTCCCTGTCGACAACAGCGAATGCAAGCGGTAATATTTTTCCATTGGCAGTGACAATTATTGCTACAAGCAAGACACCAGTGTATTTCCCGTATAAGAATGTACCATCAATGGTTATAATAGGCCTACAATGTCTGAATCCATCGATGACGGGTTTGAAAGACCAGAAAACAAAGTGGAATACGAGCATAATGGTTGTATTTCCGGTATATCTATGCTTCTATTGCACGATGGTGCCAGGATTAGATGTTTGTAATGCATACATGAATTTAGGCAACATCTTATATGATTCATCCCAATCCCCGAATACCATTCTAATTGCCTTTGCCCTTGCATGCCACGCCTTCTTGTATGATATACTATAGTTCATGGTCTTTTTTATATCTTCGATGACATTCTTAATAGGCATATCAGGTTCATTCTGCATACGACAATACCTATGAGTTAGATTATTATTGTGTGAACACTTTAAACAAACAAATATGTATATAAATGTAAACATTTATTTTATATACTCATCGCAACTTGTCCCAAAAGATGAGAAGCAATGTAACTGGAGCTAATATTTGTGTGGTCCTTGTTCATTCGTGGGTATAAACAATGGTGAGGACCCCTGTACTGCTTTATTTCAAAAAGACCATGTATCCTACTAAGAGATGCACGCAACCACCATCTACAATCGTGCTTGCAAGCACACACCCAAACGTCTTGCTTGGAGGTTACGATTTTATACTCTCGATTATTTGTTGCATGGTACAATTTCACAGCATGTACGAGTTGCTTCTTATCAACGAAAACCATCCCTTTGTCCATCTCTGGATTTTTAGCATTCCAGATTGATTCACGGGGAACGACATTGCGGTTACTAATGTCAAAATCACCACCCGTGTGAATGTTGTCATAGAAAGGGATTTCAGGTCTAGGTGGAATGGGGGCATTCTGAATATCAACGGGAGCGTCGGCATCATCTTCTTCATCATCATCATCGTCTAATCCGCCCAATAAATTTTCTTCATCACACATTTCATTCTCATCATTGTCTAGGGCGACATCAGGACCATACATGTCACTGTCAGCAAGCTGCATAAAATTAACCGTTTCAGCCATATTACCAGCAACTTCAACTGGAGTGGTATGATGGCTGTAGGTGGGCACATCTTCGGTGTCATTGTGAAATTCAGTCTCGTATCCACCACGTGAACTTGATTCTCCACCATGGCCATGAAATGTCTGTTGTGTGTAGCCAGCTGCATAACATTCATTTGATTCATACATAGGAGACTGAAACGCTGTCGTGTCAATCCCATGTGTCAGCAAGGTAGTGAACGGATAAGGATCCATCTGTGTTATATTCGGAAGATTGTGTACAACCTCTTTCTCAATGTACACTTCCAAACAATTTGGTGGTTGGAAACTTCCACCGATACTTAATACGGTGTTCAACGCCTCATCGTCATTTATCGGTAATATTTTGTATTTGCTGGTTGCTTGCCATTGGCGATAAGGATATCTACATTTGAAGATTAATCGGACTGTTTCCCTATAACTTGCCACCTTGGACATAAACATCTCCTCCAAATTGACAAGTGTGGTGCCAAGTTGCACTCCATATATCCCTTTCGGCTCAGCATCATATGACACACCTTCATCAGGATCCCGAATTATGTTTCCCCCCCAGTAGAAGATAATTGGAACAGTTGCCATATACTTGCTTCAATGAAACAATAAACATTAAAATATCAACAATATACATATATCGAATTCTACTTCTAAAATAAACATTAAAAGAAGAACAATAAATTTTCCAGAAGTCACATTTATATCATAACTGACATTTTCCTATCAAAATCAACCCTCTCATTTTTTGTCAATTTATATTTTCCAGGGTTGAAGGAACTGTAGAGGTGAAACATTAATTCAATTTATATTTTGTCAGCTGTATAGTTGTGTCTCAATTTGATTATTACTGTTTATTTTCTCATTTTTCTCACTTATTTTTATTCGTATAAAACAACAGCTGAGATTTCATCTCTACGTGGAGTTTTTATTCACTTCCTATGTGAAGACTCTTATCTTTTCTACGTGAATGTTCTTTGTTGTCATTGCTCTCTTGTCTTAATTTAAAAAAAAACATCACAACAAGTATACTTCTTGTCTTAATTCTTTTGAATTAGTGGCGAAAAATAAATTTTGAATCACATAGCAGCAATAAGTTCATATGATCCCTCCCTCAATATGATCAATTTTTAAAACGCATTCACTGAAAATAAATAAATAAATAAATAAATAAATAATAATGACTCTACACAACCGTTAATTTAGGCAATGATTTAATCGTACGCATGTAAGCGGGACCAATTTTAAAAACACATATTTTGTTTTCTTTTCATAAATCTTGATCTATTTTTTAGTATTTTCATAAGGTAGACAGCTATATCACACATTTAAAAAACACTTCATTCTATCAATTAATTTTCTTATACTGGACAAAATTGGACAAATTATACAAACATCTTAAATCATAGTGTAAGTTTTGTAGATAATTAAATATTTCCAAGGTTGAGTTGAAAGAACGCGATTGATTTGGACAATATAAAATAGAGGTTGCAAACATTGTTATTAATTTTTTAAAACTGGTGATCCAATTCTTCAGATTTATGGACAATATAAGTTAATTTGATTTGCTCAAACTTGTGCCATTAGGGACCTTAATGACAAAGTTATTTCTATGTGAACTAGTAACCCTCGTCTACTTTGTAGAGGTCATAGAGAGAATTAAAACAAAAAGCTCATTTAGGATCGTTCTGAAAAGTAAGAAAAAAAATTTAATTTATTAACTCCTTTTTTTTCTTAAACATACAAAAACAAAAAAAATAATTAGAGAGATAATTTATAATGGCCAAAAATTAGAGAGAATTAAATTGAAGTTGGTGGTTAAATGTATGGACTAAATTTTGGATAGTTATCCATGTGAAGCTATGGGGCCATCCATACCAATTATTTGGTATTACAAAACGCAGGCTTATCCATCAAAGTGCGATTTTTTTTTTTTTTTCCTTCTTACCTACGAAATTGCTATGGACTATTAATTAAAATAGTTTAAGACTCTTTTCATGCATATATTATAACTAGTCTAATAATGACTTCTAATTATATAAATAAAATTAAAAATTATTAAAACATAATGTTTAGATTTTCCTTTTCAATGATGGTGGACAGTCACAAAGTGGAAGTGGCGATGAGTCACTTCGTTCAATACCCATTTCAAAAACTTTTTCAAATTTTCTTAAGTTTTCTGAGGAAATTTTAATTTGTACTATAATGCTATTATATGTATTACAAATTCAGCTCATTAAATTTTTTAATCATATTCTGGATCCTGACCCCAAATATAGTGAAATATGGACTAAATTTTGGATAGTTATCCATGCGAATCTATGGGGTCATCCGTAGCAATTATTTGGTATTACGAAACGCAGGCTTACCCATTAAAGTGACATTTTTTTTTTCCTTCTTACCTACGAAATTGCTATGGACTATTAATTAAAATAGTTTAAGACTCTTTTCATGCATATATTATAACTAGTCTAATAATGACTTCTAATTATATAAATAAAAATAAAAATCATTAAAACATAATGTTTAGATTTTCCTTTTCAGTGGTGGTGGACAGTCACAAAGCGAAAGTGGCGATAAGTCACTTCGTTCAATACCTATTTCAAAAACTTTTTCAAATTTTCTAAAGTTTTCTGAAGAAATTTTAATTTGTACTATAATGTTATTATATGTATTACAAATTCAGCTCATTAAATTTTTTAATCATATTCTGGGTGCCTGACCCCAAATATAGTGAAATAAACCAAACGAAATTAAACCAAAATTTTTTTATTTAAATAAAATAGAGTGAAAATTAAATATTTTGAGACAACATGATATTTTCATTTATTATTTTGAAGTCAATAAAAATATTTAATTTGAATAAAATAGAGTCAAAATTAAATATTTCAGAGAACATGATCTTTTCATTTATTATTTTGAAGTAAATACAAATATATTTTTTTAATAAAATACATTCAAAATTAAATATTTTTAATAATTACATTTAGTAGAAATTAGACATTTTGATTCAAAAAATATAGACATTAACAATTTTTGAAACATAATTTGATTCAAAAAATATAGACATTTTGATTCACAAGCATAATTTTAAAATTCCAATTTCTGATTTCAAATTTCAAAATATAGACATTTCATAATTCCAATTCAACAATTCTCAATTACATAAATTTCGTAATATGACATTAACAATTATGAATTATATGAATTTCACTTTTTTTAATTTTATTCTTAATTAAACAAAATTACTTTTCAAACCCAAATTTCAAACCTTAATTTCCTTTTAATTCCTCTTAACAAGCAAAAAAAAAAAACTCACAAGCATAATTTCAAAATTCCAATTTCTGATTTCAAATTTCAAAATATAGACATTTCATAATTTCAATTCAACAATTCTCAATTACATGAATTTCATAATATGACATTAACAATTATCAATTATATGAATTTCGGATTTTTTAATCACGATTCTTAATTAAAGAAAATTACTTTTAAAACCCTAATTTCAAACCCTAATTTCCTTTTAATTCCTCTTAACAAGCAAAAAAAAAAACCATTTCCAATTCAACAAATATAAGTTGATTTTTTCAAAATTCAAAATATAGACATTTTGATTCACAAGCATAATTTCAAAATTCCAATTTCTGATTTCAAATTTCAAAATATAAACATTTCATAATTGCAATTCTCAATTCTCAAATCTTAAATCTCAATTATATGAATTTCATAATATGACATTAACATATTTATGATTTATGAATTTATGAATTTCATAATTCCAATTTTCAATTCTCAATTCTCATATTTATGATTTATTTAAAAAATTCAAAAAATTTTAAAAATTCCAAACCTGATTTATGATTGAAAAGCATAAAAATTCACAAGCTTTAGAACCCTTAATAATGTGAACCCTAAAATGTCATCCTAAAAGGATGTGTGAACAATCGAGCAACAATTATCATTAGAACCCTAATTTCATAACCACACTGATAAAGCATAAAAATCCAAACCCAAATATTCAATTCACAAGAACATTCAAAAATTCAAAAGCATAAAAATTTCACAAATTCAATGATTTCCAAACCGATTTCGATTTCAAAAATTCCAAACCCTAATTTCATAACCACCGATAAAACCCTAATTCACATATAAAACCCTAACATTCACAGCAAATTAAAACACATTCACATTTTCATAAACACAAAAAATAAATACATAAAATTAGGGTTAACTGTCATACCACGGAGAGAGAGAGAGAGAGAGAGAGAGTGAGAGCAGAGAGCAGAGGGAGAGCGAGAGCGATAGTGAGCTGAAGCAGAGGGAGATGGAGAGTGAGAGATGGAGAGTAAGAGTTAGAGATGGAGAGTGAGAGATGGAGTTTGAGACAGATGGATCGAGCAAGAGACGAAAAAATAAGTGTCAAAAACGTGAATGCAAATGAGGGGGGGGGAGTGCTTCGTATTTATAAGACCGTTAAAAACGCTTTTTCAATTAGCGTTTTCATTAGTTACAGTAAAGTCACTATTTCAAAAAGCGTTTCATTCACAAATGAAATGCACAGTGAAGTCGCTATTTGGAATAGCGTTTTCTTCACAAACCTTCACCCCAAATGAAGCGCTATTTGAAATAGCGTTTTATATCAGAAAAAAATTTCATGTAAGAAGTGCTATTTAGAATAACGATTTCCTAATTAAAATCGTGATTTCGAATAACGTTTTCACTGTACATCAAATTTTTGCCTCCTAACAGTAAAAGCGCGATTTGTAATAGCGCTTTAGCTTAGTTTGGGAAATCCGTCAAAAGTAGGCCTAGCTTGGGAAATACCATGAAAAATCGGCTCAGTTTGGGAAAAGCCTCTCATCTCCATCTTCAAGTCGCTGGGGGAAGTGGGTGTCGTTTGGGGAAGGGTTTGAGAAGAAAATGAGGGCTAATTCTGTAGAGTAGGGTCCATGGTAAAAATTAATTTTAATTTTAGATAAATTTGAAACAACAAATAAGAGAAAGACCCCTGTTGATAAAAAAATTCTCCATTACACTCACCAGATGGAAATAAACTAGGGGTAGGCGTGAGTTGGTTGCGGTCACGGAACCTCCAATCGACCATCTTTCTGTTAGATTGGCGGATTAGAGAAAATCAATTTGTATCCATCCACCAATTCGGTGGATGTGAATTGAGCGGATTGACGAATTGGCAGATTGATGCGATTCGGTTTGGCGGTTTAAAATTTTATAAATTTTCAATATAATTTAACTTGTGCACTTCCTCAAAATATATATATATATATATTAATTACAACCAATGACTTAAAAAAATATTACAATCACTGCATGCTTCATCCAAAAAAAGAAAGTTTGAAACTTTAGAATATTACAATCACTGCATGCATCATCCACATATTACAATCACAGCATGCTTCATCCACATACAACATTACAATCAGTATTATAATCAATGGATCTGAAAATACAAAAACAATTCAAACTACCAAAATCATGAACAGAGCAGTAGTAGAGATTGTATGCCTCTGTATTGTTACATTTATATCTATTTTTGAAAACAAAAACCAACCAGCAGATATCATTTTTTTTATTTATTATTTTTAGAGTTAGATTTAAAAACCAAAAAATATATTCAAGTTGAAAACTTTTTTTCAACAGAATATTTAAAGTTTTTTTCAATTAAAACACAAATACAATATCTAAACAAATTGAAAATATAAAGTCTTACAAATTAGTAGGGGTGCTTGCGGTTTGACGGTTCGGTTGCGGCTAAAGGAACCTCAAATCCGTTATCTGTCCAAAACTAAACGGATTGGAAAAAATCAATCCGCAATCGTCCTCTCTTCATCACGTATCCGTCCAAAATGTGGCGGATCAGTTCGGTTTAAACGAATCGATATATCCGCTGCTCACCCTTAAAATAAATGGATGGTTGAGTTTGATGTAATATTGAAAATGTAAAGTTTAAAATGAAACAATTAAAAATTTAGAATGTAATTTGTAATAATAGTTAAATTTTTTTGGAAAAAAATGTATTTTTTTAATATATTTTATTTTAATTTTACCTTTTATTAAAATATGAATTGGACTTTTAAAAAATACGTTATTAAAGGATTATCCACCCACATAAAATACAAGGTAAAAAAAATTGAAAAATTATTGAAACACCTCTCTCTAACTTTGTATGATAGAAGAGGTTAAGATTTTTTTTTTATTCGCTAAGGTCCCTCGATAAATTTTTTCTGTAAAAATTGAAATTTCTCTATGTCAGGGCCGAAATTTTTCTGAGCCGAGTCTCTAAGTTAGGTACAAATTTCTCTGAGTCGAATTTTCTTTGTGAAAATGTTGAAAGACCCCAATTACTATGAAAATATTATATGTCTTTTATCTTTTAAAATCTTAATAGATATTAAAAAAATTTCCTATTGTGTTTGGTTCAAAAATTTGAAAAAAGAAAGAAAAAATATTGGTGAAATATAAATAAAATATATCTATATTTTACCTAGTTTTACACACATTTTCTCTTTCCTTTTTCAAATCACTCTCTAAATCCATAAACTAAAGACAAACCCAGTACATTTGAAAAACTAGTTAATATAGTCAAAAAGACACTGAAAAGTCACATAAAAAAGTCAAAATTTTATTTTTATTATTTCTCTATATTTTGTTAATTTGTTTTGTAAAAATAAAGAAATATATTCTTAAATATCCGTTTGGTTTAGTTTTAGAATAATGATTTGAGTGTGGAGTTGTATTTTGAGTTTTAGAAGTTAAAGCTAATTTTTGGATCATTTTATATATAAATAACAGCTAAACATATAGTGGATGTCAAGCCATTGCTTGGTTAAAAATTAGGGTGGCAATAGAAGTTACCATTGTTAGAAATGGTTTTGGTCTATGTTTTAGATGGGACCCATACACCAAAGTTGGCGAGTTTAAGTGGTAACGCGTTCTATGCCGCGCTGTGATTCATGTGGTATATTTGGTTGCTCAAAACCATTATCAGGTGAATGGGAAATTGAAGCCAAAGTGAGCTCCATAAAAATGGAGTTTTTGGTGAAAATTTCTTAATGTTTGAATAAGGCTTGTCCCACATTAGTTTGGTGGTAAGAATTTTGTGGATTTATAAGGCATGAGATTGTAACTTGGAGAGGATCACAAGGGGCACCCCAAGTTTGTGGAAGGAAGATGTTGTGGGTAAATTGGGCTAGACCTATTGGACCTAAAAATAAACACACGCACACGACATTTGTTCGATTCGGGCTAGGCAATACTTATCTTTTTGGGCCAAAAACATTTGAATTTTTTTTTTAATTTTTGGAAAATAAATTTTGACCATTTGGGTTGAAAATTTGCACCCTTCATTTGAAATCTGCTTGTTATGCTGTATAGATTTTAAATTTGTCCATTTCAGTTCAAAAACCCTTACTGCTTAATTTAAAATTCAAATAGATTTGTATCTGCTTAATTTAAATAACAGTACCATACTGTTGGATTCAAACCAAACAACCACCATTTTTATCTATAAATAGGCAGTCCTTCAATTGATTTTTCACTCTAATTTTCGTCCTCAATTCTTCTTTACTCTCTCTACATTTTGCTATATTATTTTTCTGTGAGAAAGAGTGTATACCCAAAGCGTGTTCGTTATGCGAATAATTTGTAGTACTGTAATTATTCGTAGTTGATCATTTTATCCTGGGAGATAGACGTCCATAATTTGAAAGCACAGTGGAGAGGACGAATCTGTCTTAAGGACACAGTGTTAAACATTGGACTTGATCAGAAAATTTGTTCAACAAAATTAATTTGGTAAGTAATTAATTTACTTTTCTGTTTTATTATTTTTCTTGTTTCAGGTTTTGATTTTGTTTTTGTAACAAAATAAAAATTTATTTTATTTATTTTATTTTATATTCTAGTTTGATTTTTGTAATCAAATAAACTCTCTCATTTCCTTCATTTCTTCTATATTTCGTTTGTTGTTAAGTACACGAACAAAATTTATTTTTAAATGTAGTGAAGATTGTCTGACAATCTTAAGACAAATTATTTTTTGGTGTCTTCATTGTATTTATTTTTCTGTACTTTCATAAAGTGATATTATGGTTGAAAAATATAAATAGTAGTAATATATTGTTTATTTTCTTTGACAACTAGTAGTAATATATTGGTGTCATTAACAATTGCAGAATATTAATTTGTGATACAGAAAAATTATTGTGGTGTTTTATTTTTCTAGTTTTAGTAACAAGGAAAATAAAATTATTTTGTGTTGTAATTTATTTTCTGGTTTTAGTAACTAAAAAATTAATTTGTGTTTTGGTTTTTTTCTAACTTTTGTAATAAGATATTATGGCTACTGAAAGTAGTACTCAAAATGTGATCGTTACAATGACTTTGGTCCCTATCCAGAACCATGTTCAAGTTCCAATAAATCATGGAGAAAAACCAGAAAAATTTAATGGCACTAAGCTTAAGAGATGGCAGCAGAAAGTGCTATTCTATCTTACAACTCTAAATTTGGTCTGGTTTCTTCGTGAAGAGGCTCCAGTACTTAGAGAGGATGAAAGTGATCGGCAAGTTGTTGCCGCTATAGACGCTTGGAAGTATTTTGATTTCCTGTGCAGAAACTATATCCTCAATGTCCTAGACAATATGCTGTATAATGTTTACAACCCTCTAAAATGAGCAAAAGAATTGTGAGATTCTTTGGAGAAAAAATACAAGACAGAGGATGCACAAAGAAATTTGTTGTCAGTAAATTTCTAGACTTCGTT
The DNA here is from genome assembly GCA_025200525.1 of Camellia lanceoleosa. Lineage (NCBI taxonomy): Eukaryota > Viridiplantae > Streptophyta > Magnoliopsida > Ericales > Theaceae > Camellia > Camellia lanceoleosa. The sequence goes on along the minus strand of CM045763.1, from coordinate 123,201,276 downwards.
ATGGTAGATTCCCAAACGGTAATTTCTCAAGTTCAAAATTTTCAATTAATTTTGCATGATATTCATTCTGAAGGTATGTCTCTTAGCGAGTTTTTCGAAGTCACTTCTTTAGTGGAAAAGTTACCACCGGCTTGGAAAAATTTCAAAAATTATTTAAAAGATACACACAAGGAGATGACTATGGATGAATTGATTGTAAGACTAAGAATTGAGGAAGATAACTGAAAGGCTGAAAAAATGAATGGTAAAAATCCCATTGAGTCCAAGGCTAATGTGGTTGAACAAGCGCACAAACCACATAACAAAAAGAGGAAGTTTTCTGGAGATGGTCCTAAACAAGGTGACAATAATGGCAATAAGAAGTTCAAAGGGAAATGCTATAACTGTGGCAAGACCGGACATCGGGCTTCTGATTTTCGCCGCCTTAAGAAGGATCGTGGAAGTACAAGCAAGAAGACCACCAATCAAACCAATGTGACATAATTAGATTACATCTTTGACGGGGTAAATGACATCAATCTCTCTACTGTGGTGTCTGAGACGGATTTGGTTGAAAATCCCAAGGAATGGTGGGTTGACACTGGGCAACTTGACACATTTGAGCGGACAAGAAGATGTTCACTACTTTTAATGAGGCTGCAAATGGTGAACAACTTTTCATGGGAAATTCTTCTACTTCTACTGTGGTTGGGCAAGGAAAGGTGATCTTGAAGATGACATCAAGGAAAGAACTTACCCTCAACAACGTACTGTATATACCAGACATCCGAAAGAATTTAGTTTCTGATTTTTTGTTAAGTAAAAATGGTTTTAGGCTTGTATTTGAGTCTGATAAATTTGTATTAACAAAGAGTGGTATGTATGTTGGTAAGGGATACATGAGTGATGGTTTCTTCAAGTTGAATGTAATGACGGTTGTACCAAAACTTGCTATTAATAACAATAACACATTTTTTGCTTATATTCTTTAATCGAATTTATGGCATGGTAGATTAGGACATGTAAATTTTGATGCTTTGCATAGATTAATTGGTTTTGATTATATACCAAATTTTGAAATTGATCCTAATCACAAATGTGATATTTGTGTAGAAGCGAAATTTACTAAAGTGAAATGAACTAAAGCTCCATTTAAATCGGTTGAAAGAAAAATTGAACCTCTAGAATTAATTCATACTGGTGTATGTGATCTTAAATTTGTTCAAACTAGAGGAGGCAAAAAGTATTTCATAACATTTATCGAAAATTGCACAAGATATTGTTATGTATATTTACTTAGAAGTAAAGATGAAGCTTTGGAAATGTTTAAACTCTACAAAACTGAAATTGAAAATCAACTTAGTAAAACCATTAAAATGGTTAGAAGTGATAGGGGTGGTGAATATGATGCACCATTAAATGAATTTTGTGCACAACATGACATTATTCACTAAACTACAGGACCCTATTCTCCACAGTAAAATGGAATTGCTGAAAGGAAGAATAGAACCCTTAAAGAAATGATGAATTCCATGTTACTAAGTTCAGGCTTACCACAAAACTTGTGGGGAGAAGCAATATTGTCTGCTAATTATGTTCTTAACAGAATACCCTACAAGAAAACCAACAGCACTCCTTATGAATTGTGGAAAGGTCGACCACCTTCCTACAAATATTTAAAAGTGTGGGGGTGTTTGGCAAAAGTTGAAATTCTTATTCTAAAAAAGACTAAGATAGGACCAAAAACAGTGGATTGTGTGTTTATTGGTTATGCTCAGAATAGTAGTGCATGTCGGTTTTTGACTTACAAATCAGAAATACCTGATATAAATGTGAACACTATTATAGAATCAAGGAATGCTGTGTTTTTTTAACATGTCTTTCCTTATAAGAAAGGATAGGAATTAAGTTTACAAAAAAGAACTTATGATTGTACACAAAGTCAAGAGACTAATGACAATCAAACACAAGAGACTAGTAATAGTCTCGACCCGGTGAGATTTAAGCGATGATGAACCAAGATGAAGTAAGAGAGTAAGAACATCAAAATCCTTTGGTCCAGATTTTCTGACATACCTGTTAGAAAATGAACCTCAAAGCTTTAAGGAAGTGTTAGGTTTTTTCTTGGCAATCCCATTTGACAAAACTCCTTTGAGTTGTAATTTTATTCACACTTTTATTTCAGTGAGGCTATGAGTTTATTAGATGTGAATCCAAACCCGAATCGAGCCATGCAGAGAAGTTTGTGATGTTAATGCTTTCAAGATTGCCACTTCGTTGATTATTACGAGGGTTGAGTTGCCCGGTCAGCTCGCGGCCGAAGCAAAATTCAAATTTGCATTCAAAATTGCATGTCAGCCATTGCTCGCTCGAGCCAAGGAGTGCTCGCTCGAGCTAAGGCTTGCTCGCTCGAGCCAAGGAATGCTCGCTCGAGCCAAGGATTGCGTCCATACAAAAACCTGAAAGAAGTGATTGGTCGCTCGAGCCAAGGATCCGTCGCTCGAGCCAAGGCACTAGTAGAAATCATGAAAATTACTCTCCTCGCTCGAGCCAGGAAAGCTTCGCTCGAGCGAGCCTCAGAATCCGGATTTCTCAAGGAGTTTGTTTTCTTCCCAATCTTGGATTACTTTTGGTTCTCTATAAATACTTGGTTTTCTCCCAAAACTAAGTGATTGATTGAAGTCCTCTAGATCTTCTTTTTGGTTCTTAAAGGTTTATATCTGGGGATATTTTGTTATTTTTCTTTGATGTTTTATTGAGTATTCAACTCATGGTTTAAAGAGAGTACATCAAAGGTTTGTTTGTTATACACAAAAGAGAGAGTTGTTCTCCAGTTGTGAATTTTGAAGAATTCGAGCCTGAAGCTTTGGAGGGAATCCGGAGTGGCTCATCAGAAAGACAATTCCGTGCTGAAGATGGGGTTGGAAGAGGCACATAGAGGTTGGTTCAATTAGGCGTTGTGAATTCGCTAGATAATTGAGAGTGATACCTGTGTAATTCCTTTATATCTTTTTAGTGGATTGTTCTTGTGGCTGTTGTCCGTGGTTTTTTGATCACAATTGGAAGGTGTCCAATTGTGGTTTTTCCACGTAAAATCTTTGTGTCTCTTTCTCTTGATTGTTTGATTGGGATTGTTATATTCTGCTTAAAATTGATACATAATCACAAATCAACATCTAGGAGGTTTTTAGATTTTTCAGGAAGCAATGATAAGTCCTGAAGCACCTTTGTGGAAAGAGGCTGTTAATAATGAAATTGAATCCATTATGCAAAATCATACTTGGGAATTGGTGGATATTCCATCCAGTTCTAAACCTCTTGGATATAAATGGATATTTAAGAGAAAAATGAAAGCAGATGGTTCAATAGACAAGTATAAAGCAAGATTTGTAGTAAAAGGTTATAGACAAAAGGAAGGTCTGGACTATTTTGACACATATTCCCTTGTGACAAGAATAACATTCATTCACATGCTTATTGCTATTGCAGCGTTGTATAATTTAGAAATACATCAAATGGATGTTAAGATAGCGTTCTTAGATGGTGATCTAAATAAAGAGATCTATATGGAGCAACCCGAAGGGGTTGTAGTGCCAGAGCAAGAAAAGAAAGTTTGTCGGCTTATAAAATCTCTTTATGGATTAAAACAAGCTCCTAAGTAATGGCATGAAAAATTTGATCATGCTATGCTTACTAATGGGATTAAGATAAACGAATGTGACAAGTGTGTCTATGTTAAAAATACTGACCAAGGATATCTCATAGTTTGTCTTTATGTGAATGACATGCTTATCATTGGAAGCAATCAAAACATGATCAAATCAACTCAGTAAATGCTGAATAGAAGATTTGATATGAAAGATATGGGGGTCGCAGATGTAATATTAGGAATGAAAATTACTAAAACATCTGATGGATATGCATTATCTCAATCACATTATATTGAGAAAATACGTAGTAAATTTATCAAGGATGATATGAATGTAGCTAGAACACCTGTAGACATTAGTCTTTATTTATCGAAAAATAAAGATGATATGGTGTCTCAGTTAAAATACTCTCAAATCATTGGAAGCCTAATGTACCTAATGAATTGTACTCGTCTTGATATAGCTTATGTTGTCAGTAAATTGAGTAGGTACACTAGTAACCCCGGAGAAGACCATTGGAAATCGATCATTCGGGTTCTTAGATATCTAAGATTTATCCGTGATCATGGTTTGAACTTTACTCGATATCCTACAGTACTAGGAGGTTATTGTGATGCCAATTGGATATCGGATACTAAATATTCAAAATCCACTAGTGGATATGTCTTTACTCTGGGAGGCACTGCTGTTTCTTGGAAATTCACGAAACAAACATGTATTGCACGATCCACAATAGAATATGAGTTTATTGCTTTAGATAAAGCAGGAGAAGAAGTAGAATGACTTCGTCATTTCTTAAAAGACATTGCAATGTGGCCAAAACCTATGCTAGCTATTTGCATTCATTGTGATAGTCAATTTGCAATAGGCAGGGCACAAAATTATATGTATAATGGTAAGTCACGACATATTCGTCATCGACATAATACCATAAGGCAATTGTTCTCAAATGGAATAATCTCAATGGATTATATAAAATCTAAAGAGAATATTGCGGATCCATTAACAAAAGGTTTGACAAAAAAACAAATGTATAGTTCATCGAAAGAGATGTGATTAAAGCCTATTATATAAGAGTCATCATAATGGTAACCTTACTTATATGATTGGAGATCCCAAGAACTAAGTTCAAAGGGACAACTAAGTTATGTGTGACTCACCAGAAATCACTAAGGGATTTAAAATTCCCTACCCATTCCTATGGTGAGAGTGATATCTGCAACATATGTTGTATGCAAGGGTTTAAAGATAAGCTTTGCTTTTAATGATTACTTATATCTTGATTTAGGCATAAAAATCAAGACTAGCATAAAGGAGATACTTACAATAAGAATCATCTATATGAGTGTCGAACTGGGGCCGGTTCTATCAGAATAAAAAGGCTAAATTCTCTAGAAGCACTCATGAACAACCAGGAGTGTTCAAGACCAAAATGAACATAACCGTGAGAACCACGATGTGTCAGAAGATATTTTGTATGAAATCTATTGTCTTGGCTTACACAAACGGTTGAACAATTTAAGGCATCACGTCTATTAGTTAACTAGTAAGTTCAAGGCCGAAAGCTACCTATCCTGATGCAAGATATTTTCAATTTATACTCTTTCGACAAATTCTGCATATTGTTATATTTTCGTTGTCATCAAATTCCATTCATATGGGAGATTGTTAGAAATGGTATTGGAAAATAGATTTTTCCTTAACGTTGGTCTATTTTTTAGGTGGGACCCATACGCCAAAGTTGGCGGGTCTAAGTGGTAACGTGTTTTATGCCGCGTTGTGATTCACGTGGTATATTTGGCTGCTCAAAACTATTATTGGGTGAATGGGAAATTGAAGCCAAAGCGAGCTCCATAAAAATAGAGTCTTTGGTGGAAATTCCTTAATATTTGAATAAATGCTTGTCCCACATTGGTTTGGTGGGAAGAATGTTGTGGGTTTATAAGGCATGGAATTGTAACTTGGAGAGGCCCCAAGGGCCACCCCAAGTTTGTGGAAGAGAGAGGTTATAGGCAAATTGGGCTAGACTCATTGGACCAAAAAATAAACATACGCGCGCCGCCATCGATCCGTCCAGGCGGGTTGGGCTGGGCTGGGCTTGGGCGCAGGTGCGTGGTGTGAGGTTGGGTTGAGCTTGTCCGGCCTAATACTTATCTTTTTAGGAAAAAAACATTTGAATTTATTTTTTAATTTTTGGAAAATAAATTTTGATCGTTTGAATTCAATTTTGGTTCGAAAATTTGCACCTTTCTGTTTGAAATCTGTCTGTTCCGTCTGTACAGATTTCAAATTTGTCTGTTTTAGTTAAAAAAACCCTTACCTGTTTAATTTAAAATTCAAACAGATTTGTATCTGTTTAATTTAAACTGAATAGGTACCACACCTGTTGGATTCAAACCAAACAGCCACCATTTTTATCTATAAATAGGCAGTCCCTCAATTGATTTTTTCACTCCATTTTTTATCATCAATTCTACTTTACTCTCTCTGTATTTTGCTGCATTATTTTTCTGTAAGAAAGAGTGTATACACAAAGTGTGTTCATTGTGCGAATAATTTGTAGTGCTACAATTATTCGTAGTTGATCATTTTATTCTGGGAGATAGATGTCAATAATCTGAAAGCACCACGGAGAGGACGAATCTGTCTTAAAGACATAGTGTTAAACACTAGACTTGATCAAAAAATTTGTTTAACAAAATTAATTTGGTAAGTAATTAATTTACTTTTCTGTTTTATTATTTTTCCTGTTTCAGATTTTGATTTTGTTTTTGTAACAAAATAAAAATCTATTTTATTTATTTTATTTTATTTTCTGGTTTGATTTTTGTAATCAAACAAACTCTCTCATTTTCTTCATTTTTTCTATATTCTGTTTGTTATTAAGTATACAAACAAAATTTATTTTTAAATACAGTGAAAATTGTCTAACAACCATATATATAGATCTTGAGACCAATGAGCTGAAGATTGCTTGCAACATAGACCTGCACATGTGCATTATAATTAGAAAATAGACCTAAGAAAAACCACAAGCTCAAGCAAATAGCAAGTGTGTGCTTAAATAAGCTTATTTAGGATTTGAAAAAAAAAAAAAACAAATAAATAATGTCTAACTTGTTAGCAATGATCAAGACACAAAAAGATAAGAGAAGTAACAAAATTGAAAAAAGATACTTTATCTCGGAAACCTCCCTTGCAAGTTAGCCATAGTTAGTGCAATTGTCACATAAAATCAATTCTTTATGTGGTCCAAGAACTCAAAATAAGCATGTCTAGATGGCTTTATAAATTAAAGGCACATAGTCGAAGTAAACCTTTACAAATGGAGCCCATTTCTCAACATATAATGCACGATCGTAGCCTCCAAGGACTGCAAAGAGAATGGCCTTGAAAATTAGAGAAGCTAGAAGCAATTTATCTAAGAAAACAGTTAATAAAGGTGAATTTGTTTTCCCACATTAATTGCAACATATTTGGATAATAGAGGTTTGGGTTGACAATCCACCCCTTGTTGTTCTAAGTTCTCTAATGTCGCCACATCAATATGCTCAATTTCAACAGTCAACACTCCACACCTATCCACCCAAAAAATTTGGGGGTGTTGATTGATTTTTGCCATGATTTGAGGGTGTTGATTTTTGGTGATAGGTTTTTTGGGATTTTAAGTCGTGTGTTGTGAGGCTTGCGTTGGTGTTGGTGTTGGTGTTGGTGGTGGGATTAAGGGGTGAGGTTGTGTAACGGTGTTGGGGCTTGGGCAGTTATGGTGCTAATGGGTCTTGGGATTGGTTAATGCTGTGGTTTGAGGCTAGTAGTAATGGTGTTTTTGCAGGTGCGGCGGTGCTGGTTTTGTAGCTAGGTGAAAGCAGAGTTAAAGTGAAGAAGATAAGCGTAATAGGGTAGGATCAAATGTTACAAATGTTTACAGCAAGATTTGTTAAATTTTTGGCTTTCTACACTAAAATTAAATAAATAGATGACAGTAAAAATGTAAAAATACATTTTCTATTAACAGAGTTTGTCAAATGTGACTGACCAGGGAGGTTGTTGTTATTTTAGAAACCCGGAGGGAGATCTTTGTAATTGTCATAAACCTTAGGGGAGGTTAGTGTAATTTACCCAAATTTTTTTAGCATTTGCTAAAAATATTTTTTTTGGGAACAATTGTATCATAAAAAAAGTAAAAAAAATATAAAATGCTAATAAATGACTTCCATATAGGACTAGAATTAGTTAGAAATTAGGATGGAAAGACCAGACAAATTGATCTTTGGACCAATGAGCTGAAGGTAGCTTCCAACACAGACCCTACACAAGAATTACAAATTCAAGCGATACATCTTATGTAAGAATTGAAAAGGCAAAAAAAAAAAAGAAAAAAAAAAAGGGAATGATCATGACACAAAAATGTAACGTAACAAAATTGAAAAAAAAAAAAAAAACTTACCGATACCACTAAAGCCTCCTTTGCAGTCTAGCCATATTCAATGCAGTTGTCACATAAAAAAAAATGCAATTGTCACATAAAACCAATTTTTTATGCAATCCAAAAACTTAAAATAAGCATGTCTAATGGATTGTTAAAAATCATAATGCCCAAAACTGCCCAAAATCCAAAGGTAAAACCAAGCCCCATGCTAACTGTATGGGGAGCAAATATTTAGGCAAGCCCGTACTCCTTTCTTCCAAGCTCTTGTCTGTCCGATCGACCTGCGAGCATAATGGCGGTGAGCTACTTGGCGGTGTGTGGCCGGAAAACCCCTCCGACGGTCAAGTTAGCACACACACACATAGGGATAGCTAGAACGGAGAGAGTTGAGTGTAAGTGTATATCTCACCAACTGTTCATCCGTCCAAGCATGGGGGGTGCAGACTCGCTTATATACCTTCTGCGCCCCAAATCTACTCTCATTAGTCTCTCGACACGTGGTGCCACTATCCCATCTGTCAGCACAAATCTAGCTGATCATCACCTAACCAAACTGCCAGCCCATACTACCAGGATCTCGGCATCTGGGCTACATTATCTCAGCTGCCAACGGCTGTGTTACATAATAAGCTTAGAGCACTCCGCTCATCGAGCTCAACGACGACCGAGCTCGGTTACATTCCGGCATAGCCGAGCCGAAGACTGGTCGAGCTAGTAAACCAAAGACCTTTCCAGCTGGGCTGGAAGTGCAACCACGGGAATAGGATCGGCTTCCATTATCTCGGCTGAATTACCCAATTAGCTCGGTTCCTACATAAACAATCCAGTAGCTCAGTCCTAGCATGGTCCTGGGCCATTACCGAGCACAACCCTCTCCGGCTAAGCCTAAGCTACCACGGCCCACAACATGTTCGATCCATAACTGCCCGGTCATTACCACGGCCCAATCCAGCTAATAAATTTCCCTCTCAATTGCCCCTTAATTCCATCCGCGCAAGCGTGACTGGGATTATCTATTCTGACCGGGGTAACTCTTCTTCGGTCCTCAGTTTGCAAGACGGTGACCGGGCTAGTTGACATGCATGTCTTCAAAACTAGCCCGGTCGGCACCTCGATTTGCCATCCTGTCTCTTTAGTACTGATGCCACCGCCATCATGACACATGTCGCACATTGATTGGCCTTGAGCAGCCAACCCTCACGTCCCTTCACATTTAAATTTTTGGCGGTTCTTCACCCCTACAAACACGCCATATCCTCCTTCATTCCATTCTTGCTGACTTCCCTCGAACCTTCAACATTCCAGAGCTCTAGTGCTTGTCCTCCATTTTTGTTCTTCTTCTCTGCTCGTGCGTGAAGACTTAGATTCAACCCCCTTCCTGGTAAGTCCTTCGAGCCCTTTATTTCCATTTCATGTGGTATTTCACATTTTAGGGCACTAAATCCGTAGGTTTTAGGATATACCCCCCAAAACCCTTTCCTGCCCCTATTCTCTTCGATGTTCTTCAATTCCAGCGATGAACACATGAACACATGTAGATCTGGGGTAGACCGGGCTTCAGGTCTCCTTTTGATCCCAAAAAACATACCAACCGGGCAAATTGCAAGTTTGCAAAAACTTCTGTGGGAACCGAAGTAGGCATAGTACTTGACCGATCAACCGGGCTAATATCTGGTCCGCTTCACCGGCCGAGCTCCTAAATTCACATTCTTGAATGAGGTGGTCTGGCATTCAACATGACCGAGCTAAAGGCAAGCTCGTTTTGTGCGACCGCGCTTCCACTTACACTTACCCTCATTTTCCTGCAGAGTCTAAGGGGACCATATACCAACATCGAGGCTCTCAAAGACCGAGAAGCCTTCAAATAAGAGTTTGTGCCAAACCACCTCAGCTGAGCTAAGACCAGCCAGTCACACATGGGGTGATACCGCTTCTTGGTTGATACGCCGGTTGCTCTGGCTGCATTCCGGGAAGAGTACGGTATCCCCGGCGACGTTCACCTTGAGCTCGGTGCCGAGGAAACGACCTTTTGGGACAGATTCGACCAGTGCCCCTTCACCATGCTTTCCATCATAGAAGGTGGCCTCCGCTTCCCAGTCAACCCGCTGCTTTGCGAATTCTTGCGGCGTACCGGGCTAGCTCCAACCTAGGTCTCAACCAACACTTATAGAATAATTAACGGGGTCCACGAGCTAAACAACCGGCTAGGAACCAACCTAGGACTGGCCGAGATACTCTGCCAATACACCCTAGGGCACATAGGCGATGGCCTCGCCTATTATTTAAAGATCAGACCAGGCAAAGAAAAGATAGTGACTGGCACCCCGGACAAGGACTTGCATGATGATGACTTTTTCTAGGTGTTCGGCAACTACGAAACAGTCGACGTGCCGGGCTGGTTCATTAGCAAGAACTTCGGTTCAACATGTAAGCCGTGCCACTTGCTCGGTCAATTTATCTTTTTTAGCTATTCTGTACTTAGCATTTTTTCTTCTTTCCTTTGCAGCAATTGACGCTTTGCAAGCCAACTACCGTTATCGCAACGAAGCAGCCATCAGAACCGTGCTCCGCTACCGCAACCAAGACTGCCACGACCTCCTCGATCACACACCAACATACCGGTATTCAGCTCCACGCCGGAGTAAGGTCACAGACTTTCTCCGCGCTCCATCTCCACCTCCAGATCCTACACTTCCTGACATTCCATTCATCCGTCTGATCGAAGCAGAAGAGATGGCCAAGAGAAGCTGCATCAAGAACCTGATCACCACCACCTCCATCGAGATACCGAGTGTCACAACCCGCTCTACTGCTGCCGGGCAATCCAGCAAAGTCGTGGTTGCATTGACGTCTCCCGCCGCCGGGCAATCCAGCAAAGTCGTGGTTGCATTGACGTCTCCCGCCGCCGGGCAATCTAGCCAAGACACCCGCCGGGCTGGCAAAAGGCCACGTGCAGACCCTTCAGCCGAGCTTGTTACCGAGCTCAACACTGAGCAACCTGCCGTGATAGCTGACCCAACTCCACCGTGGAGGCTCCAATTCAAGCACCGGGGTAAAGAGATCCCAGCGACAGCTTCTGTTAAAGGAGACATGGAACATCTCCTCGCCTTTGATCTCAGCAAAGCCCTCCTCCTATCGAGCGACGTGGTCAGCAGCGACCATATGCCAGACACCCAGTTGGTGAAATCCTTGGTTAAGTCCATGACCAGGGTAAGAACTTTACACGTTTTGCCATAAAATTTTCCAAGTGTTTGCTCGGTTTTCTTTCTAATCACACCTTCTTCTTGCAGGCCATCCAGAAGCAACACTTGGTCATGGAGCGCATTCACCGATTTCGGCAGAAGGCCAGCGACTCTGCCAGCCAGGTGGAACACCTTCAAGCTGAGCTCGGTCGGTCCAAAGCTTCGCTGGAAATGGAAAACTCCGACAATTCAAGGTTGCTCGGACAGCTTGGCGTTGCCGAGCAAGAGAGGGATGCGCTCAGGACCGAGCTCGAGGTGTTGAAGCAAGCAAGAAAGAAGGAGCTGGAGGATGCAAATAATGCCGGCTTTAAGAAGGCCGAGGACAACTACATAAAGTAGGTCCATGCCACCCAAGACATCTTCTTCAAGGCGGGTTGGAAGGTTGCTTGTGAACAGCTCGGCCAAGGACCTGATACCGACGTGTTTGCTTCTCCTCTAGCTGCCTTCGTACCGACCTACCTCGTGGCCTACGCGAACGACGTCTTCAGCGCGCTGTAAGCTGAGGCCGAGGAAGACGAGGCTGAAGACGCTGAGGAGGATGCGGAGGGTGACGACCGCCCAAATCTGGCCGGCCAAGAGAAGACCGGCGCCCAGGAGACCATAACCATGGTCGACCTGGAGGCCATAACCGGGGACGAATTCCCTGACCTTTCCCCCCTAGCTTAGTTTTCTTTGTCTTCTTTCCTTTTGTTTGTACATGTAACCGGGCTCTCTGCCCCCCCTTTTGTAATTATTTTGCACATCAATGAAAAAGTTCAATTCCCCTCAAGTGTTTGCACGGCCTTCAAGCTAAATAACTTCAGCCAGACAAAATACTTTGGCAAAACTAATCATCTTGTTTAACTTGTTTAACCGGAAAAGACATCTCGGTTGAGAAACTCAAAGTTGAGCAAAACATCAACTCATTCAACCGAAATAAATATCTCGGTTGAGAAACTCAAAGTTGACCAAAACATCAACTCATTCAACCGGAATAAACATCTCGGTTGAGAATCTCAAAGTTGAGCAAAACATCAACTCATTCAACCGGAATAAACATCTCGGTTGAGAATCTCAAAGTTAAGCAAGACATCAACCCATTCAACCAGAATGAACATCTCGGTTAAAAATCTCAAAGTTGAGCAAAACATCAACTCATTAAACCGGTGTAAAACATCCCGGTTGAGAAGCTTAAAATTAAAAAGCAACAATCAGAATGCTAAGGCAAAGATGAGACACTTCTATATATTAACAAAAAGAATATTACATTCTGAAGTGTAAGGAAAAAAATTCCTTTGCACAAAAAGAAAACAAAAGCTAAAAATAGTACAGTTTGAGGTTGGCCGCATTCCATGGCCGGGGTATTCCTTTTCCCTCCAGGTCCTCCAAGTGGTACGCCCCCTTGCTCGCCAGACCGGTGATCTTGTAGGGTCCTTCCCAGTTTGCCCCTAGTTTGCCTTCTCCTGGCACCACAGTATTGCCCATGACCTTCCTCAAGACCCAGTCACCTACTTTGAAAGGTCTGGGGTGCACTGTTTTGTTGTATTTTCTTGAAAGCTCTTGTTGGTAGGTGGCCACATGGTTGAGAGCCTTTTCCCGGCGTTCTTCCACTAGGTCCAATTCCAGGGCAATGGCTTCGGCGTTCAGTTCGGGCTTAAAACTTTCACTTCTGAGTGTGGGCATACCAACTTCCAAAGGGATGACCGCCTCCATGCCATATGCCAAGGCAAAAGGAGTTTCCCCGGTTGATCGGCGCGGGGTCGTTCGGTATGCCCAAAGGACACTTGGGAGTTCCTCGGCCCATTTGCCTTTGGCTTTCTCAAGCCTTTTCTTCAACCCATCAAGAATGGTCTTGTTTGATGCTTCGGCTTGACCATTAGACTGCGGGTAAGCCGGGGTAGAATTGTAGACTTCAATCTTCAAGTTTTCACAAAATCCTCTGAATAGGCGGCCGTCAAATTGGGTGTCGTTATCCGAGATCAGGATTTTAGGGACACCAAACCGCGTTACCACATTCAGCCAAACAAACCGTTTGACGTCTTTCTTCTTGATTGTCGCCAAGGGCTCAGCTTCAACCCATTTGGTGAAGTAGTCTGTGGCCGCGATGAAGAACTTCCGGTTGCCTAGCGTCGTTGGGAGTGGCCGCACTATATCTAGCCTCCACATCGCAAAGGGCCAAGGGCTGGTAAGGGGAAGAAGTTCCTGGGCCGACTGGTGGATTTCGTGGGCAAACTTCTGGTACTTCTCACATTTGCGAACATACTTCTGCGCGTCTGCTTGCATGCACGACCACCAATATCCTTGTGATATAGCCCGGTAGGCCAGAGATCTGCCCCCTATGTGACTGCCACAGATGCCTTCGTGAATTTCGTACAGGAAGGCTTCTACGCTGCTTGGGTGTACATACTTTAAATAGGGACCGGTGAAAGACTTCTTGTATAAAACGCCTGATGGAGAGAGCCAAAACCACTCCGACTTCACCTGGACTTTATGTGCTTCCTTCTTGTCGGCTAGAAGGGTCCGTTCTCTGAGAAAGAGGATAATAGGGTCCATGCAAGAAGGACCTAGCTTGGCGCAGAGTACTTCTGTCTGCCCAGTTTCCTCAATACTGGGCCTCGGCAGGAACTCAATCAGGAGAGGGCTGGGGGATGTGTTATTGACCATGGAAGCAAGGCCGGCTAATTCGTCTGCGCGGCCGTTTTCTTCACGGCCAATCTGTTGGACCCTTATCACCTGGAATCGCTTGACGTGGTCTCTGACCAGAGCTTGGTACTTCACCATTCTGTTATCCTTTGCTTCATAAACCCCAGAAACTTGGTTAACCACAAGCTGGGAATCACTGTAAACCATTAGCTCGGATGCTTGCATCTGAAGCGCGCTCTTAAGCCCGGCCAAAAATGCCTCGTACCCAGCCTCATTGTTTGATGCAGGAAATCCAAGGGTGATAGAATGTTCGATGGTCAGTCTGTCTGGCGAAATCAGAACGATGCCCAGCCCGGCACCATGGCGGTTAGAAGCCCCATCAACAAAAAGTTTCCACATTTCCCCCACAAAGAGCTTCCAACATTCTGAAGGGTCCTGGGAGGCTTGAAGATTGATGTTGTCGCGGTAGCTCGGCTGTTCGGCTCCAGGTTCAATGCTGATTGGTTCCACTGCCTCCTCCCTTGGTGATGCGGCACCGGACAGAGCAGGTTAGTCGGTGATATCCAACTCCGTCGACGCATCGCCGGGTGGAAGTGTCGTACTAGCTGAAGGTTCTTCTGCGGGGCGCGCAATGTCTGCGTCGCCAACATCGCCAAGTTGTGTTATTTCGGTCGAGCTTGCATTTACCTCCTCATCTACCGCGGCAATATCCACCGGGCATACCAGATGAGTTTCAGGTGAGAATTCAGCAACGAAGTCGGCCAATGTCTGGGCTTTTATGGTAGTGCGTGGCTGAAACTTGACGTCAAACTGTCCCAATTCGACCGCCCATTTGAGAATTTGATCGGAGAAATCCGCCCGTTCGAACAAAGCTTTGAAGGGGAACTCGGTCAAAACGATGATGGTATGAGCATGGAAGTAGTGCGCCAACTTCCTAGAGGCCATCATCAATGCCAACGCAAGTTTTTCCAGCGGCAAGTATCTCGACTCTGCCGGTAGCAAGGTTTTGCTGACGTAGAAGATGGGGAGGTGCCTGATTCCTTCTGACCGGACAAGTACCGCACTGATGACGTGCTGAGAAACGGCCAAATAAAGGTAGTGTTCTTCGCCGGGTTTCGGTGTGACCAGTAGGGGCGCTGAAGACAGATACTCCTTGAGCTCGGCCAAAGCCCGGTCACATTCTTCATCCCATGAGAACTTTGATTTTAGAGCTCGAAAGAAAGGGCGACAGCGATCTGATGACCGGTTTATAAATCGGTTAAGCGCGGCTATCTTTGCCGCCAGATGTGCCGACGCCCTTAGCCGAGCTAGGTCTTGCTTTAATTCTTGTCTGGCTCTAAATCGTGGTGGGCTCGATGCCTCAGTTTGCCCGTCGAAAATGGTGTTGTTTCTATCTCCAGGGAGAAAGGAGTGGCGCTCAGCCTCGCCAAGTCTGTATCTAAAAGGAGAGGCGCAACTAGGCGGGGTGGAGGCATTCCGACCTCTTCACTGGCGTGAACCCCATAGGATAGCCGCTGGAACCTCGACACCCTCTGAGCCTCCTGCCGGCGAGCCCGTTCCTTCAAGACTACCCGCAAATCCTTTGAACGAGTGGAATAAGAACACCTCGACGTCGTGTCGCCGGACGTGAGGGTTGATAGGTGCTGTCTTGCGCACTGGACTTCTCTACGTGCGTGTCGGAATCTCCAACCTTGTAACTTCTGCTGATTGAGATGGACGGAGTACGCCGCTGGCTCTGATTGCCCGAACGGCGGGATTGGGTGCGCTCACTATGGTCTCTCACTCTAGCTACACCCTTCCCTTTGACATGCCGCTTAAGATCCTCCATCTCCGCCGCCATTCGCCGGATGACGGCGTCTTGGTCCCTTAGCTTGTGTTCCAGTCGTCTAGCGTGCGATTCTCTCCGCCGCCGGTGACCGTCCGAACTCCGTGAATGACCAAAGCTTTTTCTGCGCTTATCCCACATGTCTCTTGAATGTCCTCCTGGAGAAGTCTCTAGGTTCGCCATAGGAGGGATGGCGGGATGTCCTTCTCTCCATCTGCCTAACTCCGGGGTAACGCCGTCGATGGCTGACAACGGAATCTCGTCGTTGTTCGCCATGGACGGCGATCAGTTGAGTTTGGAAGACAAGGTTTTGTCTGTCAAGTTCCCATAGACGGCGCCAATTATACGGGGAGCAAATATTCAGGCAAGCCCGTACTCCTTTCTTCCAAGCTCTTATTAGTCCAATCGACCTGCGAGCATAACGGCAGTGAGCTACTCGGCGGTGTATGGTCGGAAAACCCCTCCGACAGTCAAGTTAGCACACACACACATAGGGATAGCTAGAAAGGAGAGAGTTGAGTGTAAGTGTATATCTCACCAAATGTTCATCCGTCCAGGCATGGGGGGCGCAGACTCGCTTAATATACCTTCTACGCCCCAAATCTACTCCCATTAGTCTTTCGACACGTGGTGCCACTATCCCATCTGTCAGCACAAATCTAGCTGATCATCACCTAACCAAATTGCCAGCCCACACTACCAGGATCTCGGCATCCGGGCTACATTATCTCAGCTGCCAACGGCCGTGCTACACAATAAGCTTAGAGCGCTCCGCTCGCCGAGCTCAATGACAACCGAGCTTGGTTGCATTCGGGCATAGCTGAGCTGAAGACTGGTCGAGCTGGTAAACCGAAGACCTTTCCAGCTGGGCTGGAAGCGCAACCACGGGAACAAGATTGGCTTCCATTATCTTGGCCGAATTACCCAATTAGCTCGGTTCCCACATAAACAAGCCAGTAGCTCGGTCCTAGCATGGTCCTGGGCCATTACCGTGCACAACCCTCTCCGGCTAAGCCCAAGCTACCACGGCCCACAACATGTTCGACCCATAATCTGCCCGGTCATTACCATGGCCCAATCTAGCTCATAAATTTCCCTCTCACTAACATAAAATCCAAGGGTAATGAACTTGTCCTCGTTGTCTTTTTCTTTAATCCTTTTGTCTTTGCAATGGGATTTCACAACTATTTTGTTTCCCCGACACTTATTTGGAAGTGGAAGCTCACATAGTTTAGGATTCGCAGAATATGCAGAGGCATCAAAACTTTGCAATTGAGTGCTTGTTGGGATTTTTCTCGACAACTTATTATTTGACAAATTCAACACACTAAGAAAATTTTAATCAGCAAGATTGGTAGGAATCTCACTTAGAAAACTCATTTGCAGACAAGTCAAGAGATTCTTGAAAGTAGAAAAAATTCCTCTAAACAGAAGTCTCACACAAAAGCCATATTTTCATATAACAAGCAGGTCACGAGTAAATAATCATGCCCAATAATTTATGAAATTAACTAGACTTGTAATAAAACAAACATTTGATAGCAAAAACAGATGGCAATCCTTCCAAACACACAATCCACAATATAATTACCCTTGAAAATAAATATTTATGAAGTTATTTTATCATTTCAAGAAATACGTAGAGGGCCTAGTAACAGTTAGTGCTGATAGCTCCGAACTCGATGCTCGTGTCTCTCTCAAGTGTAGCCTAGCTTCCTTGGAAAACATTGCAAAAAAATGGAAAAAAAAAAAAAAAAAACAATGTGATTGTTAGGTTTTTATTGTTGGCAACCCCGTTTGACAAAACTCCTTTGAGTTGTAATTTTGTTCGCATTTTAATTTCAGTGAGGCTATGAGTTTATTAGATGCAAATCCAAACCCGAATCGAGCCATGCAGAGAAGTTTGTGATGTTAATGCTTTCAAGATTGCCACTTGTTAAATTCAAATTTGCATTCAAAATTGCATAGGAATGCTCGCCGATCGAAGGATTGCGCCCATATAAAAAAACAAAGAAAGTGATTGTAGAAATCACAAGGAGTTTGATTTCTTCCCAATCTTGGATTACTTTTTGGTTCTCTATAAATACTTGGTTTTCTCCCAAAACTAAGTAATTGATTGAAGTCCTTTTTGGTCCTTAAAGGTTTATATGATATTTTATTTTTCTTTGATGTCTTATTGAGTATTCAACTCATGATCCGAAAAGGCTACATCAAAGGTTTTGTTTGTTACACAAAGAGAGAGTTGTTCTTGTGAAGATGGGGTTGGAAGAGGCACATAGAGGTTGGTTCAATTAGGCGTTGTGGATTCGCTAGATAATTGAGAGTGATACCGTGTAATTCCTTTATATCTTCTTAGTGGATTGTTCTCGTGGTCGTGGGAGTTTTTATCACAATTGGAAGGTGTCCAATTGTGGTTTTTCCACGTAAAATCTTTGTGTCTCTTTCTCTTGATTGTTTGATTGGGATTTTTATATTCTGCTTAAAATTGATACATAATCACAAATCAACATCTAGGAGGTTTCTAGATTTTTCAGTGATTATCAGTTAAATTAAAGCCAATTGACTTTGCTGATAAAAAAGAAATAAATAAATATTGGGCTGCCGCCAATATAGTTTATAAACAGAGGATCAATTCAGTACATCGCATGAATATGGTTTGTGTTTATGTTTGCAATGGCAGTGCACATCATGATCACTGCTATTACAAGATTAGTTTTGCAAAATTATAGTACAAGTGAATGACTTCTGTAAGAAAAGGAAAAAAAAATGTATGGAGGAATAGAAGTTGGATACAATTAAACAGAAGCGGATCAGAAGGTAAAGCTAATTTTTGGATCATTTTATCTATCAATGACAACTAGACATTTTGGATCATTTTATCTATCAATGACAACTAGACAGATAGTGGATGTCAAGCAATTCCTTGGTTAAAAATTAGGGTGGCAATAGAAATTACCATATAGATAGATCTTGGCAGCAATGAGCTGAAGATAGCTTGCAAAATAGACGTGCACATGTGTAGGACAATTAGAAAATAGACCTAAGTAAAACCACAAGCTCAAGCAAATAGCATGTGTACTGTGCTTAAATCAGCTTATGCAGGATTTCAAAAAAAAAAATAAATAAATAAAATGCAAAATATCGAACTTGTTGGCAATGATCAAGACACAAAAGGATAAGAGGAGTAACAAAATTAAAAAAAGATACTGTTTACCTCTAAAGCCTCCTTTGCAATCTAGCCATACTTAGTGCAGTTGTCACATAAAACCAATTCTTTATGCGGTCCAAGAACTCGAAATAAGCATGTCTAGATGGTTTGTTAAAAAGTATAGTGCCAAAAACTGTCCAAAATCCAAGGGTGAAACCCAGCCCCAAACTAACATAAAATCCAGTGGTAACAAACTTGTCATCGTCTTCTTGAATCCTTTTGTCTTTGCCACGAACAAGAACTGGAGGTTCCACAACTATTTCTTCTCCTGGACACTTATTTGGAAGTGGAAGTCCACAAAGTTCAAGGTTTCCCGAGTATACAGAGGGATCAAAGCTTTGCAATTGAGTGCTTATTGGGATTCTTCCCGACAACCTGTTATGTGACAAATTCAACACACTGAGAAAATTTAGATCAGTGAGGCTGGTAGGAATCGCGCCTGAAAGATCATTTGCAGACAAGTCAAGAGATTCCAACATTTTCATCCAACCAACTTCTTGGATGATATTTCCTGTCAAATTGTTTCTTGATAGGTTCAAAGAAACCAACCCCGCAAGACTCCCAACTTGTTTAGGAATTTTCCCAACAAGTTCATTGCCAGAAAGATCAATGATTTTTAGTAGTCTCAAGTTATTTCCGTATTTTGACTCTTGTCCTTTCCACAACACCAATGCATTCTCAATATACCTGGTATATCTAACAAAGAAGGGTTCAAATGTCCCATAAGAAGAAAAAATCATTGCCCTACAACTCTTACTTTCCGCCAAGGCAGTAAAATTGTGAAAACAGTGTGGTATGTTTCCTGATAAATGATTTTTGGAGAAGTCCAAAATTTGAATTTTGGTAAGGTGACATATATGTCGAGGTATGCTTCCCTTGAACTCATTGGATCGCAGACTAAGAACAATCAAACTTGTTAGGTGTGCCCCTATCCACGCTGGTATTTTTCCTGTGAATTTATTTCCTCCTAGATCAATCATTCTTAACTTTGTGCATCTCTTTAATGAAGAAGGAACTTCCCCAGAGAAATTGTTGTTGCTCAAGTGCAAAGAATAAATGCCTAGGGAACCCATTGAGCTCGGAATTTTCCCATACAAATTATTGTATGCCAAACTAATTATGGATAGGCTTGTGAATTGCACCCAACAATTGGGAATCTCTCCTGATAGCAAGTTATTTGAGAGGTCAAGATAGGTGAGCCTCATACCCATAATTGCGCAGAGGAAAGAAAGTGAACCTGAGAACTCATTTTTGGAGAGATTCAAAACTGTTACATTAGGAGGAACAAGTGGTATTGGACCCATAAAATGATTCGAACTTAAATCTATACCAAGGTAACCATGATACTTCAATGATAGATCAGGCAACAAGCCTTTGATCAGATTGCAAGAGAGATTTAAATAAATTAAACCTGGGGATAGATCCCAGAACCAACTAGGAACAACATCTGAAATTCCATTACTTGAGATATCAAGCTGGGAGAAGTTATTTTGTGTTTGAAGCCATTTTGGGAAACGAGGCCCCAACTTACAAGATGACAACATTATAATATCAAGTTGGAAAGGAGGAACCCAATCAGAACTGAAGTTAAAAGTTAATGGGTTTGAAGATAATGACAAAAACTTCAGACTGGAGAGATTAGAGAAGTGAGTATCAGAGATTATGCCTTTTAATGAATTGGAAGAGACATCGAAATACTCAAGCTTAGAAAGTTGTCCAATAGTTATATGCATGGTCCCATTCAATTGATTGTCTGCAAGATCTAAATGCGTCAATGATGGAAACGTTGAAAGGTTAGGTAGTGACCCTGAAATCTGGTTTCCATACAACATAAGAGAAGCAAGATTGGGATGTCGTCCAAAAGTTTCTGGGATGGACCCACTCAATTGATTAAAGCCAACAGATAATGCTTTTAAGGAAGAAAATCTTGTAAAATCAGGCAATGGTCCACTGAGTCGGTTGTAATCCATATTCAAAACCTGTAACGAGTCCTCTGCCCCAGACAATTTCTTAAGGAATTGATGAAGTTTTTCAATTAAATTGTTTTCTGACAGATCTAAAGATCGTAAATGACTTAAATTTGCAAAGGATTTTGGAAGGCTACCTTCAAGATAATTGCCCCCAAGAGTGAGATTTGTAAGAAAAATCATGTCTCCAAAAGAATCAGGAATCGGACCTTTTAGCTGGTTAACAGAAAGGTCTACATCAGTGAGGCTATAACTAAAGTTGAACAACCAACTATATATTGAAGATGACAGATGATTTACAGATAGATCAAATATAGAAAGAGACACAGAAGAATTAAAAGGAAGTGAGAGATGAGTGATATTAGGAAGACTGCACTCACTTAACCTTAACTCTTCTAGGAGAGGGAGATTATTGATAGACTGAACCCAGTTGACTGCTTTACTGAGGTTAACATAAGTAAGGTCCAAGTGGCTTATCAAAGAAAGATGAGAAATCCACTCAAGATTTCCACAGTTCAGATCAAAATTATTGGCAAGATTAAGATATTGCAAGTTAGAAAGGTTCCTGAACTGATTAGGAATTGGACCAGAAAAGCCATTATATGCAAGGTTGAGGTATTGTAGTTTGCCGAGAGAACCAATGAACTTTGGGATGTGGATATCCACGAAATCATTTCCATGAAGATCCAAATACTTCAAATGTTGCAATTCAAGCAATGAAGGACTAATCTTACCTCTCAGTGCTTGATATGTGGGGGGAGAATAATTGTGCGATACATGAAGATCGAGCATGGTGACATGACCAGTGTGGTTGTTGCACCCAACTCCTCTCCATTTGCAACAATCTTTTTTATCTTCTTCACTCCCCCAAGAAGAGAGAATACCATAATCATCTATAAGAGTTTCTTTAAACTTGATGAGAGCTTGTTTCTCCCTCTCTATGCACCTGGTTTTAGCATCTTCTTCAACTCTTGAGGAGAGTCCAAGAACAGGTTTCACGTATAGTAAAAGCACGATGACTATAAACACATGAAGAAATCGAGGAAATTTTTTGCCAATCACCATTTTCATGAACATGATCATGATGCAGCAAAATCAATATCAGGATGAGGTAGCAAATACTGCAGCCAATGATAGTTTTCAATTATTGGTTCTCTTAGACATGGAATGGCCACCTTTAATTTATACTTTAGTTACACCACAAATTTCCCAAAAATATTCATAGGAAAAGACTTGGTAGTCAATAATTCAAGCCTCGTCGCTTGAACAAAATTAAATAATCAATACAATATTCATACACTTCTATTTTGAAATCCTTCGGTCCGTTGATTTTGCTTTTCCTTTCATTACTAAAAGTGCCAAATTAATGGACACGGTAAACCCCCTTATATTTTCCTGTGTGAATTGTAAATTCATGTTCAAACACTTCAATTTTTGACAACTTTTCAAATTATTTTTTCAGCCGTTACATTGTAAATTTGTAACATGTTAATTAAAGGTTACAAATTCTCAAAATCCAATGCCAAGGCCAAGCATGTCTTTTACACATCCTGGATTTAAAAAGTGGGTATAACTAAAAAATGGATTTGTGTATCATTTTCTATTTTATTATGTTAAAAAGCTTGAAATAATGAAGCTCTGCAATTGGTTAGCAATTATATGATTATAACTTTCACCAGCTCTCACTGGTATTTTTTTTTTTTTTTGTTTTGGAACTGCAACTCTCACTGGTATGTTTGAATGAAAAATTGTCTAGTCTAGTATATGACGTAGATGAATTTTTATTTTAATCATGATCATCCATGGCTGAGTCAAGGTCATGATGAAATTTTATTTAATCTTAAGAAATGACAAATTGCAGGCCATCTTAGAAAATAAAGGTAGGATTCCATCCGGTCATGATCTGGACTAGAGGAAATTGTTCATATTTGTGGAACACGTCACGGTGTTATTTCAATAATTCAAATAATTTATTTTATTGGATACTTTATATATATTATTTATAAAAAAAAATTAAGTTGATTGATAATTGTAACCTATTTAATTTATTATTTTTATCACTAAAAAATGAACAGGTGTGTTTTTTAAAAAAACTATTCATTTTTTTAGTGACGAATGCAACAAATTAAATACATTACGATTATCATATCAATTTAATTTTTTGTGTGAATGATATATACAAAATGTTTGACAAAAAGAACGATTTAAATTATTGAAACAAGACCCATGACGAGCCCATAGATCTAAACAATTTCCTCTGGTCCAAATCATGACCGGACAAAATCCCATTTTTGTCAAAAAAAAATGTATTTAAACTGATATTTTTTGTCGGCAAAAAATTAATAATCTGATATTAATATAATACTATGATATTTTCTTGGCCAAAAATTAATATTTTATGAATAATGATAAAATATTACAAAATGGAAGAAAAGAAGACTGTAAAGGAACAAAAAATTGTGAAGGAACCAACATACAAACACCACAAGGCCAAGGACATAAAACAAGAAACAGTATGCATATTTGTTACACATATTTTTGTTATATGTTACTAACTTTTGGACAAATTTTATGTAATATTTTGATAAAATTATAATAATTTGTGATAGTGTTATGCATTTCAAATTTTTTTTGATAAAAAATGTATAACATTATCACAAAATGTATTTTTATTTTTGAACCACAAATTTTCATAATTCTATTAAAAAATTATATGACATGTACCACAAAAAAATGTAAGGGACTAATTGTCGAATTGAAAGTGAAAGGACCACAATGAGATTATGGTGAAAGTGCAAAGATGCCAAGTGTAATTAACCCTAAAAAAAATTCTCATGCATTTTCATTTCTTGAAAGTAAATCAATTTCCTCACAATAGACAACTCCAGAAGAAGCAATCTTCCATATAGCAAACAATGACTTCACATATAACAAAATAAACATGAGATGGTCAAGACTGTACAGATGGATAGTTCACAACAGAAGATCGCAATCCTTTCATACATAGAATCCATAATAATTACACATCAAATATTTATCAAGTTAATATTATAATCCTTTAAAAGTACAAAGATTGCCTAAGGAACAAGTGCCAAAAGCTCATCTTCGATCTTCTGTCTGTGAACTCACAGCTAGCGTCTCTGTTACATCGACTTACTTCCAAAATAAAAACAATAAACAATGTGATGATCACTTTCAGCAATAGTTTTGTACTAGAGGTGAGCAGCGGATATACCGATCTGCTAAAACCGATCGAACCGAACCGATCTGCCGTATTTTGGACGGATGCATGATGACGAGCGGACGGTTGCGGATTGATTTTCTTCAATCCGCCAATTTGGCGGACGGATGGCGGATTTGAGGTTCCTTTGGCCGCAATCGAACCATCAAACTGCGAGCACCTTTAGTAATTTATAAGACTTTGTGTTTTCAATTTGTTTAAATATTTTGTTTGTGTTTTTAATTGAAAGAGAGTTCAAATATTCTATTGAAAAAAAGTTTTCAACTTGAATATATTTTTTGAATTGAAAAAAATAAATGTATTATTTATCTATATTTTTTGGTTTTTAAATCTAACTCTAAAAGTAATAAATAGAAAATATGATATATGCTGGTTAGTTTTTGTTTTCAAAAACATATGTAAATGTAACAATACAGAGACATACAATCTCTACTATTACTCTGTTTATGGTTTTGGTGGTTTAAATTGTTTTTATATTTTAAGAACCACAGATTGTAATACTTTATGCGGATGAGGCATACTGTGATTATAATATGTGGATGAGGCATGTAATGATTGTGATATTCTAAGTTTTAAACTTTCTTTCTTTGGATGAGGTATGCAGTAATTGTAATACTTTTTTAAGTCATTGACTGTAATACTTTCTTTTTTTTTTTTTTTTTTGAAGAAGTGCACAAGTTGAAATATGTTGAAAATTTATAAAATTTCAAACTGTCAAACCAATTCGCATTCATCCGCCAAACCGCCAATCCGCTCAATTCGCATCCGCTGAATTGGCAGACGGATGCGGATTGATTTTCTCCAATCTGTCAATCTGGCGGACGGATGGCGGATTAGAGGTTCCGGTTCCGTGGCGGCAACCGAACCGCGCCCACCCCTATTTTGTACAACCTTAAAAATTGATCACATAACCAGACATCGAATACAAATAAATGGACAATAGAAGTTACCAAACAGATGGTCTTCAGACCAACGAGCCAAAGCCAACTCCACAACATGACCTGCACAATCATTATAATCACACCAAAAAAAAAAAAAGACCTAAGTAAAACCAAGAACTTAAGCATGAAAGTAACAAAATTAGGAGAAAAAAAGAAAAAGAAACAAAACTTACTAATTATCTATAAAGCCTCATTTATAGTCTAGCCATATTCAATGTGGTTGTCACATAGAACCAATTTTTTCTGTGGTCCAAGAACTTGACATAGGCATATCTCGATGGACTGTTTAAAAGCATAATGCCCCCATAACTGTCCAAAATCCAAGGATGAAACGAAGTCCCATACTAACATAAAACTCCTAAGGTAAAACAAATTTTATGCATTTTCTTTTAGAGAAAATTAGTCTAAGGTCTTTCTTCCATTTTTAGTAATGAAAGAGATTCACAATATTATGGTGTAATGTCTAAGGTCCCTTAGTGAGTTGCTTCCCGAAGAGCATGAGATCAATTTATATAGTTCAATGAGCCCTCTGTGTGTGTGTGTGTGTTCCATAAAGGCTTGTTGGACTTCGATTTCTAGGGTTTCTTTCTCTTAGATTCTCCTAATCAACTTGCCCTACAAGAAAAAACACATTTGGCGACTAAATTTTTAGTCGCCAAAAGTCAGTTTTTAAGTTTCCCCGACTAAATTTTTTAGTCACTGGAAAACGGTAGGGAAAGGTATTGGCGACTAAAAAACTTTTAGTCGCCAAAAAGCAAGTCTTTACCGACCAAAACTTTGGTCGCCAATAGTCAATTATATTTTTTAAATTATACATTTGGCGACTAAATTTTTAGTTGCCAATAGTCAATTATATTTTTTTAAATTATACATTTACTAACTAATGTTTTCGTCGCCAATGCTCAAGGAATCGATGACCAAACAGATTTAGTTGCCAAAAGCTCATTCCGAAAAAAAATAAAATTACACCATTCTCTTGTGGAGATTTGAACCATTAACCTCCCACACTATAAACCTTATACAACACACTCTTTCCACTACCCCCCCATAACATCATATAATTATATATGCAACATATATTATTTATATAGTACTTAGACTCGTATTAATATCAAAGTATATATATAAACATAATTATTTTTTATTGAACATAATTTATGTAAAAATAAATTATTTAGTAGAAAAAAAAGGACACCACTTTTGGCGACTAAACATAATTTTAGTCGCCAATTATATACTTTTGGCTACTAATTATTTTTCAGTCGTTAAAAAAAAATTTCCCGCAATAAAATTACCACTTTTGGCAACTAAACTTTTTTTTAGTCGCCAAAAAGCCTCACTTTCGGCTACTAAACATGTTTTTAGTCGCCAAATGCTTCACTTTTGGCTACTAATTTTTTTTTAGTCGCCAAAGGGCCTTACTTTTGGCTACTAAAATTTTTTTAGTCGGTAAAAGCCTCACTTTTGGCGACCAAACAGATTTTTAGTCGTCCAATGCCTCACTTTTGGCTACTAAATTTTTTTTAGTCGCCAAAAGGCCTTACTTTTGGCTACTAAAATTTTTAGTCGCCAAAAATCTTTACTTTTGGCTACTAATGCATTTTTAGTCGCCAAATGCTATACTTTCAGCGATGAAATGTGATTTTTTAGTTGCCAATAGTGCTTTTTCTTGTAGTGTCACTTTTCTTTCGAATTTCTATTTTTGGAAGTCTTTGGGCTCAAATTCATAGTTGATCGAGAGATATTGATGGTTCAGTTGATGAATTCTGGGAAATCTCTGCCGGAATCAGAATCTTAGAGTATGAAAATTGTGTCAGTGAAGCTGGAGGTGGAGGACCCTTTGGAGGACAAACATGGCCCCCTCAACAAACGATCTAAGCTCTTTATGGCCCTGGTGCAGAGGCTCACTGGTCTCTCCTCTTCCTCGCGATCATCTGAAAAGAACGAAACTTCACAATCTCAACCTAGAAACAATACAAATATTCATGAAATGAAGAGTATCAAAGTTGATGATGATGAGTCCTTTTTAAGCCTAACAGATCAGAATTGTGGTGCTTACAAGTATAGCTCATTTTTGTTGAAAGTTGAAAGATGAGGGCAACAAAGTTTCATGGTGATGAAAAGGAAAAAATGGTGATCAACAAAGACTCCCATGTCATCCACAAACAACTCTCATCCCCTGGTTTGCTCTCTCTCTCTCTATATATATATATACATTGTTGATTGCTAAGTGAGTGTGAGAGATAAGTAGAGAGACCTGCTATTGGAAATCACAGAAAATGAAATTTCTCTAGGTTGGAGAGAATTTCTCTAGAAGTGAATTTCTCTGCACTTGAATTTCTTTGACTAAAAAGAAAATTGTGTGCATTATGCATGCCCATGCTCCAATTCATGGTGCACACATTTGTTTGTCCTGTAATAACTACTCTAGAAACAAACAAGGGGAAAGAGACCTTTATTAATAAGAACATACTTTCAAGATCTTGAATTGTCTTGGGATTTCATTTTTTCTGAAATAGTCTGAGAGATAAATAGAGACCTGTTATTGAAAATCACAGAAAATGAAATTTCTCTGGGTTAAAGAGAATTTCTCTGGGAATTTCACTGATTTTGAGAGAATTTCTCTGGCTTAAAGTGATCTAGAGAAATTCTTCCTTCATTTTCTCTAGAGAGAATTTTTATGGGATTTTGGCCATTGTGTAAATTTTCTCTGAGAAATTCTCTGGGAGGTCCAGAGAAATAGAGAAACCTCATAGAGAAATTCTAGTTCTCTGGAGAGAAATTCTCTTAGAGGTCCAGAGAAATTCTGGAGAGAAATTTCTCTGGATAGAAATTCTCTGGGAAGTCCAGAGAAATTTTCTGGATGAAATTTCTCTAGATGGGAATTTCTCTGAGAAGTCCAGAGAAATTCTCTGGATGAAATTTCTCTGGATCAAATTGAGGGACCTTAGACATTATGAAAATATTTGGTGTCTTTTATGCTATAAAATCTTAATACTAGGGACCTTAAAAAACATCCCCTTTCTTTTAATTAATTTCTTGAAAGTAGAACAAATTCCTCTAGTGCATCTATCTAGTAATGGGCTAATATAACTAAAAAGTCAAAAATCCATAAAAATAAATATTTATGAAGGTAACTAGACTCGTAATAAAACAAACGTTTGATAGCAAAAACAAATTGCAATCCTTCCAAACACACAATCGACAATATAATCACACACGAAAATAAATATTTATGGAGTTATTTCATCGTTGATAGCTCCAAACTCAATGCTCGTGTCTCTCCCAGGTATAGCCCAGCTTCCTTGGAAAACATGACAAAAAAATAGAAAGAAAAAACAAAAAGTGATTATCAGTTAAATTAAAACCAACTAAATATTGGCCAGCATCAATATAGTTTATACGTGGGATCAATTCAGTATCATTGCATAATTATGGTACGACTTTAGTGCTTTTGTTAGGTTTGCAATGGCAGAGAGCACATCAGCATCACTATTATTACAAGATTAGTTTTGCAAAATTATAGTAGAACTGAATGGCTTCTGCAAGAAAAGAAAAGAAAAGAAAAAATGTATATAAAAATAGAAGTTGAATAATTAAACAGAAAAAGATCAGAAGTTCAAACTAATTTTAGGATCTTTTTATTTTTCAATGATGACTAAACATATAGTGGATGTCAAGCCATTGCTTGGATAAAAATTAGGGTGGCAATAGAAGTTACCATAAAGATAGATCTTGAGACCAATGAGCTAAAGACAGTTTGCAACATAGACTTGCACATATGTATTATAATAACAAAAACCACAAGCTCAAGCAAATAGCGTGTGCTTAAATCAGCTTATGTAGGATTTGAAAAAAAAAAAAAATGTCTAAGTTGTTAGCAATGATCAAGACACAAAAAGACGAGAAGTAACAAAATTGAAGAAAGATACATACTGTTTACCTCTGAAGCTTCCTTTGCAATCTAGTCATACTCAGTGCAGTTGTCAAAGAAAACCAATTCTTTATACTCTGGAAAAGTTCGGAAAATGTATACCTGCACAATTGATAGGAGCGAACCAAGTCTATCTAGTGATGAGGCGCATACAGGAACACCAATAACATGTGTTAGCAGGTATTTTAATATTATAATGTATTATAGGTTGGTTTTCTTTTCTTTTCTTCCAAGTTAAGCCTTCCAAGTCCTTGTCAAGTCTTTGCCAAGTCTTGGTCTTAGTCTCCCCATTCTTATCCTTTCAAGTCTTCCAAGACAAGTCTTCTCTAAGTCTTCGCCAAGACTTATCCTCTTTAAGTCTTCTCCAAGTCTTTATCCTTTTCTTAATCACCAAGAAAAACCTTCCAAGCCTTATCTTCTATATATATTGAGCTAATTTCCTATCTTGATATATACGAAAAAGAGGTTTTGTTGCTTTGTTATGTCTAGTGTAAGATTATCAGGCAAATAAACAAAGGTGTACGTGATAAAGCTTTGGGTTCAACCAATTGTGCAGTATTGGTGGACCATACGACTTAGTCGGGCTGTTGTATCCTAGGGGGACAAGTCAAGGTTTTTTCTGCTGCACCGGTGTGAGGCTTTGCCTAACTGCAGAGGGCTTGAATCTCCTTAAAGAGAGCGAATTTCCTGCGCCTTAGCCCTTACAATAGTTATTGTAATTTTTATTATTTGTATTTTCTGGTGTTTTATTTATAATTATCACCAACAATTTTAAGGAGATTCAAATAGCAAAAGTTCATGGAGCCAGTACTAGAGAAGCCCAACGAGAATACTGGCGATCTCAACAAGCCCTTTCGGTTCAACGGAGCTCATTTTAAGAGATGGAAAGGCAAGGTGCTTTTCTACCTTAGTCTCCTCAAGGTGGCGTATATCCTGACCGAGAAAAATCCGAACAAAGTCCCCACTGAAGAGATGACCGACGAGGAGTATGCTGCCCATCTTGAAGAAATCGAAAAATACAACACAGATGAGTATAAATTTCTATACTATCTTTTGAATTGTCTTTCAGATCAATTTTATGATTATTATGATACTACTTACACCACTGTCAAGAAAATTTAAAAAGCCTTGCAGAATAAATATGACACTAAAGAGGTAGGCGCTAAAAAATATGCTGCAAGCCGTTTTTTCCGCTATCAAATGATAGATGGAAAATCAGTGGTGGAGCAAGTTCAAGATTTTTAGATGTTAGTAGCTGAAGTTAGATTTGAAGGCATCAAAATTGGAGACAATCTTGTTGTAGCAGGTATTGTTGACAAACTACCATCATCTTGGAGGGAGTTCCAGAAGTCAATGTGCCACAAGCAAAAAGAGACATCCTTGGAGACTCTAATCACACGGATTCGGGTGGAGGAGGAAGCACGAGGACAAGATGCGCTTATGACACAAGAGCATTTCACTGCAAAGGTAAATTTAACTTTTGGAAATACTTTACCTAAAGGTCGATTTCATAAAAATAGTCACTTGAAGCCAGTTAAGAAAATTTGGAAAAATACTGGAAGGCCACAAAATAAAAATTACCCGAGACAAAAGAAATGGAACCAAGAACCCCCTTCACAAGATTTGACAAATGTGACATGTTTTGTGTGTGGCAAAAGTGGGCATATTGCTTGAACTTGCAAATTTTGGAAACAACAGTCTCGACCACAACCTAATGTTACCGAGGAACCATTTGTGGCTATGATCACAAATATTTTTATGGTTCAATCTGTAGAAGGGTGGTGGGCAGACTCTGGTGCCAATAGGCATGTCTGCTATGATAAAGATTGGTTCAAAGATTTCACTCCTTTTAATGAGGAGAGGATTGTTATGCTTGGTGACTCCAGTTTAACCAAGGTGCCCGGGTGTAGGGATGTTGAGCTGAATTTTACCTCTGGACGTGTGCTTGTTTTAAAAGATGTGTTGCACACACCGTCCATGAGGAAAAATTTGATGTCGAGTTATTTGCTCAACAAAGCTGGTTTCAAGTAGACTATTGAATCTGAGCAATATGTAATCACTAAAAAAGGCATATTTGTGGGGAAAGGGTATGCCTATGATAGAATGTTTAAATTAAATGTTGAGAATAAGAAAGCACATATTTCTGTTTACATGCTGTCTTTTATGAATGTTTGGCATGCTCGTCTATGTCATATTAATAGTTGATATGTGGAAGTCATGAGTAGTTTAGAATTAATTCCCAGACTAACAAATAAGTTTGAGAAATGTGAAGTTTGCAGTCAAGCAAAAATAACTAAAAGGCCTCATAAAAGTGTGGTGAGAAATATTAAATTGTTAGAATTAATTCATGCTGATTTATGTGAATTTGAAGAAATTTTAACACGTGGTGGAAATAGATATTTTATTACTTTTATTGATGATTTTTCAAAATACACTTATGTATACTTGTTGAAAAATAAAAGTGATGCTTTTGAAAAATTTAAAGAATTCCTTCTTGAAGTTGAAAATCAATTCGGTAAAAAGATTAAAAGATATAGAAGTAATAGAGGCCGGGAGTATGAATCTTTTGGATTCAACTCGTTTGCTCAGTCTTTGGGAATAATCCATGAAACTACTCCACCATATTCACCTGCTTCTAATGGTGTAGCAGAAAGGAAAAATAGAACTTTAATGGATTTAACAAATGCTATGCTAATTGAAGCAGGTGCTCCTTCAAATTTGTGGGGAGAAGCAATTTTAACTGCATCTTATGTTATGAATAGAGTGCCACATAAAAAAACAAAAGTTACACCTTTTGAGTTGTGGAAAGGGCATAAGCCAAATTTGAGATATTTGAGGATTTGGAGTTGTCTAGCTTTTGTTAGACTTGTGGACCCTAAAAGACCTAAATTAGGTGTGAAAGCTGCCACTTGTGTTTTTCTTGGATATGCAACAAATAGTACAGCCTATAGATTTTTTAATATTGAAAACAAAATAATTTTTGAATCAAGTGATGCAATTTTTCATGAAGAAAAATTTCCTTTTAAATCTAAAAATGGTAGGGTAATATTTTATCTGAAACTGGTTCCTCTACTCCTCTTTTACAAAACCAAGATACTGTAGTTTTTGAACCTAGAAGGAGTAAAAGAGCCAGATTAGAAAAAGATTTTGGCCTTGATTATCATGTTTTTAATGTGGAGGAAACTCCATTAACTTTACAAGAAGCTTTGGCATCTCCTAACTCTGTTTTTTGGAACGAGGTTGTAAATGATGAGATGGAATCATTATTATCCAATAAAACTTGGATATTAGTAGATTTACCACCAGGTTGTAAAACTATTGGCTGTAAATGGGTTTTGAGAAAAAAAACTTAAACCGGATGGAACTATTGATAAATATAAAGTAAGGCTTGTTGCAAAAGGTTTTAAACAACAAGCAGATTTTGACTTTTTTGATACATTTTCTCCGGTTACTAGAGTTACATCCATTAGATTATTAATTGCAGTGGCTGCAACTCATGATCTAAAAATTCATCAAATGGATGTTAAAATAGCCTTTTTAAATGGAGACCTGGGTGAAGAAATCTATGTGGATCAACTTGAGGGTTTTGTGGAACCCGGTTAAGAAAGCAAAGTGTGCAAGCTAGTTAAATCCCAATATGGCTTAAAACAGGCCCCTAAACAGTGGCATGAGAAATTTGATTCCTGCATGATTGAGAATGGCTATAAAACGAATGAATGTGATAAATGCATCTACTATAAATCTGAAGAAAATTCACATGTCATTATTAGCCTCTATGTAGATGATTTACTTATATTTGGCTCTAATTTGCATATCATCGTGGAAACTAAAAATATGCTTAGTAGCCATTTTGATATGAAAGATCTTGGTGAGGCTAATTATATTTTGGGAATGAAAATTACCAAAACCTATGATGGTATATTTCTTGATCAGTCGCATTATGTTGAGAAAATTTTGAGAAAATATAATTTTTATAACTGCAAATATGTTCTTACTCCTTTTGATCCTCATGTGCGTTTATTTCCTATTGAAAATGATAAGGATGTAATTAATCAAAAAGAATATGCTAGTATGATTGGTAGCTTGTGTTATGCGACTGACTGTACTAGACCTGACATTGCCTATGTAGTTGGAGTACTTAGCAGGTTTACTAGCAAGCCTGGCAGTGATCATTGGCTAGCCATTGAGCGTATTATGAAATATTTATCTGGTACCATAAAATATGGCTTGTTTTATAATAAGTATCCTGCAGTACTTGAAGGTTACAGTGATGCCGATTGGAATACCTTGTCAGGTGATTCATTATCAACCACTGATTACTTATTTACATTGATAGGTGGTGCTATAAGTTGGAAATCGAAAAAACAAACCATTATTGCTAATTCAACAATGGAGGCTGAGCTTATTGCTTTAGCTACAGCTAGTGAAGAAGCAAATTGGTTGAGAGATTTGTTAAACGAAATCTCTTGTTGGGAAAAACCGATTCCACCTATATTGATTCATTATGATAGCACCGCAGCAATTGGTCGAGTTAATAACCGTTATTATAACGGTAAATCCAGACCTATCAGAAGAAAACACAGTACTGTGAGATCTTATATGAATAATAGCATCATAAATGTCGATTATATTAAATCTTGTGATAATCTTGCAGATCCATTAACTAAGGCCTTAGCAAGAGATAGAGTTTGGAATACATCGAGGGGGATGGGGTTGAAGCCTATTGAATATAGCAGGAGCCATGTATGAGGATACTTAACCTAGGGACCAGAGATCCTGTAACTGGGTTCAATGAGAAAAACGATCATATAATGGTCGTGAGAAATGCACTAAATTACTTTTTACCCATCCCTATGATGTAAGTGCATTTATCCTGTAACGTTGTAGAGGTTTAGTTATTAAAAAACTCTTAATGAATTTCTGTAGCTCTTATTGAGTGGGGTGTCACAGTTACAGGAGCACCCTTGATAGAATTCACCTATGTGAGTGTGGTAGTGGGGCCGCTACCTATGAGATTTGGCCTAATTCTCAAACACACTCATGAATCCTGGGATCGCACAAGGCCGTAATGTGCTAGCTTTTAAAGCTTTTGTGAACACCTGGAATATTATGTGTGTGCAGTAATTATTTATTTTCCTTAAGTAGTCATAGTTCAATGCTGAGCATACTATTGGCTCTAGAGTAGATATTATTGTTTCACTAATGAAGGTTCAATGCAGAGCACACCTACCATGATGCATAATATCCTTATTTGCCTAATAATCTCAGTTTTTGTTACCTATAATATTAAAATAGGTGGGGGAATGTTAGCAGGTATTTTAATATTATAATGTATTATAGGTTGGTTTTCTTTTCTTTTCTTCCAAGTTAAGCCTTCCAAGTCCTTGTCAAATCTTGGTCTTAGTCTCCCCATTCTTATCCTTTCAAGTCTTCCAAGACAAGTCTTCTCCAAGTCTTCGCCAAGACTTATCCTCATCAAGTCTTCTCCAAGTCTTTATCTTTTTCTTAATCACCAAGAAAAACCTTCCAAGCCTTATCTTCTATATATATTGAGCTAATTTCCTATCTTGATATATATGAAAAAGGGTTTTGTTGCTTTGTTATGTCTAGTGTAAGATTATCAGGAAAATAAAAAAGGGTGTATGTGATAAAGCTTTGGGTTTAACCAATTGTGCAGTATTAGTGAACCATACGACTTAGTCGGGCTGTTGTATCCTGGGGGGACAAGTCAAGATTTTTTTTGCTGCACCGGTGTGAGGCTTTGCCTAACTGCAGAGGGCTTGAATCTCCTTAAAGAGAGCGAATTTCCCGCGCCTCAGCCCTTACAATAGTTATTGTAATTTTTATTATTTGTATTTGTGGTGTTTTATTTGTAATTATCACCAACAACATGCAAAGGGGTTGATGCAACTACCATGCATAAATGAGAAAGAGCATATCAATGCTCATCTGGCATTTCATGAATATTATTAAATGAGCACCACTAGCGCCGGCAATGATAATCTGAATCCCCCGCTCCCTAGTTGACAAGGCATAAGAAAACATATGGTTTCAGCGGTCTGGTGTGCTGACACTATTCTCATCTGCGCAACTTAAAAGCAACAATACAATTGCTAGCTACAAGTAACATATTTAAATTTGGTAAATGAACACTGAGTATATGCAAACATGACCTCATGAGATATGCCAAACATATTCAAAATCTTTGCAGCATCCTTCATAACAGGAATATCTGAATCAGAACCCATAATGATCCCAACACGTGGCATGACTGTCAAGCAAATAATGCAGAACAACATGAATGCAAAGTTCATGTATCAGAATTGATTAAAGGCAGACAATCTTATATGAAATAAGAGAGAAGACAACCTTCATGCATTTGTAACTAGTGGCAGAACAAATTTTTTAAAAAATTTAAATTGTCACTGGTTATCCTTATGTGTTTCTGAAATGTAGTGTCAAACAACATGCAGATGCTCCAAATATGACTCCACTCCACTGCCAAATTAAAATTGAATCAGACACTGCTCAAGAAATTATGTCTACACAACTGACCTGTAGGCTGCAGTCTGACCATCCAAGATTTCTTCATTAAGCATTGATTTTAGCTTTGCTTCCACAATGTCCATAGAAGGGCCAACTATACTTACATGACCCATCTTTCGTTGCTTTTGTATTTCTGCTAGAAGAGTGCAAGATAAGTATTAGGAGAAAAGAACAAGCAAAACATGATAAACATGAACCTTAATGATTTCATATGATCTAACCTGGCTTATCATACTGATGGACACTTGCCCCTGAAATACCTAATGCCTTTCCAATCAGTTGATGCGTTAGAAGGAAACCTGGTTCTTCCTGGATGCATAATAACAGATGTCATATCATATCTGATTAGTTGCTACATCCTCTAGAAGCACTAAATACAAACAAAAAAGATGTCAATGGATGCTTCATAGTCTATAATATATATATATATATATATTGATTGGCACTGAGGTGTCCGGATCAAAGCTTGACTAATCTCCAGGGGTGCACAAGCCCTCGGCAAGGAGTTTTTCGCAATTGCACCACGGTTAATTCAAGGATTTTTCCACAATCCAATGGCCCCAAGGAATTGTTAGCACTTAAGAGGTTTTGATCCTTAAACCTTAGAGGGAGCACACCCCCAAAACCCAAGGCCTTGCCACCAGGCCAACCCCTTGGGATTTCATAGTCTATAATATGAATTGTGATTTTTTTTATTTATAAAAATAAATAATAAAAAAAACTTGAGATAAACCAGAAAAAAAACATGAGAAAGTCAAATGAAAACATAGAAGCAGGAGATAACATAATATACGACATACATACTGTGAAAATATATTATGTATATATGGTTGTGTGTATATTTGGCATTGTGTATATTAGGAATTAGGCACGTATTAGGCAAGATTGTTGTATTTGTCATGACCCGCTCCCCGTATCCAAGGGTTAAGCATCGTGATGGCCAGTAACTGAGGTTACCTCCGGTCAATTCTTAAACAAATCAATAAACGCAAGCGGAAGTAAGATTTAA
Organism: Camellia lanceoleosa; assembly: GCA_025200525.1. Lineage (NCBI taxonomy): Eukaryota > Viridiplantae > Streptophyta > Magnoliopsida > Ericales > Theaceae > Camellia > Camellia lanceoleosa. The sequence goes on along the minus strand of CM045763.1, from coordinate 123,164,683 downwards.
GTGAGGGTACCCAAATAATCATTGGAGCTTCTATTTTTATTACAAAATATATTGACCAAAAAGGCCAATATTTACATAGAAAAATATCATAAAAGTGTTGTGTGTGTCTAATCCGCAGTCTCATATCTAAGACCTTCCAAAAGCTATTTCTGAATTGCATTGTTTCCTGAAAATTGGTAAACAACTATAAGCACATGGCAGAGTGAGAAATATTATACCAAGAGTATAAGGGACACGAAATAACTATGGATAGTTAGTTAGGCCAAAACATTTACATAACTCAATTTGGTAAATAAATCATTTAAGTGGCAGAAACCTTAGTCTGAACAAATAATCATTTAAGTAACAAAAAGTAGCAAACTGACATTATGCAAATAAATAACCATGACCACGGTACCGAACAGAACAGAACAGAGGTCACAGGAGTGACAGTTAGAATAGAGGTACAGATTCAAGAGGTGGCTCGTACGGATTATAGAGGTGGCTCCCACAATAGTGTAGCACTTATCTCCGTACAGCACTTTGCTCCGCACAGAATAGAGGTCAATGGATCCATGACAAACAGAGGTCAATGGATTCATGACAAATAGAGGACCACAAAGTAGTCAAATAGAAGCCAATGGTTATTTAAGTCCCTCAAAGCGTGGGACTCCCGTGGTGGTACTTACAAAACATAATTGTTTATAAGGTCATAGTCAAATATTCTTTAAAATATAAACAAACATATTCATGGGTTTCATTTTTACAAATAGAGTTTAGAAATTAAACCACGTAACTGAAATATTTATATAATTTATAATAGTTTATAAAACATAACTTGTATAAAATAAATATGGTAAGCCAAAACATACGTAAAACATATAATGGTAACTCAAGGTATAATATAACTCACCTTAACTTTAATACCTCACTCTTTCTTTCTACTATCAAAGACCTTTTCGACTTCCACTATTTTCTTTCCCTTTCCTTCATTTCTTTCCATTCCTTTCTCTCTTTCTTTCCTTTCTTTCTTCTTTTCCTTTTCTTCTTCCCAGGTGAAATGCCTCCTCCCTATTTATAGGGAGATAAGGCGCATACATGGCCCCGAATCTTCCCACAGATTCGATAATCAATTATAAATATTCATTCTTATCTTTAATAGGTATTTAAGATAATTACACTTTGGCCCAATATTTTAATATAACTATATAAATTAATTAACTCCTAATTAAATTACACTCTATCGTATATCAATAGAAAATTAATTATTTATTTTACTACCACATCCATTATTATTATTATTATTATTATTATTATTATTATTATTATTATTATTATTATTATTATTTTGCCCCCTAAACTTTTAATAATTATATTGTTTTACAAAATTACACATAATAATGTATAATAAATTATATATTTTCCTAATTGTGATTAAATAATATTAGTATAAATTTTATAGAATAATTAAAAATCTGGTTTGTTACAGTATTTCCTTTTTCGTATTTCTTTTTTCAGTCATAGATTTAGGTCTATATAATCTGATGAACTCTTTTGTCAATACACAAGTTGAATATACAGATTATTCAGAAACTCTTACATGGTATTAGAGCCTGGTTTGTAGGAATGACAACGGGGCAGGGCAGGGTCGGGGATCACCCTCCTCGTCCCTGATCCCCAATGGTAGGAACTCCCCTTGTCCCCGGTCCCGACCCCGATGGGGAGCTCATCACTGCCCCCGCCCCCGCGCCCTTAACGGGGATCGGGTTTCCCCGATCCCGAAAAGTCCCCGACCAAAAGAACAAAAAAAAAATCAGACTCAACAACAGATCTGTAATAAATAAATTAAAAAAAAAAAATCAGATCTAACAGGTTATAGATCTGTTCTTCATCATCATCATCAACAACAACAACATATAAAGAAAAGATCTATTCAACAACATAGACAGATATCTGAATCTGATGCTCAAATATAATATATATATATATACATATAACAAATCGAAAGAGAGAGAGAGAGAGAATATTCCAGATCTGTGAAGCTTGGTCGGTGATGATACCGGATCTGTGAAGCTTGGTCGGTGATGGTGGCAGATCGGTGAAGCTTGGTCGGTGATGGTGGCAGATCGGCGAAGCTTGGGAGGATGGAGATCGGCGGTGGGAGGAGGGAGATCGGCGGTGGGAGATTGAGAGAGGGAGACCGAGAGAGGATGAGTGTGTGTGTGCGTGAGGTTGAGTTTGTCTGTGTGTGTGAGCATTGGTTTATAATAAATATATTATAGATAGATGTGTGTGAGCATTGGTTTGGTTTATTATATATATAAGGGGTATAAAAGTAATTTCACTTCAGGGAAATTCGGAGATGGGGCCGGGGACGAGGACGGGGCCGGGGCTTAAACATCGATCACCGCCCCCGTGATGATCGGGATTGATTTTTAACATCATTATCTCCCGTCGGGAGTATTTTTCGGGAAAAAACTGCTTAAATCGGGGTCGGGATTAGGGATCCCTGTCGAGTCGGTTTCAAATTGCCATCCCTACTGGTTTGAAACCCAAGCTTGTAGAATCGAACCCCTAGTTGCTGTAGTGGGTTTGCTCCATCTGGTTCTTCGTCTGACTCAAAGGTTTCGTCTGGTTCGAAGACTCTTTGACCATCTGGTTCTTCGTTTGGTTCGTCAACTCCTAGTCGCACGGTTTGTCGATCGCAACCCCTGGTTCGTCTGGTTCGTCGATTGCACCCTATCTGCTGTGCATCGCGACTTCATCACACTTTTCTCTCTCTGTCTCTGTGGTTTGGTTTTCGATTGCAACCCCTGGTTCGTCGATCGCACCCCATCTGCTGTGCGTCGCAACTCTCTCGATTCATCTCGGCACTTTATCACACATTTCTCTCTCTGTCTCTGTGGTTTGGTTTTGACCCCTAGTTCACTCTCTGTCTTTGTCTCTGTGTTTTGATTATCAGTACTGATTATTTGATTTAAAAAAAAACCCTTATTTCCAGTTTTATTATATTTCGACCTGTTTCTCTTTGATCTATTACAATGACGGATACCAAAATTCAAGCCATCAGATGTAAACTCATTGGTACAAATTATGTTTATTGGGCTAGTGTTATGAAGAATTTTCTTCTTGGTCAGAAAAAATGGGGCTATGTTTCTAGTTCTATTCCTCGTCCATTGTACTCGAAAGAAGAAAGATATCTGACTTCTCGTGACACTTGGAATTGTGATAATGCCCAAGTTCTGACCTGGTTTCATAATTCTGTAGATGACCGTATTGAAATGATGTTTTCTAAATACAGTACATCTAAGGAGGTGTGGGACTATTTATTAGGTGTGCATCAGCAATCTAACTTCGCTAAATGGTATGAGTTGAAAACAGCTATTTAGAGTGCTTGTCAGCGGGATCAATCTATTCATGATTTTCATATTGAGATGACAGGTCACTGGGATTAATTGGCTCTTATGGAACCATTTAGCCTCAAGGCACTAGATGCTTATATTGAGTTTCGGGAGCAAGGTCGTTTAGTGCAGTTTTTAATGGCTTTCTCTTCCCAATATGAAGCTATTCGTGGTGGCATCCTTCATTGGTCTCTTCTCTCCTCTGTGGATGCTATTGTTCATGAGCTTCTCTCCGAGGAAACCCGCTTTAAAACGGCTAGTCAGACTCTGTCTCCATTTGTCTTTTTGGCTCTTACTCAGCATCTTTTGTTGTCAGCCCCACCATCTTATTAGCTTCAAGGCCATGCGAAGTCCAAGAAAGGGCCACTAACCTCTGATGAGTGTGCTTTTTGCTATCAGAAGGGCCATTGGAAGAACAACTGTTCCAAGAAGAGCCGTCAGTTTGCTCAATCTTCTCAACCACAGTTCCAAGGTCCTACTTTGAGTACTTTTCACCCTCTTGCTACTTATACTACATCTGCTCCGGCTTCTAATCTTGACTTGGCTTCTTTGAGTGCCCAAATTGCCCAGCGTCAGCATCTCTGGTGCACCTCTCAGTCATCTTCCGCTGCCTCTGCTCTCACCTCTCTTCATTCAGGTTTGCTTGGTTCCTCTTCAGGTGTTCCTTCATTTGTTTGGCTTTTTGATTCTGGTGCGGCTCATTATATGACTCCTCACCTTTCCTTACTCCAAAACTGTATCCCCCATCTTATTCTTATTACTATTAATACTGCTAATGGGTCTGGTATGTATGTTTTATCTATTGGATCTGTTTTATCCTCTGCTCTGTGTACTGTTTCTATTCCCTTTGTTCTTTATGTTCCTCAACTGTCTATTAGCATGCTTTCTATCAGTTAACTTGATGCTTCTAGTTCTGATGTTATCTTTTCTTCTTCTGTTTGTTGTGTACAGGATCGGGTATCCAAGAAGTATATTGGGATCGGTCGTAGAGTTGGAGATCTCTATGTGGTGGAAAGCCTGCATCTTCCTCTGTCTACCTCTCCCGTTGCATTTTTATCTTTTCAGTTAGATTCTTAGTCGAGTCAGTTTTATTTATGGCATTCTCGCTTAGGTCATTTGTCTGTTGACCGCTTGCGGTCTTTAGCTCAGTTAGGATTGTTAGGTAAAGTTTCTCCTAGTCAACTTAATGAGTGTTGCAGATGTAAACTTGCTAAAATGACAACTTTAATTTTTAATAACAGTACTTCTATTTTTCCTTCCCCCTTTTTCTCTTGTCTATACTGATGTCTGGGGACCTTCTCCTGTTCTCATTAAAGGGGGTTTTGCGTACTATGTGTCATTTGTTGATGATTGTACCCGCTATACCTGGGTTTATCTTATGGCTCATAAATTTGACTTCTACCTGATGTATCATACCTTTTAGTCTATGATCACTACACAGTTTAGGGCCACAATTAAAATACTTTGGTCTGACTTGGGTGGGGAATACTTTAAAACTGAATTCTGTGAGTATTTGGCCAAATTGGGCACTATTCACTAAGCCTCCTATATTGATACTCCTGTCCAGAATGGTTATACTGAGCGTAAACACCGTCATCTCCTTGAGACAGCTTGATCTCTCATTCTCTCTGCCTCTGTTCCGGCACCATTCTGGGGTGAGGCAGTTCTTACCGCTGCATTCCTCCTTAATAGCATGCCGACTCTCTTACTCTCTGGTCAATCCCCTTATAAGGCTTTGTATTCTAAACCTCCCAATTATTCCCTTCTGCGTGTCTTTGGATTTGCTTGTTTTGTCCTCATTCCCCGTAAAGATCGGACCAAACTCAGTGCCTGGTCAGTCTTATGTGTCTTTTTGGGCTACAGTTTTACTTAGAAAGGCTACTGCTGTTATGACCCTGTCTCTCGTCGCCTCTATGTCTCCCGTCATGTTGCCTTTCTCGAACTTCTGTCTGCCTCTATGTCTTCTGTCATGTTGCCTTTCTCGAACTTCTGTCTTACTTTCAGCTTCCCCTTCTCACTGTTCCTGTTTCCAAAGAAGATTTGGTTCACATTGACCCATTTTCTTCTGAGGTCCCCTCCGATGAGTATATTGTCATTGTTCCTCCTGAGGCCATTCTTACTTTTCCGTCTACATCACCTATGGCTCATTCTTCTCCTTTGACTACTTCTTTCCCTCCATTGTTGGTCTATTTTCGTCGCAAGGCTGCCCGACCGCCAGTTGTCTCTACTCTTGTTGCTGCTCCTTTTGTTTCTGATGACTCTGATCCTGCTGTACACCGCTATCCTCCTCAGCGTCGTTTTCCAAACAAGTTGGGTTGGTCTAATACATGTTTTTTTGCTTCATATCGTACTTTTTTGTTTGCTATTCACTATTTTTCAAAACTTCAGTCTTACAAGGAAGCTTGTCAGGATCCTCATTAGGTTCACGCTATGGAGGATGAGTTGTCTGCGTTACAGAAAACTAGTACTTGGGAGTTGGTTCCTTTGCCTGCTGGTAAGAATCTAGTTGGTTGCAAATGGGTCTACAAAGTCAAGACTTATTCTGATAGTTCTCTTGAGCGCTACAAAGCTCGTCTGGTTGCCAAAGGTTTCTCACAGGAGTGTGGTATTGATTACAAGGACACCTTCGCACCTGTTGCCAAGATGACTACTGTCCGTACTTTAATCTCTATCACTGTTGTTTGTTTTTGGCCTCTTTATCAGATAGATGTTATGAATGCTTTTCTTAATGGCCATCTCACTAAGGAGGTTTACATATGTCCTCCCCCTGGCTTTCACCATTCCTCTGGACATGTTTGTCGCATTCGGCGTGCTCTGTATGGTCTAAAGTAGTCTCCTCGTGCTTGGTATGATCGTTTTCAGACTGTTGTTACTGAGTTTGGGTTTCATCCTTGTGCCCAGGACTTTGCTTTATTTCTTCTCCGCACCTCTACTGGATTTGTTGCATTATTACTGTATGTGGATGATATGATCATCACTGGTTCTAACTCTTCTGCTATATCTGAGGTTAAGCAACATCTTTTCTGCACCTTTGAAATGAAGGATCTGGGCCCATTGCGGTATTTTCTTAGTGTTGAGGTAGCTTCTTCTCCCAAGGGCTATTTTCTCTCTTAGGCCAAGTATGCCAATGAGGTTATTCCCCGTACCGGTCTTACTGACACTAAGATTTCTGATACCCCAATTAAGCTTAATGTAAAGCTCAACACTACTGATGGTGTTCTTCTAGACGATCCCACTCTATATCAAGAGTTCGTGGGTTGCTTAGTCTATCTGACGGTTACTCGTCCTGATCTTGCCTATGTTGTTCATGTAGTTAGCTAGTTTGTCTCTGCTCCTCGCTCCACGCATTGGGCTGCCTTGGTTCGGATTCTTCGTTATCTTCGAGGTACTATATTTTAAGGTTTACAGTTGTCTTCTACTTCCTCTCTAGATTTGGTGGCCTATGTTGATTCTGATTGGCCCGGTGATGTTACTGATCGCAAGTCCACATCTGGTTTCTGTATGTTTCTTAGCGATTCCTTGATCTATTGGAAAAGAAAGAAACAAACTGTTGTTGCTCGCTCTACTGCCGAAGCTGAGTATTGTGCTATGGCTCATGCTACTGCTGAAATTGTCTAGCTTTGTTGTCTTCTTTCTGCTTTGGGCGTCCCTAAGTCTTCTCCGACCTCTCTATATTATGACAACCGCAGTGCTATTCAGATTGCCCACAATACTGTCTTCTATGAACGGACAAAATACATTGAGATTGATTGTCACTTTGTTTGACAACATCTGCAGTCTGGCTCTATCTCGTTTCCTTTTGTCACATTGGCTTTGCAACTTGCGGACTTCTTCACCAAGACTCACACTACCGCTCGGTTTCAATTTTTTCTTAGCAAACTCTCAGTGTTTTCTGCTAAAACACCTTGAGTTTGAGCGGGTGTGTGAGAATATATTGTGTATATATGGTTGTGTGTATATGTAGCATTGTGTATATTAGAAATTAGGCACATATTAGGCAAGATTGTTGTATTTCCTTTTTCGTATTTCCTTTTTCAGTCATAGATTTAGGGCTATATAATCTGATGAACTCTTTTGTATATACACAAGTTGAATATACAGATTATTCAGAAACTCTTACACATACATCATTTGATTAAAACACTTGATGTCAAGCGCACCACATTTATCATACCCTGGCTACCATGTCATTTCTTCTCACTATTCAAGTTTGAAACCATGAGTTCTTCTGAGAAAATATTCCCCATTGATATCTCAGAAGACTCATGTTATCTTAAGCCTTGTTAATTATAGTTAACTGCACACAGTTACATAGATGATATTCTTTATTTCCCCCCTCATTTATTGAATGCTTCATTACTCACTGTTCCATTTACATGATATTTTGTTATTTTCTATCTTGTAGTTCATACAATTATGTCCTTAATCTTAGCGTCGTGATATGAAGCACAGATACGAACATGAACACGACAATTTTCAAAAAATAGTGACATAGACACGGTGGAGGACACAACAATTTTTTTTTAAATATATATATATATGTACGGGAAAGAAATATACCTTCTCGTATAATCCTGTTGATCAAGTCTACGCTCTTCCGTACGACGTCGCTTTATCACCTGAAAACACAAACGTGAGCTAGCCGGCGGGTGTGTGCCGGAAACCTTTCCGATGCCTAAGTCAGTAAGCTTGACAAATAGACCAAAGCTCTGTGTATTCAGAAGACAAAGTTGTGTTACCTCTCCAAAGGTGATATTGGTGAGCTCTTATAGGTTTCGTGTAGCACTATCCTAGTAGGACTATTACTCCTCCATGCAGAGTCCTCCTAGGATTCATACTCCTGAGAGATAATGCTTCTCTCAACACCCCCCTCACTGCTTAAACCAAGTGAGATGGTTTTCTTATGGCCGAACTACCATCGGACCGAAATAAACATGGCTATGCTTAACCGCAGTATAGGCCGAACTAACATTAGTTTGGCTTTTCCTTCAACTGCCCTTATTTCGGCTTCTTTTGAACAGCTCATGGTGTAATCAGACCGAGCTAGCCATATCGGGCCATCACCGATCTAACTCGGAGACCGGTCTACATCAGAACACCTTAGACCGGTCTACACTCTTTCGGACCGAACTATCTTCTGAACGTGACCAATCGATTTAATCGAACTAACCACAATCATGACGTCGAGGCCTTGTTGCCTTTTGGACTTCGGCCACACCGGCCTATCAAGTAGCTTGGCCCAATTTATATGTACGTATAAATTACCCTCTCAATTGCCCCTTAATTCCATCTGTAATTGCATGATAGGGATTACTGATCTACCAGCCGAGCTACAATCCTATAGCTATTCCAGCCGAGCTGAAAAAACTTTTTTTAGCTTCTCCGGCCGAGCTAAAAAACCATTTAGCTTTTCCAGCCGAGCTAAACTTAAGCCGAGTTGTGCACATCCGGTTGAAACGTCGTTTCAATCACAGAAACTGAATCGAATTCCTTTCCATTGACACGTGGCAGCCTTTGATTGGCCAATCCCAGCTGTCGCGTCGTTCTTCGTACTTCGTGAATTTGAATAGTTCTCGCCTTTTGCCCCTTCTCTTTCCACAAAACAAACAAACCCTCTCTCTGTGAATCATTCACTAAACTGTTCACTTCTCTCTCTTGGGCTGTGCTTTGCTGTTCTTCATCCTTGCATCTCTGAAGTTCGTGTTTTGACTTCGTTCGCTTCAACCTCATTCTTCTCCCTTTCTACCAGGTTAGTATTATGAATTTGTTTATGTTTTTCCTCTTTCTGCTTTCGTTTAATCTGTAGCAGTCTGTTTTGTGTGTTTTTGCAAAACACTTGTTTAGGCTCAACTTCGTGTGGTTTCTGTAAAAAACTTCATAAGAACCTCATGATCTTCAAAAAATAGCTAATAGAACACTTATTTGATCCACAATTACATCCAACCGAACTAGGAAACTGTTTTTGCTATATACAGATTTATGCAGACTAGAACCGAACTAGAACTTAATGCAAGTAACAGTAATTTCAATAGGTCACCATCTGATTCACATTAGCCGAAATAAAAACGCACCGAACTAGAAATCTTGGCCCATGACCGAGCTGAGCCTTGGGGGGCTAAGCCAGCTTTCTCAGTTTCTAAACCGAACTCAGAAAGCTGCCCCTTGATGCCCAACCGAAGTAATAAGCCCATAGGTAGAACCGAGATAACCAAACATCATGCCGAGCCGAGATAACAAGCACCTTGTTGAAACCGAGGTAGATCCTGTAGTGCCCTATGTAGCCGAAGTAAGACTCGTCTTCTCTTGCTTTGTTTTTTGTAGCACGGTCAACGATCTGTGCTTAACACCTTGTTTTTCCACTTTGCAGACTTAGGTTGCCCAGGCACTCCCTCTGTGTGCTCAACCGAGCTTCTGAGCACAACTTCTCAGCCGAACTAATTTATTTTATAAGTTATACCATAAATGGGGAAGTACAGATTTTTGGTAGAAACCCCAGGAGGCCTAGCCGAATTCCGAAAAGATTACAACATTCCCGCCGATGTAAACCTAACCCTAGCCGAACCAAATATCGTACCTTGGGGAAACCCCGGTTTTGTACCTTTTACCATTCTTTCAATAATTGAGACCGGACTGAGATTTCCAGTCCAACCATTAATTTGCGAGTTCCTTAGGCAAACCAGGCTTTGCCCAACCCAACTCTCCACCAATTCTTACCGTATAATAATGGGCATCGCCGAGCTAAACCACCAAACCGGCCTAAACCTCGGTCTAGCCGAAATATTCCATCAATATTCTTTAGGATCCAAAGAAGATGGGTGGGTATACTACCTTAGGATACGCCGACGTAGAGAAAAAATAATAAAAGATACGCCGGATAAAGACTTGAATGATGACGACTTCTTCTGGGTATCTGGGAATTTTGAGGACCACCAAGCCCAGATCGCAGGCCGAAGTATAAACTGGAACAAAGGAATCCCTAGTAAACTTACTTCGGTTTTTTATGCATTCTTCTTTTTTACTTCGGTTTCCAATTTTAGACCGGACTAACAGTTGCCTTCTCCATGCAGACTCAGCCCATCTACACTCATTGTACAGCCACCCCAACCTCGGTATCCTCCGCGCCGCACTACGTGTTCAAGAAAGAAGTTGGGCTAAACTTCTCAGCTTTGAGCTGACGTATAGATACACCGATCGTAGAAAAGCGAGAGTTACTGACTTTCTTCTGGAAGACGTGCCAGAGCCGGACCCTACCTTACCCCAAATCAACCTAGTGCCTCTCACTGCCGAACAAGAAATGGCGAAGAAGAGTAGGTTAAAGGCCCTTCTGACCGCAACAAATCCAGCTGATGTACAGCCAACCGGCCAAACCACTAAGACCGTGGTGGCCCTTCCATCCCAACGGCCCTCCTCATCTCGTCCGAGCAAGCGTGCCCGGACTAGCCAAACCGAGCGACGCCTTGCGGACGAGGACGAAACCATTCTGCCACCTACCCCTCCAAGCCCTCAGCAAGGCCCTCAATCGGAGAACTCCGACCGAGGCGGCCTTTCAAAGTGGGTTCCCAGTCTCTCCTTTAATAACCGAGACATTCTGGCCTCGGATTCCGTTGTCACTGAGAAGGACCACTCCATGGCTTTTAATCTGGCCAAGAGTGTGTGCCTTCCAAAAGACATGGAGCACCATTATAAATAACTCAATACCGAGCTGAAGTCAATCCGGTCTTCCACTAAGTCCATGATCCTGGTAAATAACTCTCTACCTTCTATGTAATTTTTTCCAACTTTCAGTCCTGCTAAAGTTACTTCTCCTTTGCAGGCCATCCAAAAAAACCAAGTTACACACAGGAGGGTCATGGAGCTTAGGAGGAATACAAGGGAGGCCATGGCTGAGACCGAGGCAAAAACAGCCGAACTAGAAGAGGCCAAAAAACAAATGGCCGAACTACGAGCAGAGAACAGTCGGCTGACCGAGCTAGCTAATTCGGTCGAAGTCAAAAAGCAGAAGGTTGCCAACGAGGCAAAAGACAAATACCTGCGCATCTTGGCGAAGATTGAGAAGAAAAAAGATGCCGAGATAAACCAACTGAAGGCCGGCCTGAAGAAAGCCGAAAAGTTAGGCTTTAAGAAGGCAGAGGACGCCTACACCCTCCAATGTGACGTGGCCAAGGACCTATTCTTCAAATGTGGCTAGAGGAGTGCGGTGGAGTGGCTTGGTTGTACGCCTGACACCGAGGTCTACAATGCTCCACTGTATTCTATTCCGGCCTCGCTTTTGCAATATGCTGCCGATCTTCAAATGCAATTCCTCGAGGGATCTGGTGATGATGAAGATGATGATGAGGATGAGGAGTCGACTCTTACCCCGGTCGTCAATGAACAATCAAATAATCAAGCAGCTCGGTCGGAGCCAGTAGTTGAAGACTCGACTGCTGAGCTACCGACTGATACCGTGCTGCCGATTGACACCGAGGTCCAAGCTGAAACCGAGCTCCCACCTCAAATCGGACTTCGTCCAGATGCTGACGTTGAATTTGATACCGAAATAGATGAACTCTTTCGCTAATTTTTGTTTCCTTTCTTTTGTTTTTGATCTGTGTAACCGGGCTGCGGCCCCTCAATTGTACTTGTCTTGTACTTTTTAATGAAAAAAAATCTTCTTCAACCCTTATTCCGGTTTTTTGTACGTATGTTTGCACTTGTGATGATTTTTCCATGTACTCATTTGCTCAACTGTGATCTCGGTTTTAGCTAACTTACTAGCCAACCACTCTTCGGCCGATATAGCTACTTCGGCTGAAGAGTATCCAGTGTTGGTTTAATCCAGCCAACCACTCTTCAGCCGATATAACTTACTTCGGCTGAAGAGTATAAAGAGTTGGTTTAATCCAGCCAACCACTCTTCAGCCATACACTTACTTCGGCTGAAGAGTATAAAGAGTTGGTTTAATCCAGCCAACCACTCTTCAGCCATACACTTACTTCGGCTGAAGAGTACAAAGAGTTGGTTTAATCCAGCCAACCACTCTTCAGCCATACACTTACTTCGGCTGAAGAGTATAAAGAGTTGGTTTAATCCAGCCAACCACTCTTCAGCCATACACTTACTTCGGCTGAAGAGTATAAACAGTTGGTTTAATCCAGCCAACCACTCTTCAGCCATACACTTACTTCGGCTGAAGAGTACAAAGAGTTGGTTTAATCCAGCCAACCTCTCAGTTGGTTTTTCCAGCCAACTGAGAATAAAGTGTTTTGGTTATACCGACCAAACGTCCTGCAGCCTGGATCCTGATCCTGGGCTTAGGAAGGGCCATAGTTGGTTATTCCGGCCAACTATGTTTACAATGCTACTAACTTACTAAAGCTACTTTCTACTGAAAACAATTATGCTAAAAAAGAATCGATTTGTTTTATTGAGAAAGTAAAAAATTACACATACTTAAAAAGGAAAAAAGCTAGAAATAAAACAACTTGAGATTTGCAGTGTTCCATGGCCTGGGAATCGCTTTGCCATCCTTATCTTCCAAGTGGTATGCCCCTTTGCCTGCTAATCCGACCACTTTGTAAGGTCCTTCCCAATTAGGTCCCAACTTGCCATCTCCTGGAACTAAGGTGTTTCCCATTGCTTTGCGCAGTACCCAATCTCCGATCTTGAATTGACTTGGGTGTACTGTTTTGTTATACTTTCTAGACAACTCTTGTTGGTAGGAGGCGATGTGGACTAATGCTCTATCTCTTCTTTCTTCCGCAAGGTCAAGCTCCAATGCTATGGCTTCGCCATTTAAGTCTGGATCAAAGTTTTCGCTTCGAATTGTGGGGAGGCCAACTTCTAATGGGATGACTACTTCCATGCCATAAGCTAAGGAGAATGGTGTTTCTCCTGTTGATCGTTGAGGCGTGGTGCGGTAAGCCCATAAAACATGGGGGAGCTCTTCTGCCCACTTGCCTTTTGCCTGTTCTAACCTCTTCTTTAATCCATCCAAGACTACCTTGTTTGATGCCTCTGCTTGACCATTTGCTTGGGGGTATGCTGGTGTAGAATTGTGGAACTCTATCTTGTACTCTTCACAAAAGCCCTTGAATATTCTGCCATCGAACTGAGTGCCGTTGTCTGAGATTAAAGCCTTTGGTATGCCAAAGCGAGTGATAATATTCTGCCAGACGAACTTCTTTACATCTTTCTCCTTGATTGACGCCAAGGCTTCTGCTTCCACCCACTTTGTGAAGTAGTCGGTTGCGGCGAGAAAGAACTTCCTGTTACCTGGTGCCGTTGGAAGTGGGCCGACTATGTCCAATCCCCACATTGCAAAGGGCAATGGACTAGTCAAAGGTAGAAGTTCTCTGGCAGGTTGGTGTATTTGGTGTGCGAATTTTTGACACTTTTCGTACTTTTTAACATACTTCTCCGAATCCGCTTGCATGTATGGCCACCAATATCCTTGTGAGATCGCTCTGTATGCCAATGATCTTCCTCCTTGATGGCTGCCACAAATACCCTCATGTATTTTGAATAGGAATGCTTCTACTTTGCTGGGGTGAACACACTTCAAGTAAGGTCCTGAAAACGACTTCTTGTACAATGCCAAGGATGGGGAGAGCCAAAATCGCTGTGACTTTGCTCTTATTCTGTTGGCTTCTTTCTTCTCGTAAGGTGCCGCCTTTTCAGAATAGTATGATGGGATCCATCCAAGAAGGGCCTAACTCGCACAGCATACCTCTTCTGCTTCTGGGTCTTCAATGCTTGGTCTAGGCAGGTAGTCGATTAGTAGTGGGTGAGGTATGGAGGTATCTGCCATTGAGGCGGCTCATGAGTTCATCTGCTCTGCTGTTTTCCTCCCTGCCGATCTGTTCTATTCTCACCACTTCAAACTTCTTTATCTCCGTTTTGACCAGTTCTTGGTACTTGGCCATTGTATCATCCTTTGCCTCGTAGTCGCCAGATATTTGGTTTACCACCAGCTGCGAGTCGCTGTAGACCATTAGCTCGGTGGCCTTCATGTAGAGTGCTGACTTGAGACCTACTAGAAGTGCTTCATACTCCGCTTCGTTGTTTGACGTTGGGAAGCCAAGGTTGATTGCCTGCTCCACTACTAGACCGTCTGGAGAGATGAGAACTATGCCAAGTCCAGCTCCATGCCGGTTGGATGCTCCATCCACGAAGAGCTTCCACATCTCTCCAACAAACAACTTCCAGCAGGTGTGGGGATCAGATGATGCCTTGGGATCTTCCATGCTTGCCGTCTGCCCCTTGCTTTCTATTTGCACCAAGTCTTTATTTGTTGGTGAGTCCTGACTTGTTGTAGCATGGTTTGTTTCTTCTTTCCTCTCTTTACTCTGGTCTGCCTTGGGGCCTAACTGAGTAACCCGTACTAGGGGTTGCGTTATTCCGACGTCAACTTCCATCCCTAGTTCGGTTGTTTTAGTTAGGTCGACTGGGCAGATGTGATGGTTCCTGGTGTGAATTCTGCGACAAAATCTGCCAATGCTTGTGCTTTTATTGCGGTCCTAGGTTAGAACTTGATGTCGTATTGTCCCAACTCCACTGCCCACTTCGCACCGCCAGAGAAGTTCGCTTCTTTCAAATAAAGCCTTTAATGGGAAGGTCAGGAGAACAACTATGGTGTGCGTGAAGTAATGCGACAACTTCCTTGAGGCCATCATCAAGGCCAATGCCGCTTTCCAAAGGGCAAATACCTTGTTTCGCCAAGAATGTCTTGTCGACATAGTAGATAGGAAGATGTTGGATTCCTTCACATGACCAACATCGCGCTTAATTGCTTGTCATGAGACCGCCAGTATAAGAAGAGTTCTTCTCGTGGATTGGGGTTACAAGTAGCGTGGAGAAGACATGTATTCTTTTAGGCTTTCCGGGGCATGGTCGCATTCTTCGCCCACTCAAACTTAGCCTTCAAGGCATGGAAGAATGGTCGAGTTCGTCTCGATGACCGGCTTATGAACCGGTTGAGCGCAGCCGCCATGCTAGTGAGATGTTGCACTTTCTTTACCGAGTTTGGCCTCTCCAGATCCTGTATTGCTTTGATCTGAGAAGGGTCCGTTTCTATACCTCGGTTGGTCACCAAGAAGCCTAGGAATTTGCCAGATCCTACTCCGAACGCACACTTCGACGCGTCAAGGCGTAACTTATGCTTCTTCAGGATCTCGAACATCTCACCTAGGTCCTTGAGATGGTCATTCTCATCTTTGCTCTTGACCACCATATCGTCGATGTAAGCCTCCATTGTTCTGCCTAACAATGGCTCAAACATCTTGGTGACCATTCTTTGAAATGTCGCCCCTGCGTTCTTCAGGCCGAAGGGCATGACCTTGTAGCAGTACAATCCTCTTCGAGTTGTGAAAGATGTGACCTCCTGGTCTGGTTCATGCATGGCGATTTGGTGGTAGCCTCTGTATGCATCCAGAAAGCTAAGTCGGTTGTGCCCTGCCGTTAAGTCTACCAGTTGATCTATCCTTGGTAGAGGAAAGCTATCTTTTGGGCACGTCTTATTGACCGTTTTGTAGTCGACGCAGACACGCCACTTGCCATTCTTCTTTGGCACTACGATGGTGTTGGAGATCCATCTTGGGTAGTGCACTTCTCTGATTGCCCCTGCTTCTAGCAGGTTTCCTACTTCTTCCGCCACTATTTCGGCGTGGTGGAGTGCCGATCTGCGGGTGCACTGAATGATTGGTCTGGCAGAAGGGTGGATGTTGAGTTGGTGACAGATGAAGTCGGGATCGATGCCTGGTATGTCGTATGGGGTCCAGGCGAACACTTCGATGTTGGCGGTCAGAAATTCCAAGACCTCCAATCTCTCAGAGCTGGACAACGACGAACCAAGCATAAAGAACTTATCCGGGTTCTTTTCATCTATTCTAACCTCCACTAAGTCCTCCACCGCTTTCTGACTAGCCGCTTTGCCGACATCCGTGAATAGTTCATTACTCTCAGGTTCTTCCACCGAGTGAACGTATCCTTTGGCCGCGCGGCTGCCGTTCACTGTAACAAAGCACTGCTTCGACATGATTTGATCTCCATAAACTTCTTCTATTACTCCGGTGTCGTTGGGGAACCGCATTACTTGGCGGTAGGAGGACGCCACCGAGCGCATGGCGTGCAGCCATGTTCTGCCCAAGATAATGTTGTAGGTGGAGGGGACCTTCAACACCCAGAACTCCACTTGTTTTGTCACACTCCCTACTCTGACTGGGAGGATAATTTTGCTGACGGGCCATTCTGGCATGGAGTTGAATCCAATAAGGGGAGATACGGCCGGTGCCAAGTCTTTATCTTGTAACTTTAGTTGTTTGAAGGTTTCATAATACATGATTTCACATGAACTACCTTGGTCAATCAGAATCCGCTTGACGTCAAAATCCTTGACTCGGAGAGTGACGACCAAGGCATCGTTATGAGGGCAATAAATCCTTGCCAAGTCTTTATCCGAAAAAGACATGACATTTGTGGCCTTTGTCTTCCCTTTCTTGACGACTGGTTGGGCACTTAGCACCTCTCTTAAGTGCTCAGCCTTTTTGATTGAACCTCTGAGCTCGCATACACGCTCAGGTTCAAAGACTCCATGTATTACGTTGATGATGCCTTGAGGCGGAGCGTCGATTGGCATCCGTTAGTTGTTATGGTCCCGGGGGCCGGCGTGCCCTCCTCTATGTATTTGTCCGTGACTGACCGCCACCAACTTTTCCAGATACTGCCTTAACGGCGTGCAATTCTCAGTGCGGTGCCCCTTTTCTTTGTGGAAGGTGCACCTGGATCTGTCATCATAGTCTTTCTGGGCCTCGCCTAGCTTGGCTGGCCATTTGACGAAAGGCTCGTCTCGAATCTCACTAAGTATACGGTAGATCGGTTTCTTGAATACCGTGGTTATGGTAGTGCGGACTTTCAACCATCTCTTGTCCTGGTCCTCGCCGTTGTCTCGCCTGCCTCGTCCGTTTCGATTTTGGCAATCTACCGTATTGACCTTTGCTGAGGTCTTCTTCTCTGGTGCTGTGGTCGTGCCAGATTTTGCTTTGGCACGAGCACCATCCTCTTCCACCCTGATGTACTGATGCACTCTCTCCATCAGGGCCTCCATGGTGAGGGGTGGTGTCATGGTGATAGAGTCCCTCACCGCTCCCCGATCGAAGGCCTCTTTTATATTGCGCAATGGCGAGATTGGTTGGGCAGTCCCCAATTTGGTTGAATGTCCCCTAGTAGCGACTGTTGTATGACCTCAGGGTCTCCTTATCGCCCATGTCAATGGAGAGTAACTGGTCGATCTCCATCGGGGTTTTCGTGTTTGTTCTGAATCGCGTTACAAATGCCTCCGCCAGTTGCACCCAGGAGGCTATGTTGCCCTCTGGAAGCTTTTCAAACCAAGTTAAGCCAAGGTCGCCAAGGCTTGAAGGGAATAGGATGCACATCAAGGCCTCGTTCTGTCGGTATACAGCCATGACTTGGCGAAAGTGGCTCAAGTGCGAGTAGGGGTCCGTCTTCCTCTCATACGTTGTGAATTTGGGTTGTAGGAAGCCTGACGGAAGGGGCGCGTTTTCTATTGCTGGGACGAATGGTGAGGCCTGCAGCCTCGCCAATGCCTTGTCCGTTGGTTCGTATGCCGGGCGCGGTATTGGCATTCTAACCTCGACGCTTCCATGCGTCCAAGGAGCCAATCGCTGTAAGGCAGGAACCCTGTGTGGATCGCGCGCCCTAGCGTCTTCCTTCCATCGTGCCTTCTCTTCTAGCACGGATCGTAGGTCGGACGATTTGGGTAATTCCGTCTGTCTAGACCTTGTCTGGTGTGTATGTGAGGACCAATATGTGCTTCCCTCAGTGTATGACCTCTTAGACCTTGTCTTCTCAGGCCTGGAGTGACATGTCCTGGAAGATCTGGATTGCGTGTCGCCTGTCCTGAGGCTTCTGTTCTCTACTTGAGAGGGTGTATAATTCCTACTACGACCCTCCGAGTGGCAAGGGGGCGTCTTGTTATTGTGCCCCTCTCCTGTCGCCACTTCTTTTCCTTTCACCTGGCGCTTTAGAGACTCCATGTCCGCCGCCATCTTACGAATCAATTCGTCTTGTTGTCTGACGCGATCCTCCAGAGTTTGAGGATCAATCCTGCGCCTTTGTCTTTCTGGGCTTTGCAAACGAGAGGGATGAGGGCTGTTATTCCGCCTTCATCCCCTCGCATCCCTCCTGGAATTCTGTCTCTGTGGCTCTAGGTTCGCCATGAGAGTGACCAAGGGTAGGCCTTCGCGCCTTGCACCCCCATCTGGAGTTTGTCCGTCGATGGCGGACTGAGGTAACTCTTCGTTGTTCGCCATTGATGTTCGAGAAAAAAAGCTTCATCAAGAGGTTGTTCTTGTCTGAATTCCCACAGACGGCGCCAATTGTACGGGAAAGAAATATTCCTTCTCGTATAATCCTGTTGATCAAGTCTACGCTCCTCCGTACGACGTCGCTTTATCACTTGAAAACACAAATGTGAGCTAGCCGGCGGGTGTGTGCCAGAAACCTTTCCGATGCCTAAGTCAGTAAGCTTGACAAATAGACCAAAGCTCTGTGTATTCAGAAGACAAAGTTGTGTTACCTCTCCAAAGGTGATATTGGTGAGCTCTTATAGGTTTCGTGTAGCACTATCCTAGTAGGACTATTACTCCTCCATGCAGAGTCCTCCTAGGATTCCTGCCCCTGAGAGATAATGCTTCTCTCAACACCCCCCTCACTGCTTAAACCAAGTGAGATGGTTTTCTTATGGCCGAACTACCATCGGACCGAAATAAACATGGCTATGCTTAACTGCAGTATAGGCCGAACTAACATTAGTTCGGCTCTTCCTTCAACTGCCCTTATTTCGGCTTCTTTTGAACAGCTCATGGTGCAATCAGACCGAGCTAGCCATATCGGGCCATCACCGATCTAACTCGGAGACCGGTCTACATCAGAACACCTTAGACCGTTCTACACTCCTTCGGACCGAACTATCTTCTGAACGTGACCAACTGACGACCGAACTAACCACAATCATGACGTCGAGGCCTTGTTACCTTTTGGACTTCGGCCACACCGGCCTATCAAGTAGCTTGGCCCAATTTATATGTACGTATAAATTACCCTCTCAATATATATATTTATTTGTTAACAAAAACTAACATAATAACATTAATTCAACAAATATAATATATAAATAAATACATAAATTTATCAATGAATATATAACATATAATATATAAATTAAAACAAATATCTATAATTTATGAAGGCTATATATAATACATAAATATATATATAACCTACAATTAGAAGCGTAAGAGAGAGAAGAGAGAAATAGAGCTCGCGAGAGAGAAAGGGAGAGAGCACGATTAAAGCTCAACAAAGCTCGTTCGAAGGTCGCTAGAGTTCATCAAGATCGAAGGTGAGAGAGAGAGAGATGGAGATCGAGGTTGTCGTTTATTGCTCGTTGAGTTTGTTATCTCCTCTGGTTAGGGAAAATACTGTTGGGTCAGTAGACCCTGATAAGTACTATTCTCTCAACCCTACTGTTCACTCAAACACTAAGTCCAATGGAGGGTTTGGGGGGCCTCTCCCAAGGGGGAGGGGGGCCCAGCCAAATTTTTTTGGGATACTTTCGTAATTCTCATGTTGCTTTTGTGTAACCCTAATTCTATACTTATAAATAGATGAGGGGATGCCTCTTTTAGGTGAAGAGAGTTGAATTTTTTCTGATCATAGTGAAAATCACAGCAACCGTGGACGTAGCCCTATTTTGGGGTGAACCACTTAAATCCTTGTGTTCTTGTGTGTGTGATTTGTTTGATTCATTTTTTCTTTTTGTTTGTTATTTCGTGTCTCACCGATCTTGGTTAGGAAGGGCCAATTTTTACTAGGTCGCTCATCTCTTCTCTCTTTCTTCTCTTTTGATTTCCTTGCCATGTCTGAAGTTGGACACGCATGTCCCCTTAAATAAAGGGACATGCCCCCCAAAATGCAATTAATCCAACTCATATGAGAAGTGAATATAATAGAGTTGGTATGCTTTCATTCATTCATCAGAGTTAGTATTACAAAAGATAACACATGCAATATACATTTATAAATGTTCATCCTAAATCTATAGCATGTAAGACCAGCTAATAATCAACAAAATAAATGCCCTATGGACTTACATCTTTTCAATACATTGCTTGGCTACAGCAAAAAGAAGAGTCCAACTTAATACAACTTAGTCCTTGGCTATAAAAAATAAATAAAACAAAAGGAGGTTTTTGCTCCAAGTTTTCCTAAACTACTGTTTTGGTGAAGGCATGTCTCCAACACCTGAAAATGGTTCCCAAGTAGGGTGAGTTAAAGCCAAGTAGAAACATACTAACACAATAGATGAGAATTAATAAGATAGAAGTATAATGCACATGTTCATTGTCCTAAGACAAAATCTTCATAACTCTTTCTAAAACCACGTTATGCCAAACTCGCATCTCAATTTATTCATTTTGGTTCAATAGATACATCCACTACATTTAACTCATCAACAAAGGTTACATCTCACAAGTTTCCAACAGATAAAAAAAATCATCATACGAATACATTCACTTCTATTTGCCATTTTACGGAAATTTCATTCGCGGGAATCGACACCCATGTATACAAATGGTTTTCAAGATTTTCACCTTGGAAATGAAGTCCATCCCCTTTTTTCTCCTCAAAACATAAAGTACATCCCCTTTCTTCTCCCAAATATTATACATATACAATGTATATCATTCATAATCATATTCAATGATAATGGTTAAGGGCTTAGTTTCAATTCACGTAATCCACATGCATTGTCTACAACAATCATGACTATATTTCACCGATAGTTCAAAGCAGATATTTCTAAATAGATATACAATCTCTATAATAAATAAATCATCAAATTTTCATAGGTGAGTGATTAAACAAATCCAACAACACCATTTATGTACACATCCTTCCAATTTCACCTTTTCCATACCAATTTCATTATTTATACAAAATACTTATTCAAGACATTTTAGGACAAAGCTCCTTATTTTCCAAATGTTAACCCAAAGGCCAAAATTAACTATTTTAACACAAGATGACCTCATAACCAAACCCTATAATCATTTATATAACACCCACACAGAAATCCCTCTTTTCAAACTTGAACCCAAACCCTAGGTTTGCTCAAAACACCCCCAAATCTCACCATCTTCACACAACAACCTATAACCAAGTTAAAGCTCATATTAAGGTGTAGAGAGTCCCTACCTCAAGTGTAGAAGCCCAAAGGAGAAGTGGAGAAACCTCAAAGATGTCCAAACTTGACTTTATTCAGATCAAATGGAAGCCCTTGGAATGCTCTATCTTTTTATTAAAGAGAGTAGGGTAGAGAGATCCTTAGATCTAGGTGTATTTGTAGAGAGAAGTCAGATTTTAGAGAGAGAGAGAGAGAGAGAGAGAGAGCTGGTCTAGGGTTTTTGAGTGAAAAGAGATCAAAAAGTGATGTAAAAAGGTGTTGTTGCGAACTGATATACGCGAGGCTCGCTCAAGCGCAAGAGTTGTCGCTCGAGCGACTAGACACAATAAGTCGCCTCGCTTGAGCGCAAGAAGAGTCACTCGAGCACATAATACAAACTTCCAGAAGTTTTACAGACAAAAGACAGTCACTCGAGTGAACAACAACACCCTCCTAGTATCTCTGCAGGCCTGCAAAAGTACTGGGAGATCACAAAGCTCGCTCGAATGAAGAAACCAAAATCTGGGCAACAACAATTTAGACCAACTAGCAACCAACTTGTTCCAAACACGCCTAAGATATCCCAATACTCAAACTCAAAGGGTGAAATGAGGAAAAAGACATGAATGGCAATATTAAACCTCAAGACCCGAGTCTGGAATACAACAAGGCCGGGTCAAGATCGGAATTGCTATACACTCGGCTCCGTAAGTATCCGCAACATGTCCCTATGTCCCCGCCATGTCCCCGTTTCCGACACCGCTGCGGCACTAAGTTTGCGTGTCTGTGCTTCATAGGTGCTGTGCATTTGGTATACATAATTTTATTGATCTTGGCCATCTAAGAAAGCCATCATCCACCTATAATCTAATTGTTAGTTACAAATCAGCTTTGGAATTATTTCTAATAAAGATTATAAAGGAATACTATAGAAATCAAAGTCTTTCACCTCATCTTCACCGAATATATTGCACATAATAATAGCTGGAGTTTTCATTGATAGATCACCTAGTGGAAGACCAACAACTGCCTACAAATGCTGCTCAAATTGTGAAGTGAAACAAGATTCGATTGTATGATGCCCACTATTGTGAGGTCTAGGAGCTACTTCATTTAGCAAAATCTGTTCAAGTGAATACAAGAAGATGAAAAATTAAGATAAACAATTTTATTTTATTTTTTTGAAACCAACAAAGGATCTCACCAAATCAACGCACAAACAATTAAAACACGATTACACAACCTGACCATCCTATAGCGACCCCGGTCTTTTCCTATTTTATTACTGTATTCGGACTTAGGTTCCGTGGCTCCTATCATTGTATAATTGTTGCTGTCGTCCTTTATTTTCTCATTTGAGTTATAGGATGTGTTGGGCAGGTTTGTTTCAGGTTGGTTGGGTCTGGAAACCAAGTGTTGCTGTCCAGTTTTTGGGTTGGTCGCTCGAGCGAGAGTTTGGTCGCTCAAGCGAGGGTTGAGTTTTGTCTCTGGTGGCTCGAGCCAGGGTTTCTTCGCTCGAGCGAGAGATTGCGTCTGGTATAGACCTGTGAGCAGTGTTTCTTCGCTCGAGCGAGCGAGGTGTATGTTTTTGAGTTCTTCGCTCGAGCCAGCATTCTGTCGCTCGAGCATGCTTCTGGATTGCAGACCTGAAGCTTTGCATTCTTGGCTCGAGTGAGATTTTCTTCGCTCGAGCGAGCGTTTCTTGTGTCTGGTTGCTCGAGCGACCATGTCTTCGCTCGAGTGAGCCTGTTTTATATAAATACGCAGCAGCGGGATTTTAAACAGTTTTTCATCCTCTTTTTGATCCCAAACCCTAGTTCCGAGTTTTCTCTCTCCCTACTCACATTTTCTCTTAGGTTTGATCTACTTAGAGTGTGTTTCTACCCTAGATCCTTCATTAAAAAGATAGTGTGGGTCGAGGGCTTCAGTTTAATCTAAACGATCTTGGTTTTGGAGCACTTTGGAGTTTGGGTCATCATCTCCGTCTTCTAAGTTTTGGGTTATTTCTTCGAGGTAAGGATTTCCTACTCCATCTTATGAGTTTTGTTCTAAGTTTTGGTACTTTAATATGGTGGGGGTATTTTGGTAATTTTGGGAAAAACCCTAGTTGTTTTAATAAATTGATTTGTATAATTAATTTGAGGAAAATTGGGAATATTAGTTGAATTCATGGAATTGGGGATTTATAAGTTTAAATGGTGTAGTTGGATTATTTAATCACTCTCCTATTTAAATGTTGAGATTATTATTGTTGTTATATTTTATTTCTTGTTTAGAAATAACTGTTTTGGGCTATCGGTGGAGGATAGTCATGATTGTTGTAGACATTGCATGTGGATTAGGGCAAACTGGAATTAATTACATTGGCTAAGTCATTAATTTTGACTATAGAATTAATACAGAAAAATACATGTATTGGTTGAGCATTGCATATGCATATTGTGTGGGAGGAGATAGGGGATGTACTCCACGGTTTAGGGAAAGATAGGGGATGGACCTCTAAACCGGATTTTGTTTGGGAGGAGATAGGGGATGGAATCCATTAGCATCACTTTTATGTGTGCTTATTTATATAGAAGTGTTTTATTGTTTGGGAGGAGATAGGGGATGGACTCCATTAGCATCACTTTTATGTGTGCTTATTTATATTGAAGTGTTTTATTGATACAACACTAAAATGTGTATCAATCTGGAAGTATGAAGTGTTTTGTTATGAGCCTGAATCTCATTTGTGTTGTTGATATTGGAAGTAATGTGAATATGCTTTATAGCTCACAGTTGTAAGTTTGGCCAGGTTCTGAGCCATATTGATAATAATGGAAATTGATAAATGTCATAGACATTAGTGTCTTAAGATTGTATATTGATATAATTGATTATCATGGTTAACCATCTATTGAATGCTATTGCTTTATTCAATGCTTATAATTGGTTTAGTATATTTCTACTGGGCTGTGGCTCACCCTATAAGGGAACATCATTTTCAGGTCCAGGTGATTCGCTACCTCCAAGGACTTAGCTTGGAAGGAACCGGATTTTGAAGCCTTGTTTTTAAGTTATTTGTTTTTATTTGATTTACATGTAAACATTCAAGCCTAGGGCTTTAATTTGTATTTGAGTTAGAACTCATAATTTTGTGTCCAAGTGTTGGCTTGGCAAGTTGTAAGTCCGTAGGGCATTTATTTTGATGTTACATGTAATGTCTTATTTTAGTAATACTCTGATGAATGAATTGTGGTCTATTTACTTGAGTAATGCATCTTATTATTGTGTATGTTATGGGTTATTTTTGAGGGCGTGACAATCCCCTGTCAAAAACAACTTCATTGCAGAAATACCAGCACCCTCTAATGAACTAACAACTTTATAGGCAACATCAGTAGCACGATTCTTGATCTTCCACGACACATTAGCAGGTGCCTTAACGATGTGACAAATGTTTTCTCTATCAAAATAAGGATCCACAGGTAAATAGAATATATTCACTGATGAAGGAGGTCACAAAGAAGAAATATAAACATTAACATGATGATGCCATCAAAATTTGAAATAAAAGAAAAAGGAAAATTGCAACAAAAAGCTATACAAACTACTAAAGCCAACATCTTACCTGTGGATAATTTCAATAACAAGATAACACAGAATAGAATTATCTCATCCTCTAGCTACAATGACGGCTAGCTCTTATAAAGGAAATAAAAATTTTAGTGATTCTTCAGCCTCGTAATTTGTATCTCAAATGAAGAAAAAAAAAATATAGAGAGAGAGAGAGCAGCATATTGCATTAAATTAAAGGCACATAGTCTAAGTAAACCTTTATGAATGGTGCCTACTTCTCAACATATAATGCATGATCATGCCCTCCAAGCACTAGAAAGAGAATGGCCATGAAAATTAGAGAAGCTGGAAGCAATTTATCTAAGAAATCAATTGATAAAGGTGAATTTGTTTTCCCACATTAGTTGCAGCATATTAGATTGAAGCTAAAGGGAAGCTCTATGAAACAACACAAAAGCAACCATAATTTATGAAACATGACAATATAACAAACATATGTAATGGCAATGTTTTAACAAACAAGATTATAGAAAACATTTTAAAGATTTCATGACAATCCCTAGGGCAGACTGTGATGGGTTTTGAAGAATAGCTTGTTATGAAGCATACATAGTAGCATTGACTAAACTAAATGTGACAACCAACCTCTCATGCATAATGCATATCATGACATTCATGTATTTTAAGTTATATCAAACGTTACCTGTTTGCACTAGGACTTAATAGGGATTCTAAGAGAAGGAGAAGCTAGTTTGGAAACCTAAACTTAGAAAATATTGCTTGTTCCATGCTTTGAGTTAGAGGATACCTTAGAACTTGATTCGAGAATCATAGTAAATGCTTTAGCTTTAATTGAGCAGCTTAAGGACCTTAGTCTAATGTGCTTGTCCATTTCATGTTATTTGTTATTTTGCTAATTAGGATTAGTGGTAATTAAGTATGATTAGTGAACCTTAATTAGGATTAAGCATAAACCTTGATTAATTAGTTCTAACCTAGATTAGCTAAACTAAGTAACCAAGATTAGAGAACTAATGATGTTGCAACTTTTGCCCAACCACACCAAATAAAACCTTGTATCTAACTCATCAAAACCAAACAAGCCAAAGGAAATTTGCTGGAGAAATTTGGAAGAAGCTAGAAAAAAGAAAAAGGAAAGAAAGAAAAGGGAAAAGGAAGAACTCAAAGAAGAATTCATCAAAACTCAACTTTTAGCAAATCTAAGGTAAGATTTCTACCCAAAAACTTGTAGTAATCATCCCTAACCTCTAAAATCAAGAAGAAACTAGGATTGATTTGGTTTAGAAAAGAAGAAATGGAAGCAAGAATGAGGAAGGTTAGGTTATGGTGGAAAACTAGATAAATAGCTTAGAATTTCACCACTTTGATTGGAGATTTGATGTATTTGATGTAACTAGGTCCTTATGTTCACATGTTTGTGTCATTTCTAAGGGTTTTACATACTTGAATCCGTGTGTGAAAGAAAAGGTTTGAGAATAAAATGAAAAGAAAGCCCAAAGATAGAAACTCGAAGATTTAGTTTTTGTTTTGATATTTTGATTTAAAAAGAAGGATGCATCTTTTCTTATGTTTTTCAAGTAGTTTGAAAGCTAAAATTCATGTCTTTGAACCCTAGAAAGAAATGGGAAAAAATGGAGAAGAGGAACCATTCCTGGACCTAAATCAATCGCACTCGAATAGCCATTTCCGCATGTGCAGAAGTCATTGCCACACGTGCGGCCATCTTCCTTCAACCCAAGTGCAAGACTGAAATAATTGCACGCTCGTGGGGCCACGTGCCCTGGCCAACCGCACGTGCAGCCCTGTTTTCTGCACGTGCGGAAATACCTAGTTTTGTTCGATTTCTTGTATCGAAGGCCTTGATCTCGTGGAACACCTCTTTTATGCATTTGACACTTAGTTAAAGCTTGAACTAGACCTAGAACAATACTAAACGCTTAGAAAAGTTTAAGGAAAACATTAAGCATTTAGTTTGTTAAGCTTGATCGAATTAGGTTTGTACTTCAATGTTATGTTATTGTTTGATGTAGGTCAAACTTTGGAAGGAAGAAACCCATTGTCAAACCGAGCTATTTGTGAGTAGTAATTTGGTAATGCCTATATCTAGCCAAACCAAGATAGCTTTTTACTAGCTTCCCAAATTACTCCTATATCTAGCCAAAAATTCACTTTTTTATTTTAGCTAGAGTTACTATCCTCCAACAATACTATCTAGTTCTCCTCTTTTAAATTATTATTTTTTTACTATTTTTTTTTTTCCAAATACAATTAACTATTATATTTTTTCAATGGCTATAATTTTTCAATGACATTTTTTAACAGACATTTTTTTAACATATTTTTTTAAATGACTAATCACCTTGTTTGGTTGAATTTTCATAAACTATCAAAATTATTTTAATACATATATATATATATATATAAACCAGTTGGATGAAATTAAATATATAAAAAATTAAATTAAAAAAATACTTTCACTCTAAGAAATAGAAAATTATACAAAACGATGAGTATTTTTTTATTTTTTTTTTTACCAAACTAATCTTTTGTTTTCTGAAAATAGTTTTTGACAAATCAACAAAAGATTTTAACTTTTTTATTGTAATCTATAGTGTACGGGGGCGAAATATCCTTAGCACTCCGTACGCCTTGAACGTCAAGCTTCCGTCAACGGCGTCTGTCTCTGCAACACAAAAACGGTGAGCTGCCCGGCGGTGGTGTGCCGAAAAAACCCTCCGACGCTCAAGTCAGTCCACTGAAGAAGAGAATCGAGAGAGAAGGTTTGTGAGGATGAGTTCGCATACCTGTAACATTCGCCTTTTCTCTCCATATCTAGGCTGCCCACGCAGCTCCGAGATTGTGCGCGCACTACCTCTGCTGTCCTTCCCTGGACAGGTGGCAGTGCTCGCCTCTCACCACCTTACACGTGTAAAGGTTTTGTCCTCCTTCCAGTACGTGCAGAACTGCCCAACGGTATTGAGGCGTTCGTGGGGCAGATGTCCTCTCCTTCACACCATTGGCCCATGTGGCACCCTTGACCGAGGTACCATGACCGACCAAACACTTGTGGAAAACTGCCATCGCACAACCGTGCTACATACCGTCGGCTTGCGACTTGGAACCAGGCGAGATCTAAACTGCAAACGCCGGGCTACCCTCGACCGGTTCATCGCGATTGACCGGTTGTAAGGCATGACGGCCTCCAACCGTTTCATCTCCAATCTCGGTCACACGCAACCGCTTCGCCTTGGCAGGGCGGCGGGTGGCATGCCGCCGTTGCATCTTCCGCGAGTCTTGGTCGATCCTTCGCCGGTTGCAATCTCCACTGTGGACTTTGCCCAACCAACTGGTCTCCAGTTCGGCCCTCAGGGGTAACCGGTTGACCTCGTTAACCGAGCAAGGTAGATTGCTCGGTCGCTGTACTTGCCTAATTAGCTCGGCGCCGCGTAGTCTGTAACGCCGAACGTTATTCTTGCTCGGCCGTACTATGAGATGGAAATCTCCCCTCTCATATAGTATGTGAACATAGAATAAAAAGTGATTCACTCACGAACAGTGACTCGTCTAGTGGCGAATTACTGTAGTAAATATTATTATAACTAGTCAAATGACTAGTTTGTTGGAGCTGTTTTTGTGCAATTTTACGAACTATTTTAACAAAAATGATGATGTCAAATGATTAGCTTGTTAGAGTTGTTTTTGTGCAATTTTACTAACTATTTTAACAAAAATGATGATTTGTTTAGTCTTTTTGGAGATACTCTAAATATAAATATATAAAATTAGAAAAATTATATAAAATTCATAGAAAAATTTTTACAAGAATAATGTGATAACATTATTATTATTATAAATAAATACATTTTTAATGGTATTTTGTTTTGAAATGAATGATCCCTAATGAATTACATCATTATGTATAAAAATTATATATAATTATTTATTTATTTATTTCCATAGCATTACTCATAAAATTAAAAATCATGGTGTTTTGGGTTGTATTTTAAATATAACTTACTTGATATTTTTTTACTTATTTTTACTAAAAAGGTGAGATTTTTTAAAGTATCTGTAATTTTTTTCAATTTATTTGGAACTCTTAAATATATATGGACATGCAAATTTCATCTCTTTTTTTTTTTTTTTTTTGGTCATAATTATAACTTTTGAGGTTAGTTGTAACTTTTATGATGTTTTATTTTAGAAATTTTTTAATATACATCAGTTTAAAAAGAATGTATTATATGCAGGGGCAGAGGGAAGAAGGGTCTGGGGGGTCACGTGCCCTTTCTTGGTTTTGGAATTTTTTTTTTTCAAACATAGAGAAAATATTTTAAATAAAAAATTTTATAAAAATATTATTTGGAGTGAAATGTCAATGACATTTTTAAAATTATAAGGACAATAATAATTGTTTTGATTGAAAATAAAGAGATTACGATATTATTATCTATAAAAATTCTAATATAATGGTGATATTTATCATTATTAACATGCAAATATAATTAATCTCAATGAAAATATAGTATTTATTGAATTATTAGTTATATTTGACATGTAGGGTTTATCCTCTATGTGTTTCTTTACTCGTGGTTGATGATATCTCATGTCAATGATGACGTGGTATGACTATTGTATTGAATTTTTACGCATATTTTGTATAAAAAAAATTACTTTATCATTATATAATTTATTTTAAAACTTTATATCCATGACTTTTTTTAATATTGTCCATAATACACTAGTTACAAATAACATTCACTTTGTTTGATTTGAGTTTTCTAAAAACACTTTTCAAAAAATTCTACTTTTTTGTTTTCCGTATTTTTTTGTTTATACTAAATTTTTAAAAATATTTAAGCAATTTTTAAAAATTTTAGGCACACCTAACATAAACACACTTAAAAAGTATAATTTTTGCGAAAAAAATCTTTAAAAAATTCACTAAATACCAAAAATTTTAAAAAAATATGAAAAATTAGTACATTTTTCGTATTTTCATGTATTTATTAATTTTTAAAAATATTTTGTCACAAATATTTTATTTTTTTAGACACATCTAAGTAAGATGCATCTTAAAAAGAAAAAAAAAATGCTTAAAATTTTAAAAATATTTACTAACAACAAAAAAATACGAAAAATAAAAAAACTCAATTTAAAAAAAACTTAATGCAAAAAACTCAAATTAAATACACTGTTATTTTTTTTTTATCTTTCTTGAAGTCAATCGTAAAAATTTATGTGAAATATTTTTGTAAAATTTTTTAATATTATAATTAATAAGTGGCCCCTCTGAGTTAATTTCTTGGCTTTGCCATTGATTATATGTACTTTTAATTACGTCATTTTCTTTTTTAGTTATGACATTATTTTAGTTATTGTTGGCTTATTTTTTCTATGAAGGAAAATATCATAAATGCGAGCGTGCCAGCAAGGATTAAAAAACTCTTACAGATTAAATTCAAGTGAATTATCAAGCAATTGCATTGACGGTTCTTTTGCCTGAACAAAGAGGACTTCAAAATTGCAAAGTGTAAGAAAAGAAAAATTAAAAGAAGAATGAGGGAGACGAAGAAAGACAATTGAGTGAACAATCAAAGTAATAATTACTTACCTCTACTCCAATGCTTCGAAAAGGAAATGCTGAAAATAAATGCTTTGAAATATAAATTTATGTTAAACTACTCTTAAGATAAGGAAAATGACAAGAAATATTGAAATCAATTATCTTTGATTTGAATTCTGGATCCTTTACAATGTAACCATGAATGACTATTTATAGACAAATATTTGTAGGAAAAAACTTCCAGCAATAACTACCCAATAACCACCTAAAACTACCCACTTTTCCATCTCATTCCCACAATGCCACATATTCCTCCATGTCTTCATAACTTCCTTTAACCTCCAATTAATGCTCCATGTTCTCCACTTCATTCTCTATCATCTTTTTACATTTCATAATTTCTCATAACCTCCAAATGAATAGGAGGATGCCACATGTTCTGCAATTATATAAATAATAAATAATAATAAAAATTACAGATTTATGGTGCCAATATTACCCCCTTGCGGTCCTTAAAAATGATGTTTACTTGAATTTTTGAAGGGCCGAACCAAGCACATGACTAATCTAAGCAATAAAGTGCTTCGAATAATATCAACAAAGTGCTTCGAATGATATAATAGCACCAATAAAGTGCTTCGAATTAGCATGAAATTATGACCGAATGATCAATAACAAGCTTCGAAGGTTGTATAAAAGATCAAATTCATCGTTCGAAGGTCTTGTGGCACAACTCTGAAGGAACAACATCACCCCTCGAAGGTTGGAAGCATTGATATAGGATGATGATACTTACAATGAAGTTTCAAGGTTGGGCTTGATGCTTTGAATGTATCTTCGAAGCTTTATACAGTTTCGAAGGTGAAGTAATCAACTTTCGAAACAACTCTCTATATGGAACATCATTTTTAACCATGCTTGGCTCAACAACATACTTTTTATCAAAGTTATTTTCATAAGTTGGCTTTTTAAAAATGGGTTTTTCGACCCCCCAAGCCATTGATGAAATTATATTTTCACTAGGGGTGAGCGGCGGATATACCGATCCGTCAAAACCGACCGAACCGAACCGATCCGCCGCATTTTGGACGGATGCGTGATGACGAGCGGACGGTTGCGGATTGATTTTCTCCAATCCGCCAATTTGGCGGACGGATGGCGGATTTGAGGTTCCTTTGGCCGCAACCGAACCGCCAAACCGCAAGCACCTTTAGTAATTTATAAGATTTTGTGTTTTCAATTTGTTTAAATATTTTGTTTGTGTTTTCAATTGAAAAAGAATTTAAATATTCTGTTGAAAAAAAAAAAAGGTTTTCAACTTGAATACATTTTTTGAATTGAAAAAAATAAACGTATTATTTATCTATATTTTTTAGTTTTTAAATCTAACTCCAAAAGTAATAAATAGAAAATATGATATATGCTGGTTGGTTTTTGTTTTCAAAAACATATATAAATGTAACAATACAAAGACATGCAATCTCTACTACTACTTTGTTCATAGTTTTGGTGGTTTGAATTGTTTTTATATTTTAAGAACCACATATTGTAAAACTTTATGTGTATGAGGCATGTTGTGATTGTAATATGTGGATGAGGCATGTAGTGATTGTGATATTCTAAAGTTTCAAACTTTCTTTCTTTGAATGAGACATGTAATAATTGTAATACTTTTTTAAGTCATTGATTGTAATATTTATTTATTTAATTTTTTTTTTTTGAGGAAGTGCATAAGTTTAACTATGTTGAAAATTTATAAAATTTCAAACCGCCAAACCGATTCGCATCCATCCGCCAAACCGCCAATCCGCTTAATCCACATCCGCCGGATTGGCGTACGGATGCGGATTGATTTTCTCCAATCCGCCAATCTAGCGGACGGATGGCGGATTAGAGGTTTCGTGGCCGCAACCGACTCGCGCCCACCCCTAATTTTCACTAATTTCAGTCACAAATGACTTAAAAACATTTTGTAAAACCCCACAAAATTCAGTCATTCAAGACTTGACAAAAAGGGTTAATAACTCATATCTCCATTGGCAAATCTCCACATCAAGTTGATGAGTTACTCCAATTAAGTGGTGTATTTTTTCTTTTACCAAATAATATGGTAATGAAGAAACATCTTGGAAATTTTTTTCATCAAGAAAATGGATCATTTCTTGAAGATCCAAAAATTTTCTTTCATGCCAATATATTTTATATTGACAAGTTTGAATGGCGAAATCCAAATCGTTTGTCATTTCTTACACTTGGTAGTCCCACCGGGCGTGCTTGGCTTATTTTTTCTACGAAGGAAAATATCATAAATGCGAGCGTGCCAGCAAAGATTGAAAAACCCTTACAGATTAAATTCAAGCTAATGATCAAGCGATTGTGTTGACGGTTCTTTTGCCTTAACAAAGAGGACTTCAAAATTACCAAGTGTAAGAAAAGAAAAATTAAAAGAAGAATGAGGGAGTCGGAGAAAGATGATTGAGTGAACAATCAAAGCAATAATTACTTACCTCTACTCCTATGCTTCGAAAAGGAAGTGCATAAAATGCTTCGAAAAGAAAATGCTGAAAATAAATGCTTTGAAATATAAATTTATATTAAACTACTCCTAAGATAAGGAAAATGACAAGAAATATTGAAATCAATTATCTTTGATTTGAATTCTGGATCCTTTACAATGTAGCCATGAATGGCTATTTATAGACAAATATTTGTAGGAAAAAACTTCCAGCAATAACTACCTAATAACCATCTAAAACTACCAACTTTTCCATCTCATTCCCACAATGCCGCATATTCCTCCATGTCTTCATAACTTCCTTTAACCTCCAATTAATGCTCCATGTTCTCCACTTCATTCTCTATCATCTTTTTACATTTCATAATTTCTCATAACCTCTAAATGAGTAGGAGGATGCCACATGTCCTGCAATTATATAAATAATAAACAATAATCAAAATTACAGATTTATGGTGCCAACATTTATAATGCATGAATTCTTTAATTATGTCTTATGTTATATTTAATTACAATATGATATATATATTTTTAGTTAAAAAATTAAAATTATATTTTATATTTTTTTAATTATGAAAAATGTGCACTATAGTGTTTCACTTTATTTTATTGTAATCTTTTCATTTTATCCACCTATGATAAACTCACGAACCTAAATTTAGAATTGAACTTTAAAGAAGCCAACTTTAGAATTGAACTTTGACATGTAGGTATCTGTGAGGGGAGATTTGCATTGGACTGTACGGCCGAGCAACGATGACGGCAGACTTGACGGGGTGTTCGGCGCCGAGCTAACCCTCACGACGGCGCGGTCAATGGATCGGATTACTTGGCCGAGAAATCGACGGCCGTCAGGCAATCGGCGCCCGCCGCCTTTTGCACGAGGAGAACGGAACTCAAGACTGCAAGATGATGGTGCCGAGCTAGATGGTGCCCGGGATAGATTTGGGACGCGGTTAGCGTCGGTATGCGTTTAACCGGCCACAAGAGGAAGGCTGTATCCGTATGACCGAGGTGAATGATTGACCGGTTGGAGGCCGGCATGCCTCGCGACCGGTTGACCGACAAGAATCGAACAGGTGTAGCTCGGCCGAGGTGGTCAAACCACATGATCCCAAGGGACAGTACGGCGCTATGTAGCCCGGTTGAGTACGCGTAATGGATGTCATCCGCCAAGTGATAGGCCGGTCGTGGTGTCTCGGTCAAGGGAGCCACCTGGGCCAATGGTGTGAAGGAAAGGACAACTGCTCCACGAACGCCTCAATACCGTTAGGCAGTTCAGCATGCGTTGGTGAAAGGACAAAACCTTTACACGCGTAAGGCAGTGAGAGGCGCGCACCGCCACCTGTCCAGGGAAGGACAGCAGAGGTAGTGCGCGCGCGACCTTGAGGCTGCATGGCCAACCTAGAAATAGGGAAAGAGACGAAGGTTACAGGTATGCGAACTCACTCTCACAAACACTCTCTCCTCATTGTCTTCTTCCTGGAATCTGACTTGATCGTCGAAGGGACTTTCCGGCACACCACCGCCGGGCAGCTCACCATTTTTGTGTTGCAGAGATAGACGCCGTTACCGGGAGCTTGACGTTCAAGGCGTACGGAGAGCTAAGGATATTTTGCCCCCGTACAATTGGCGCCGTCTGTGGGAAGTCTTTGATACTTAACTCTTGTTCTTCGAGCTTCTTCGACCATTTCTATGGCCAACAACGATGAAGTTCCGCTGTCCGTCGTCGATGGTGTCACTCCAGAGTATGTGCGGAGGAGAGAAGGCCCCCCTAATGTTCCAACCATGGCGGGCCTAGGAACCTCTTCGCGGGGAGCGCGCGACAAGCGTGGGAGGAGTTCAGATCGTTCACAGAGTCCTGAGGGCCGTCGGCGCCGGGGGGAGTCCCGTGAGGAGCGCCTGGAGCACAAACTCAAGGATCATGAGGCCCTCATTCATAAGATGGTGGCGGAGATGGAGCTTCTGAAGCGCCAAGTGAAGGGGAAGGGTGTTGCTGGAGAGGGCAACCTCGGAGCGCACCTCCCTCGCTCCAAATGCCGCCACCGGAGGGCTCATTCAATCTCCATCACCAGGAACTATGGGGTTGGAGATTCCGACCAGCGAGAGGGTAGATCCATTACTCGCGACAAAGACCTATCGCCTCACGCCCGTCATCCACGTCGCGATACTCGCCTCCTCCGTTCCAGAGACCTCGTGGACGTCTTTGGAGGATAGAGCGCTGCCGGGAGGTTCAGAGGGTGCCAAGGCCCAGAGATTGAGTGCTGGTAAAGGAAGAAGTGATGATGCGGCGCCTGTAAACGAGTTCTCAAAGATCGGTGGACAAAGAGTGACGAGGCTTACCACGCCATTGTCCCCAGAGATTGAGAGCACCCCACTCCTCGCCGGATTCCACCACCAAAATTCACTTTGTACGACGGCAAGACGGATCCAGACATGCATGTGAGTCATTACCGCAGTGATGGCGGGCACCGACGAACGATGCCTTGATGTGTCTCATATTCCCAAAGAAGTCCGGGAGAGCTTGGCTTAAAGTGGTTCGAAAGGCTCCTGAGAGTATCGAGGGTGGCGACAATTAGCGGAAGCCTTTGTCACGATTCAAGACTAACACTAACGCCGAAGGAGGTAGACCATCTTCTGGGCGTCAAGATGGAGTCTGGAGTTCATCAAGGCATACAATGCGGCATCTTGAAACTTACAACGAAATTCTCGATTGTCCTACCAATTTGGCGATCACTCAATACAAGAGGGTCTCCAATGGACATAGGTCATGAGATTCACTCACGATGCATCAGCCGACCACCATGGAATCTTTGATGCAGCGGATCAACGAACACATTCGTGTGGAGGAAGATGCCGCCTCTATGACCGAGAAGGATAATCCGGTCGGGGTGGACAGAAGGGTAGCAGGGAAAGTTCACTCGGTCGGGCAGGAGGAAGACCGCCCTAATGACCGACCAAAAGATCAGCGTCGAGGGACCGGCCAAAATGACAAAAATAGAGGCCGCAGAAATGACTGGGCTGATGCACCCCGCGACGCAGCAGAGGATGCCAAGAGAAAATTGAAGGCGCGGACAGGGATTACCACGTGAAAAATCTAGAAACCTCCTAGATGTTGATTTGTGATTATGTATCAATTTTAAGCAGAATATAAAAATC
Organism: Camellia lanceoleosa; assembly: GCA_025200525.1. Taxonomy (NCBI): domain Eukaryota; kingdom Viridiplantae; phylum Streptophyta; class Magnoliopsida; order Ericales; family Theaceae; genus Camellia; species Camellia lanceoleosa. Next base: position 123,128,260 of record CM045763.1, on the reverse strand, counting down.
CCAATCAAACAATCAAAAGAAAGAGACACAAAGATTTTACGTGGAAAAACCACAATTGGTCACCTTCCAATTGTGATCAAAAACCACGCAATGACCATAAGAACAATCCACTAAGAAGATATAAAGGAATTACACAGGTATCACTCTCAATTATCTAGCGAATTCACAACGCCTAATTGAACCAACCTCTATGTGCCTCTTCCAACCCCATCTTCAGCACGGAATTGTCTTTCTGATGAGCCACTCCGGATTCCCTCCAAAGCTTCAGGCTCGAATTCTTCAGAATTCACAACTGAAGAACAACTCTCTCTTTTGTGTATAACAAACAAACCTTTGATGTACTCTCTTTAAACCATGAGTTAAATACTCAATAAAACATCAAAGAAAATAACAAAATATCCCCAGATATAAACCTTTAAGAACCAAAAAGAAGGTCTGGAGGACTTCAATCAATTACTTAGTTTTGGGAGAAAACCAAGTATTTATAGAGAACCAAAAGTAATCCAAGATTGGAAAAAACTTCTTGCAGAAAACCAACTTCTTGCAGAGTTCCAACTTCTTGTAGAAAATCAACTTCTTTCAAAACTCCCAAGTAATCCTGTTGTTGGAATCTTGTAGAAGACCAACTTCATTCAAAACTCCCAAGTAATCCTGTTGTTGGAAGAATACCAACTTCTTAAAGAACTCTTGTTACAACCTTGATTTTGATCCATGGAATTTGACAACAAAAGGTCCTAACAATCTCCCCCTTTGTCAAATCCTGGATAAAACCAATCTAAAACAAATTTCCTAACAAAATCTCTCAAGCAGCACCACCAACTAGGAACCAGCACTTATAACCAAAACTTTTTACAAACTTATTTCTCAAGGTCATGATCTCTGCAAGACAACTATCAGTGCCACAATCTCCAAAACAAATATTAGTCCCACAAGAGTATATGAAAAAACAATATAAGACTATCTTGAAGTATGAGATGAAAAACATGAATAAGATGAAGATGCAACTTTGGAGATTTTAAGAACATGTAGCATGAAAACCTGAACCCGACACATGGCATAAAAATATGAAATCCTAAGACACATGAAAAACAACTTTCTCAAGCGACCAAAACAAGATCATAAACCAACCCAAATCAAGATGAACCAAACTCCCCCTCACTCAAAGCAACCACAAACACTAAAAATAGTGAACAAAAAGAAAAACAACAAAAAATAATATGGTGGAGCAAGTAAGGAATTTCAGATTTGTACCTTGAAACACACAAGATTATCCAAGAAGCACAATTACTTGAAAGCAAAATGTGTACAGCCTCTAGAAAATTCCTCATAAAAGAAAGTGATGCATTATGTGAAAAGCATAGATCCCATGATAAAGGTGTGTGTGTGACTCTTGGAGTTCGACAAACACAAGATTCAAATCCTAGTAGTGATATAAAAGTTGGACCTCCGACAAGAGAATCTAAGCACAACTAAGGAAAGTCAAACCACTAGGAATCAAGGGGTATTTAGTGAGTAAAGGCGGAGGCTCTCCCTCAATCAATGAATCTTTTTCTTTTCTTTTTTTTTCACATTTTTTTTTTCTCTTTACTTTCTTTTGCACATTTATTTTCTTTCTTTTCTTTCTTGTGCACATTTTTTTTTTCTTTTTCTTTTGCACTTTTTTTTCTTTCTTTCTTTTGCACATTTTTTCTTTCTTTTGCATATTCTTTCTTTCTTTTGCACATTCATTGGCGGCTGACACGCTGAAGAGTATGGAAACCGAACCAGAGAAGCATGGATATAATAAGGATGGCCTGGTTGGTGACTCTGAGGTAGCCTTTTCCTCATGCCTGGACTACAAAGAACAGAGGGGAAAGCCATGGAGATGCAAAAAGATGGAAGGTGGTTAAGAGACTCAACATCACCCATGATATGCTAGTATAGGTCAATTCTTTTAGAAAAGCAAAAGATCCAATGCCAGAAGTCCATAGAAAAAATAATCACTAAGGTGGAAGACTCCAATATTTGCTAATCCAAGAGTGTGTACAGAATGAGACATACTAATCAAAGAACACACACTCCAAAATGAGTAATGACCATAGAAAGCACACACATATTAACATGTAATGGATATTCTCATCAATTCCAATATGCACCAAGGACCACTCAAAAAATTTCAAGCTTGCAAAACCATACTTAGAAAATCTTTTTGGTTTTTTTTTTTCTTTTTTTTTTTTTTTTCTTAAACAAAGCAAGACAAAAAAAAAAAAAACAAACATGCACACATTTTTTTTTCATAAAAACATACAGAGACCCAAAAAAAAACTAAAAAGAGTAAACACATTAACACAAGTCAAGTTTTCTCACCCAAATCTTTTTGGTCTTAACAAAATCAGGTCTAGCGGTCTTGGTAAATGTCATGGTGTTGTGAACACCCTCATGAATCTTGGTATTCTGCTTAGACAAGTAAGGTTGTCTCCTAACCCAAAAAGTATTCGAATTTTTACCCTTTTGAGACATTCTCCCATGCAACTTATAACAAAAAGGGCGAATATGACCATGCATACCACAATGATGACAAATAAAAATAGGGTGTACCTTCTTTTCTTTTACCTTACCAACTCTAGGGAGTTTGAGAAGTTTTTCTTCTTGTTGAATCTTTTGTCCTCCCTTTCCTTGAGTTCTTGTATCATGAGATGTGGAAGCACTCTGTTTTTGCTCTTTCTTGTCACCAAAGCCAATGCCACTCTTGTCTGAACAGATTTGTTGAGACCCAATAATATTCTCTAAAGTCTTTGATCCTTTGTTCCAAAGACTAATGGTAACCATGGCAACCTTGAGCTCTTCCTCTTTCTTGATCATCAGTTCTTCCAAAACAACTTGAGACATCTCGAGAGATTCAATCTTTTCTTCATACATGGCATGAATTTCCTGTAGCTCATTCCTCTCTGTCTCACAAGTCAACAGTTTTGCACAAAGAACTTGTTGATCATCAGCTATCTTGATGGCATTGATCCTAGCCTCGGAAATCTCCTCCTTAAGTTTGACATTCTCACTTTCACATGCTTTGAGTTTTGTTGTGAGTTTGTCATTTAATTTAAATAACTTAAGAGACTCCTTATACAACTTTTTATAAGCTTGCTCAAGCTCTTCATTATCATCACGAATTGAATCCATTATCACAAATCAAACAAGATCTCGTTCTAAAAGAATTTTTTTTTTAAAAAATAGAACGAATTCGCCTCGATACCAATTGAAAAATCTAGAAACCTCCTAGATGTTGATTTGTGATTATGTATCAATTTTAAGAATATAAAAATCCCAATCAAACAATCAAAAGAAAGAGACACAAAGATTTTATTGGAAAAACCACAATTGGTCACCTTCCAATTGTGATCAAAACCACGGCAATGACCATAAGAACAATCCACTAAGAAGATATAAAGGAATTACACAGGTATCACTCTCAATTATCTAGCGAATCCACAACGCCTAATTGAACCAACCTCTATGTGCCTCTTCCAACCCCATCTTCACCACGGAATTGTCTTTCTGATGAGCCACTCCGGATTCCCTCCAAAGCTTAGTTCGAATTCTTCAGATTTCACAACTGAAGAACAACTCTCTCTTTTGTGTATAACAAACAAACCTTTGATGTACTCTCTTTAAACCATGAGTTAAATACTCAATAAAACATCAAAGAAAATAACAAAATATCCCCAGATATAAACCTTTAAGAACCAAAAAGAAGGTCTGGAGGACTTCAATCAATTACTTAGTTTTGGGAGAAAACCAAGTATTTATAGAGAACCAAAAGTAATCCAAGATTGGAAAAAACTTCTTGCAGAAAACCAACTTCTTGTAGAGTTCCAACTTCTTGTAGAAAATCAACTTCTTTCAAAACTCCCAAGTAATCCTGTTGTTGGAATCTTGTAGAAGACCAACTTCATTCAAAACTCCCAAGTAATCCTATTGTTGGAAGAATACAAACTTCTTAAAGAACTCTTGTTACAACCTTGATTTTGATCCATGGAATTTGACAACAAAAGGTCCTAACACCACGGTCTTCAAAATTCCCATCTACCGCATTTTGAGCGAGATCCGCGGGGAGCCTTTTGTCCGTTGGCCGGCCAAGCTGGGGAGTGCGCAGCAGGGCTTCAATCCAAAGTATCGCTGCACCTTTCATGAAGAAAGGGGGCACTGGACAGAGGATTGCTTGCCGCTCAAACAGCATTTGGAGGAGTTGGTGGCGGCAGGGCATCTTGACCAATATATTGATGGGGGAGTCAAGGCCGCGCCGACTGGACAGACAGAGGCAAACGGAATGGCCGCCCTAGAGGCGCCCCCACAGGGTGTGATCAACGTCATCCACGGCATCATTGAACCAGCAAGGGTCTGCGAGCAGAGAGGGATGATCAAGAAGGCCGAGCACATGACGGAAGTGCTCTTGGTCCAGCCCGCGGTAAAGAGAGAAAAAACCGAGGAGAAAGACGTCCTTTCGTTCTCTACCAAAGACCTGGAAAGGGTGCAGATGCCGCACAATGACGCTTTGGTGGTGACCCTTCACGTCAAGGATTTCGATATCAAGAGAATATTGATCGACCAGGGGAGTTCGGTCGAGATAATGTACTATGACGCGTTCAAACAAATGAAGTTGGAGGACAAGGATTTGGCTCCTGCAACATCTCCTCTAGTCGGCTTCAACTCGCAACCAGAATGGCCGATTGGAAAGATTATCTTGCCGGTCAAGGCGGGGTTAATGAAGCAAGTAGAGTTCGGTGCTCAAAGTTCCATCGACTTACAATTTGATTCTGGCGGAGGTTGGTCAGACGCCATGCAAGCAGTTGCTTCAACTTTCCATCAAGTCATGCGCTTTCCGGCGCCCAACGGGCAAATAGAGGAAGTCTGGGGAGACCAGGTGATGGCCAAACAGTGCTTTGTTGCGGTAAATGGCAGCCGAGCGGCCAAAGGGTTTGTTCAGATGATCAAGGGGCCCGAGGGAAAGGAAGTCCTTGAAGATGTGGGCAGAAAGGCCGAGGAAAAGTCAGTCGAAGATTTGGTGGAAGTGTGCATCGACGAGAACGATCTGACTAAGTTCTTCCTCCTGGGATCGTCTTTGTCCAGCGCTGAACGGTCGGATTATGTCAACTTCTTGGTCGACAACTTGGAAGCTTTCGCATGGACGCCTTACGATATGCCTGGTGTCGATCCAAGTTTTATCTGCCACCAGTTGAATGTCTTCCCCAACGCGCGGCCGGTCATACAAAGGACACGCCGTTCAGCCTTGCACCATGCTGAAGTGGTGGCAGAAGAAGTGAAGAACCTGTTGGAAGCCGGGGCCATAGAAGAGGTGCAGTACCCTCGATGGATATCTAACACGGTGGTGGTTCCTAAGAAGAACGGCAAGTGGCGAGTCTGCGTGGATTACAAGACTGTCAACCGTGCGTGCCCAAAGGATAGCTTTCCTCTCCCTCGAATTGACCAGCTGGTGGACTTAACCGCTGGCCATCAGAGGTTTAGCTTCCTGGACGCATATCGCGGTTATCACCAAATAGCCATGTACGAACGGACAGAGATCACGTCCTTCACCACCCCAGAGGCTTATATCGCTACAAGGTCATGCCGTCGGATCAAGAACGCCGGGGCAACCTTTCAGCGGATGGTGACAAATATGTTCGCTCCTCTCTTGGGCCAAACTATGGAAGCCTATATCGACGACATGGTGGTGAAAAGTAAGGAGAAGTCTCAGCACCTCACCGACCTAGCAGAAATGTTTGCCATACTCAAGCGCCACAAGCTCCGCCTGAATGCCTCTAAGTGCGCCTTTGGGGTTGGCACTGGGAAATTCCTAGGTTTTCTGGTCACAAACCGGGGAATTGAGGCCGACCCATCGCAAATCAAGGCAATCTAAGAGTTGGAGCGCCCTAACTCCACGAAGGACGTGCAACATCTTGCGGGATGGCGTACCAATGACACAGTTTATCGGTCGATCTTGGATCGCGTTGTGCCCTTCTTCAAAACTTTGATAAATTGATTGGATATTGAATAGAATATATTTGTATTTATAAAAATAAATGACAAATATAATTTGATAAATTGTTCGATTAATTTAATTTTTTTCAAATATATTTGATTTAATATATTTAAAAAAATGAACGGTTTGACTTATCAAAACAAATTCCGAAATAAGCCTACACAGTAACTATTGTGCCAAAAGTACAGCATCCGCTTCATTTCTGAGTTAAAAAAAATAATCAGTGTGTTTGGTTTGAGTTTTTTGGATTAAGTTTTTGAAAACTGAGTTTTTTTATTTTCGTATTTTTTTGTTTTTAGTGAATATTTTTAAAATTTTAAATATTTTTTTTTTTTACTTTTTTAGATACATCATTCTAAGCGATGAGGATGTGCTATACAAAACAAGTGAAGAAGATGAAATAATATGCACACAAATATAATCAAAATTTGAATATGATTTTAATCAAAATAACTTACAATTGTTTAATAGGAAAAACTGCAAAGAGTTGCTTCTGAATACATAATTTGAGCACTTGAATAGAAATAATTTGACTTGGGGTTTACACAGAAGAGCACTTCTTTTTCGCTCTGTTTTTTTCTTAACCTTGTCTACAAATGAATTAACCATTACAATTTATAGAAAAGAAAAGAACTATGCAGCATGTGAATTGGTTGAGCAGGAGAGCAGCTGGCAGCACATGGACAAAAGCAGGCTGTCGGATGCTTTCGGTTGATTGACAAAAGATGATGCAGCTTTAATCAGATTGATTGAGTGATGAATAGTAAAAGTGAATAGTGACTTTTTACTATTCATTACTTTCGGTGAAATTTAACAGATGGAGTCAATATAAATACAAAATGGCAGCTTTTCTCAAAAGAGTATTGATTGAAGCCAATATGTAATTATATGGAATCCAATGCAGAGTTGACTAGGCATATGGGTCCTGAGCATCTTGAAACTCGGGTCCATATGGGTTTTGAGTAGTTGAACCTTCAAAAGAGTTTGAATTGTCTGAACCTTCTTCTGAATTACTGTTATCAGAATTTGTTTGGGCTTCAGCTTGATCCATCAGTAGACGAGCCATTTTGAGCAACTCATCCCTAGATGATTTGGACTTTGACTTGGGCTTATCCTTTGATGTAGATTTATCTTTTGATTTGGGCTTAATAGTGCTGCGCTTGGCTGATGGTGCTTTATCCTTTGGTTTAACCTTTGAGTTGGAAGACTTGGGCTTGGAAGAACTTGTAGTTGGGCTTCTAAGGTTGATTGTAGGAAGTTGGCTTCCTTTGGTGATTGAAACAGTTGGGTTTTGCTGTGCTTTAACCATTGCAGGAGTTGGAGCATGAATGTTAACCGAGAATTCAGCTTGCACAATATCAATAATGCGGGAAACTTTGTAGTTATCCCACCATTTAACCATACGAATCCTTTGAACAACATCATCAGAAATGCCATATTGCCATTTAAATATTCAAGGAATTTTGTATTTGGATATAAAAATAAGCAGTTTAGGGAATTTCTTTTGTTGTGGGGAATATGAGAAAACAGTTGAAAAATAGTTAGCCTGGTCCATTATAGTTAATGGAAAGATATCTGAAATGGCGCCATAATGAGTCCACCATCTCAGAAACCGAGTAGGAAATTCAGATTTAAACTTTTGATGAAATTGAATAAACCAGGAGTGACTAAATGTATCAGTTTGGTAAAGGAATATTTTGAACCAAGCATCAATATGGTCATAGTAACTATACTGAAGGGAGTGATTAGGTAAATCTCGAAGCTGAGAAGGAGGACCCCATTCAGCTAAGGAAACAATGTTATGAATGTAGAGAGAATGATAGACAACTTTACTAGTGTAGGTGCGATCATAAATAGGTTTAATCAAAATGGATTGATGGTTATATAGGATGTCTTTGTAATAGGTGATTGTTTTCTCAGGATGCATTGGAACAAAATGCCATCCAGGAGGAAAATAAGATTTAGCAAGATCATTAACAGATTGACTCTTAGGATGACTGGGTTCTTTGAAGAAGAGATTAGTAGTGGTGGATTTAACATAATCAGAACGGGCTGTTTTAATAGGATTAGGAGGGTATGGAGTTACTGCTTGGCTGGAAGAAGCAAAAGGATTAGTAGCCAAAGCAGATGTGTAGCTAGGTTTAGGAATGTTACCAAGAACCTGGTAACGGTTTATCATTTCAATTGGATGGTACTGGGTTACTAGCTCCAGAGGAGGAGAAACAAAAGGTTGACTGGAGGGGACCAAGGCTTTAGAAAGAGGCCGTGGACGAGACATCTGTTTAAAAGAAACAAAGATTAGTAATGAAGGTTAACAACCACTTAGTAGGTCTAAATATTGCTAATAGTAATCCAAACAATTGTAATAATCTGCAAGTAAATGGCGACGAGCTTGAATCTGATGATAATTAATATACTGGGCACGTTTAGTAGTTTTGCGGGCTAATTTTAGTCGGGCAATGCGGTAAGCAGTTTGGCGGATAAGAGCTCGATAATGGGTGATTTGGGTTTTATGGTAAGTAATGAAAGGAGTAGTCATCCCTATCCCCCTTGTAAAAATTCCCGGGTAAGAAAATCAGGAATGAAATTTTGACAACCAGGTATATAGGTAATATCAAAATCGAAAATACTTAAAATAGATTGCCAACGAGCAAAAATTTGCTTACTAGCAAGGTTTTGAACATCTTTTTCTAAAACATATTTAGCAGATTTACAATCAACACGAAGTAAAAACTTTTGATTCAAAATATCATCTTGAAATTTAGTAATACATAAAATGGTAGATAAAATCTCTTTTTTAATAGTACTATAATTTAATTGTGCTTTATTCCAGACACCAGAGTGATAACGAACAATTTGTTCAGATGATTGAGGAGTGACTTTCTGAAGAAGAATGCCACCATAACCAATATCAGAAGCATCAGTTTGAATGATTTTGAAAGAATTGTCCGTAGGAATACCAAGACAAGGAAAAGACTTAACATATTGCTTAACTTGTTGAACAATAGTAGTATGAGTAGAAGACCAAGGAGGAAGATTATCCTTTAACCTATCAAAGAGAGGTTGACAAGTTTTCCGAAGGTCCTTATAAAACTCAGCAATGTAATTTAAGGATCCTAAAAACCTTTGTAGTTGGGTTTTATCAAGAATTTCATCAGGAAACTTAGACGCAAACTCAATGGAGCGACTAATTGGTAAGATAATATTTTGGTGAATATCATAACCTAAAAATCTAACTTTAGTTTGAAACAATTTAATCTTTAGAGCAAAAATGACGAGACCATGACTTTTAATAGTATAAAAGAAGACAGTTAAATGTTTCCAATGTTCACTAATGGATTTAGAAAAGAGTAATATATCATCTATATAAACAATGGAGAAATGACTAAATGGGTTGAATATATCATTCATAATATTTTGAAATTCACTAGGAGCATTTTTTAATCCAAACGGCATGACATTCCATTCATAATGATCAAAATGTGTAGTAAAAGCAGTTTTATATCTATCTTTAGGATGAATTTGTATTTGTCAAAAACCACTTTTTAAATCAAATTTACTAAAAATAACAGCTTGACTAAGTCTTTTAATCAAATCTTTTTTATTAGGAATAGGATATTTTATCCATTCTAAGACAGTATTTAATGGTTTATAATTAATGACTAAGCGAGGGACACCTCTCTCTAATTCAACATTTTTATTAACATAAAAAGTAGGACAAGACCATGGTGATTTACTTGGCCTAATTATTCTATTTTTTAAAAGTTCATTAATTTCTTTTTTACACATTTCAAGTAATTCATGATTCATTTGAATAGGTTTGGATTTAGTAGGGATTTGTTTTTCATCAAAATTCTTAATATATGGTAATGTAACTACATGCTTTTTCCTATGTCAAAATGCAGTAGGCAAAGTTGAACAAACAGCTGTTTCTAATTTTAATTTAAAATCATTAATTTGAGAAATAATGACGGGATCAGTTAATTGTTGATCAATTCTTTTATAATTGATTTCTTCTTTAAGAAATTTTAAATGACGAGTTAATCAATTAATAGTGTGAGAAATAGAACAATCTTTTAATTGATTTAATTCTAACATTTCGGGAGGAGATAAAAATTGAAAAGTAACAGGTTGTCCTAACACATGAGTTGTTATTCATTCACTAGATGTAGTAAATGGATGTAATAAAAAGATAAATGGTGTTCCTAAGATTACTTTATCAGCCATGTTTTTGACTAAAACAAATATTATCTTGGCAAACATGAACTTTAGGTAATTTATATTTAATATGCATTTTACTACCATTAGCAGAAGTTAACTTTTCATGACATTTTTCATAATATGTAGTAGGAAGTAATCCTTCTTGAATGCAATTTAAATCAACACCAGTATCAATTAGAGCGACAACATCTAATTCAGAATTATTAATGATTAACTTGACTTTGGAGTACCATTTTTGAATATGAATTTGTTAGGTCCTATCTTGTCAAACCCCGCGAACAAACTTGTTTGATTGAGTTGTAATTTTCTGTGCATTTTTGTCTTCCTCGCTCGAGCGAAGAACTGCGTCTGGCTTGAAACTTGAAAGAGGTAAATGTACGCTCGAGCATAGATTTGGTGGATCGAGCGAAGGATTGTGTGCAGACAAAAACCTGAAGGAGTTTATTCCTCGCTCAAGCGAAGAGTTCGTGGCTCGAGCGAAGGCACTAGTAGAAACCACGAAAGATAAGCTCCTCGCTCAAGCGAGACAAGCTTCGCTCGAACGAGCCTCAGAATCCCAATTTTTACAAGTAATTGGTTTCTTTCAGAACTAGGATTCTTTTTGGCTTTCTATAAGAAGATGGTTTTCTCCTAAAACTAGGGGACTGGTTTTCTAGATCTAATTCAAGAGTCCTAGAGTTTTGTTTGTTTTTCTCTTCTGAGATTTTTGATAGTTTTTCTTGATGTTCTTGAGAGAGTTCTAAACTTATGGTTTGAGATTCATACATCAAGAAGTTTGATACTTCATATTCAAGAGAGTTCTCTTTGGTGGCTTCCGAAGATCAAGACGTAGAGTTTCAAAAGGCGTTTGATTCTTTACGTAGTCGTTAATTCGACAAGTGAAGTTGTGGAATCAACTTCAGGATTGATCAGTTCCGTGACGAAGGTGTGGTGAAAGAGTTGCAGAAGATTCGAAGGCAAATTGACTAAGTTGGGTAATTTGTGTATTATCTTTGTAATCTTTCTTCCTTCAAGTAGTGGATTGATTAGTGGCGGTTCGCCTGTGGTTTTTTATTACAGTTGAAGGTTCTTCAATTGTGGTTTTTTCCACGTAAAAAATCGTTTGTGTTGATTTATCGTTTATTCCTAAAAACAAACAATCTAAAATCACTCTCGTAAGTGCTTGTTGATTTTAGATTGAGTGTTTTGAATATTTGGAATTTGGAATATTTTAATCTTAATCTAATCACGAATCACGTAGAAATTTCAATTTGGTATCAGAGCGGGTCACTCTTTGTTTTTTTAAAAACTATAGGAGTGTGACTTTGTGTGACTAGTATTATGGATTCTATTCGTGAAGGTAACTTGACTCATAGACCCCCTTTACTAGACGGTACAAACTATTCTTATTAGAAAGCTCGTATGAGAGCATTTTTAAAATCCATCGATGAGAAAGTTTGGCACTGCGTAATCTTTGGGTGGAGTGAACCTATTATCACCATTGATGGCATTGATATTCCTAAACCCCTTGATAAATGGGACACAACTGATTACCAGAACTCGAGTTGGAACAGCAAGACTCTCAACTCCCTCTTCTGCTCTGTCACACCTGAAGAATTCCGTCGAATTTGCACGTGTGAAATAGCAAAAGAGGCGTGCGATATTCTTGAAACGATTCACGACGGTACTACCTCTGTTAAAAGGTCAAAACTTCAACGTCTCACCTCCGCCTTTGAAACCCTTTTTATGCGCGACGATGAGACGTTTGATGATTTCTATGCTAAACTCAGTGCTAAACTCAGTGATATCATGAATTCATGTTTCACTCTCGGTGAAAAATTCCCAAAAGCGAAAGTTGTTGGAAAAATTTTGAGGTCTCTTCCCGAGAGGTTCCAATCAAAGGTGACAGCCATTGATGAGGCTCAGAATGTTGATACCCTCAAGCTCGATCAATTGGTTGGAAATTTGCAGACTTATGAAGCCCACCAAATTTCAAAGAAAAAGCAAAAAGAAAGTATGGCTTTCACGAGTGCTCATGAGACTGCAAAACCTCCGGAGACTGAATTTGATTTAGAGTCTGAGATGACGGCTATGCTTACAAAACAGTTTAAAATTTTTTTGAAAAAGAAGCCTAATTTCAGAGCCCCTATTTCAAAAGATAAGAGTAATGACAAACCCAAAAATTTTCCACCAAAATTTGCTCAAACTACTGAAAAGAAGATTGTAAGGGAGCCAGGGGTCAAGTGCTATGAATGTCAAGGGTTTGGCCATATGTCCCTTGAATGCCCTTCGAAAAAGAATCGGAAGAAAGTCTACACCGTAACTTGGGATGATGAAAGCGGGTCGGAGCAAGAACCCGAAGAACCTGAATCTGGTGAAGATGGGGATAGTGCTTTCATGGCATTTTGGACCACGGTTTCTCAACCTCTTCCAAAGCCTCTGGAATCAGCTCGTGGTCAGAACTTGCATCATGCTCCCACCTTTGATGGGACTAACTATCTGTATTGGAAAATCAGAATGAGGGCCTTTCTGAGAGCTTTTGAACCAGAAGGTTAGCAAGCCATTGAAGAAGATACAGAAAGTGCAGATAATCCGGGCAATCAGAGAGCCCTGATCACTATTCATGGTGCAATTTCCACTGAAGAACAGCAACGGGTTGTTCACTGCACAATGGCTAAAGATGCATGGGAAATTCTGAGCCAATTCCATGAAAGAAGAGACTCACCACCATCCAAAGAACTTATCTGCCTTGGTTGCTAGATTGGATGAGGTCAAGGAGAATGAAGAGCAAAAAGAGGATGATGAAACATCTGAAGACAATGATGAGATCAATGTCGATGAACTACAACAAGCTTACAAGAAGCTGTACAAGGAATCTTTGAATTTTTCTAAAACCAACGACAAACTCTCTCTCAAACTCAAAACATGTGAGAGTGAGAATGTCCGGCTCAAAGGAGAACTCTTGACAACAAAACAGAATGTCATCAAGATCTCAAGTGACAGGCAAGACTTATGTGGAAAACTCCTATCCTGTGAAACTGAAAGGAATGAACTTCTGAAGGTGTATTCCACATATGAAGAAAAGCTTGAAAGTCTTGAGTTGTCACAAGCTGCATTGGAAGAAAAAGGCAGTCAGAAAGATGAAGAATTCCGTATTGCTAGAGCAACAATTGCCATGTGGAATAAAGGTTCTAGATCTCTAGAAGACATACTCGGGTCTCAACAAATGGGTTCTGACAAAAGAGGACTAGGCTATGGTGCGACAACTCACAAGGGACAGGCCTCTACCTCACATAACTTGAAGACTCAAGCAAAGGGAAAATTGAAGGTAGACCAGGTTGATCCTTCTCTTCATCAAGCAAAAACAGGTAAGATTAACAAAAGGGAGGTAAAACCTGTTTTTATTTGTCATCACTGTGGTAGGTATGGCCACATTCGTCCTTACTGTTTTGAACTGTTTGGTAAGGTGTCTCAAAAGGGTAGAAATTCTAATACTTTTTGGGATAGGAGACAACCTTACATGTCTAGGCAGAACACCAAGACTAAAAAGATTTGGGTCAGAAAAGATGATTTGACTTGTTTTGTTGCTCACACTGCTCTAAAAGCACGTGACTCACACATGTGGTATCTTGATAGTGGGTGCTCTCGTCATACGTCCGGTAACAAATCCTACTTCACCTCTCTTGAAAAATATGAAGGAGGAATTGTTACCTTTGGAGATGGCGGCACTTCTAGAGTCATTGGTAAGGGCTCTATAAGTGTTGCTGGTCTTCCCAAGCTAGATAATGCTTTACTTGTTGATGGCCTTAAAGCAAATCTTTTGAGCATTAGTCAAATGTGTGATTCCCATCATGAAGTATTGTTTTCAAAAGATAAATGTGAAATTTTGGATAAAAAGGGAAATACTGTATTACATGGGGTTCGCACATCTGATAACTGCTATGGGATTCTTACTACTAATGATCTCACTTGTCATTCTGCCATCATAAGTAACATTGATCTGTGGCATCAAAGATTAGGTCACATGAATTTCAAAGACCTAACTAAGATAGCCAACAAAGAGCTTGTGAGAGGAGTACCTAAACTGGATAAGAATTTGAGCCATGTGTGTGGACCATGTCAGCTTGGCAAGCAAACCCGTGCTCCTCATAAAAAGGTGAACAGCTTTACAACCAAACGTCCTCTTGAATTGGTTCACATGGATTTAATGGGTCCTACTCGCACTGAAAGCATTGGAGGTAAAAGATACATTTTTTTAACGGTTGATGATTTTACTCGATTCTCATGGGTAAGTTTTTTAAGGGAAAAATCTGATACGTTTAATGCTTTCTAGGCTTTAGTCCTTAAAATCCAAAATGAACAGGGTGTTTCCATTGGCCGTATCATAAGAATCCGAATTGATCATGGTCGTGAATTTGAAAATAGTTCGTTTTCGGATTTTTGTGATATGCATGGAATTAAGCATGAGTTTTCTGCACCTATTACTCCACAACAAAATGGAGTGGTTGAGAGGAAGAACAGAGTTGTTCAAGAAATGGCTAGGGTCATGCTCCTTAGTAAGAGTCTTCCTCCAAAGTTTTGGGCCGAAGCCCTAAATACTGCGGTTTATGTCATAAATCGTGTGTATTTAAGGCCCGGCACTTTACAAACTCCTTATGAATTATGGAAGGGTTTGAAACCTAATGTAAAATACTTCAAAACTTTTGGGAGTAAGTGTTACATCTTCAAAGATAGAGAACCCTTGGGCAAATTTGACTCCCGAAGTGATGAATGTATTTTCCTAAGGTATTCAACCAACAGTAGGGCTTTTCGAGTCTATAACCTGCGAACTTCATCATTAATGGAATCTATCAATGTGGTTATAGATGACACAGGTTCTCCTACTCCGGCAACAAATGAGGATGACAATGGTGAGTCCCCAATCTTGGATACTGAACCACAAAATCAAGGAGAAGCTGAGGTTCAATCACAAGAAAATGTTACAGCACCATCCTCACAGGTAAGTTCAAGTCCCAAGAGTGCTCAAAGGGACATCACTCCTGTTGCTTCTATCACCGCAAGCCCTGAACTTAAACCATCAGCAAGGGTGAAACTGAATCATCCAAATTTCAACAGTGATTGGAAGTGTTTGGATCGAATGAAAACCCAAGACAGATTCAGATGAGGTATCACACATGTGTTATGTTTCTTTAATTGAACCTAAGAATTTTAAAGAGGCCTTGCTAGATGATAGTTGGGTCAATGCTATGCATGAAGAATTAGGTCAATTTGAGCGTAACAAAGTTTGGACTCTTGTTCCCAGACCTAGAGACATGAATGTGATAGGTACCAAGTGGATCTTCAAAAATAAATCTGATGAGAATGGTACTGTTGTAAGGAATAAAGCTAGGTTGGTTGCTCAAGGCTACACACAAGTAGAGGGTATTGACTATGATGAGACGTTTGCCCCAGTTGCACGTCTCGAATCTATTCGCATTTTGCTTGGTGTTGCATGTTTTCTTGGCTTTAAATTGTTTCAAATGGATGTGAAAAGTGCCTTTCTGAATGGGTACTTAAAAGAAGAGACAAATGTTGAGCAACCAAAAGGGTTTGAGGACCCTAAATGTCCTAATCATGTCTACAAGTTAGACAAGGCTTTGTATTGGTTGAAACAAGCCCCTCGGGCTTGGTATGATAGACTTACTACCTTTCTTCTTGATAATGATTTTCAAAGGGGCAGTGTGGATAAGACTTTATTTGTGAAACATACTAAGTCTCATATTCTTGTTGCTCAGATATATGTTGATGATATTGTGTTTGGTTCCACTGCTGATCATCTTGTGAAATATTTTTCAGATTGCATGACACATGAGTTTGAGATGAGCATGATGGGAAAGTTGTCTTATTTTTTGGGTCTCCAAATTAAACAGTCTCCTTCGGGCATATTTGTTTCTCAGTCTAAGTATGCTAAAAATCTTGTGTCAAAGTTTGGTCTTGAGTCTTCCAAGCATGTACGCACTCCCATGAGCACCAGTCTTCACCTCTCCAAAGTTTCCTCTGGTATTGATGTTGATCCTACCCTTTATAAGAGTATGATAGGGAGTCTTTTGTATCTCACAGCCAGTCGTCCTGATATTTCTTTCAGTGTTGGTGTTTGTGCTTGTTACCAAGCTAGTCCTAAAGAGTCTCACATTCTTGCGGTAAAACGCATCATCAAGTATGTTAATGGGACCTTGGGGTATGGGGTTTGGTTTTCCACTAATACTACAGCCGAAATTACTGGTTTTTCTGATGCCGACTGGGCAGGGTGTGCTGATGATAGGAAAAGTACATCCGGGGGGTGTTTTTACCTTGGAAATAATCTAGTTTCCTGGCATAGTAAAAAGCAAAATGCCATTTCTCTTTCCACTGCTGAGGCTGAGTACATTGCTGCAGGAAGTTGTTGTGCACAAATGTTGTGGATGAAGCAAATGCTTCATGATTATGGGATAGAACAGAACACTCTCACACTTTTCTGTGATAACACAAGTGCCATAAACATTTCAAAAAATCCTGTCCAACACTCTCGCACCAAACATATTGACATTCGTCATCATTTTATTCGAGAGTTAGTGGAAGAAGGCCTTGTTGTTCTTGAGCATGTTACCACTGAGCATCAAAAAGCTGATATTTTTACAAAACCCCTTGATCTTCTCCGGTTCGAGTTCCTTAGAAAGACCTTGGGTGTCATGCTCGATCACTAGAATGTTACTTGTTTCTTGAGTAGGTGTAAATATTTTGACTTATTTGTATTTGGATGCCATAATCTCATTATCATTGATATCTGTTTTCCTTGCATCCAACTTTTTATGTACACTACTCATGCTGCTTACAAGATCTCATAATTCAGTGTTCATAACTCATTTTGAATGCCCATGCTCATTAACCTCATGATCTCATTCTGTACACATCCTTGAGATAAATTGCTGCAGGGGTTTCCGCATAAGTGATCAAAGTTCTCTATGGACCACTAACAGTGTTTCTTGTACTTTTACAGTGAAATTGGCCGATACTAGTATATCATGGGTGATGTTGAGTCTCTTAACCATCTACCATGTGATTTCACTTCCACGGTTTCTCCCTCAGTTCCTTGAAGTCCGGGCATTAGGAAAAGGCTACCTCAGAGGCACCAACCAGGCCATCCTTTATGATTTCATTCTTCTCTGGTTTGGTTTCCATACTCTTGAGCGTGAATGCCACCAGTGAGTGCTTACAAGAAAGAAAAAGTTAAACATAATAAAAAAAAAGGACTCATTGATTGAGGGGGAGCCTCCGCACTTACTCAACAAATACCCCGTGATTTATAGTGGTTTGACTTTTCACTATGATGTTCAGTTACTCTTGCCGGAGGTCCAGCCATCCGATCACTACTAGGATTAACTCTAGCTCAGTAGACTCTCATGGATTGCACACACACACACCTTCTTTTATGAGCTCTCATGATTGGATTTTGAGTTGTACATTCTCATGTAGTTTGTGATCACTGATAATATTCTATCTGTTTTGCTCATGATTTCCAGTGTCATTATTTTTTTTAAACATTGCAAGTTTACAGAATTCATGAATTGCGGATTATTTCATCTTAGTACTCTGTGGCCAAATGTGATCATTCTCTCTTGTTTCAGGTCTCTCTCCTCGTTATTGAGTATCTTGTTTTTTTGTTAAAAAAAAAAATGTTTTTGTTTTTTTTCTTGGCTCGAGTGACGATTTCCTCGCTCGAGCGTGTGTCTGCTCATTCTTCAGACCTGAGAGCATGTGTTTCTGGCTCGAGCGACTATTTCTTGGCTCGAGCGCATCCTGGCATTTTTTTGACCTCGCTCGAGCGAGAGAGTCTTCGCTCGAGCGACCTGTCGCGATTTAAAATCTGCAGGGGTGTCTCTTGAGTTCATTTTTTCCCCCTTCTTCATGTTTCTTCCCTCTTTCTCTCTCCCCTAGGGTTTTGGTTCTCACCATTGCTGCTTCAGTCTGCGGATTCTCTCTTGGCTAAGGATCTTCTGCTTTTTTTCTTGTGCATCCCACGACTTTGGTAAGGTTGTTTTCTTCTTTTCTAGTGTCCTCACTTAGCCGATGCTCTGTTTTTTTTACCATTGTTACTTTTGGTTATTTCGCCTCATTATTCGAGTCTCTCTTGCATCTAGGGTACATGGATTTGTATTTTCTACTCTGCATTTTTCCTAGGTTTTTCCCATCCGGGATTTAACATTTGGGAAAATTTCTGTATCCTCTGATGATTTTATACTCTGCTCTAGACTTTGTATATTGGGGATTTTTGTTGAAATTTCACATTGGGCATTTCATTTCCATATCCATTTCATGCCTTTTTCTGATTACACTGCTTTCATTGTCTAAATCATGCTGTTTTCATACTATAATGGTCTTCATCTATTGTTGTAAAATGGAAGATGTTTTCCAATGGTTGCTTGATGTTTTAAAATGGCACATGTTACTCCTTTCATTTTTTATACTGCTACTGCTACTGGACTAATGTTTTTTCTGTGCTCCTTGGTTTGGAATTGGGTTTGTGGGGTTTTATCTGTTCTGGATGTTTTTTGGGTGGTCTGTGTTGGGTTTTGTCTTGCTCTGTTTTTCCTCTGTCCTTGTCTTGCTTCTGTGGATTGTTTAGTAATGGCCGAGTCTTCCAAACGTCG
This sequence comes from Camellia lanceoleosa, assembly GCA_025200525.1. Taxonomy (NCBI): domain Eukaryota; kingdom Viridiplantae; phylum Streptophyta; class Magnoliopsida; order Ericales; family Theaceae; genus Camellia; species Camellia lanceoleosa. The sequence goes on along the minus strand of CM045763.1, from coordinate 123,109,381 downwards.
AAAAATGGCGGTCTCTCGTTCCCCTTTCAACACTGCCAAATTTGAGTCAAAAGAAAATGCCAAATTGTTTAGAGAGACCTTTGCCTCTCGCAAAGTCCATTTAGAGCGAAATGTTTTACCCAATGCTTTTGAGGTCCTTTCTATTCGTTCCTTGTTCGATTCTTTGGGTGGGGATCTTGTGTTACACTTTTCCAGTCCACAAAATCTCAGTCTTATCTGGGAGTTCTATTGCAACATTCACTCTATTCACAAAGAAGCCTGTACCTTTCAGACTTGGGTTAGGAAGAAGTCCCTTGCTATCTCTGGCGATGTGTTTCGAGTCTGTCTTGCTCTTCCTGAAGTTACTGATTGTCATTTTCCTTTTCTTACCCGGTCAGGTGTTGACTTTGATCGGGTTACCTCTGAGTTATGTGGTATTGACCGGGTTTGGCCTGCTGGGGCCCTCTTCCAGCAGAATGAGTTGCTCCCACGATTCCGTCTTCTCAATCTCATTGTTTGTGCTAACATTTATGTTACCACCCATTCCTCCCATATTACCTAGGACCAAGGCTATGTCTTGTATTGTATTCATCATCGTCTTCCTATAGATCTTCCCAAAATGATTGTTTCCAAAATGATTGGGGTTTTTGAGGGTCGGAAATCTTTGGGTCCTCCTTATGGTTGTTTGATTACTCGTTATCTCACTTCACTTGGTGTTCCTGTTTTTGAGGACGATGAGTTTGCACATCCCACTAAACCCATCACAAAACTCACCGTCTCTCAGAGTCAGGCTCACGTGAGGGGGAGTGTGTCTGGGGTCGGGCATTCCGGTGCCGGTGGTACAAGTACTGCAGGTGATGATGATCCTCTTGCCGAGGAGAAGGAGGTTGAGGCTGCCTATGCTACTTCAGCCAGTACTCATGATCGTCCTCACTCTCTCCGTGGACAACTACCGCACTTGGAGCAGGCTGTGACTCATCGCCTTGATCTCATGGATGCTCGCCTCGATGAGCAGCACACTATGCTCGCACAGATCCTCCCTCCTACAGCTGCAGCATCCTCCCCCTACTTCCTAGTGTTGGTTTTTGGTTATTTTCTGCACTCTTTTGCTTTCTTCTTTTGGACAGTTGTACTTTTTGGACAGTTGTTGTTTGACAGTTTCTTGCTTATCCTGTATATGCCTACTTCTGTTTTCCTCCCGGACAAAAAGGGGGAGATTTGTCTTGATGTGTACGTGGACATAGGCATATTGTTCTTGTTGTTTTGGATTGGATTGATATTGATATTGTTGTTGACTTGGGGATATAGGATTGATGCAATTGATATTGATATTGTTGTTGACTTGGGGATATAGGATTGATGCAAGGATATGCATACTCATGATTTCTTTTTACAACATGATTTCTTTTTACAACTCAATTGATTCATTTTTCTCGTATGTAAATACAACTATCTTGATATTTTGATTTGTGCATAACATATTTTTTTTTAAAGTTTGTGGTGTGCAAATTGGATGGTTATCAAGATTGGGTTCTTTGTTGTCTATCTTTGAGTTGTATTTATTTTATTAGATCATTCCTTGAGTTGTAATTGTTTAGCAAAATCTTTGGATTGTAATTGTTTTAGTTAGTTCTTATGTTCAGGAAATTGTTTAGAAAGTTTTGTCCGGGTATTGACAAAGGGGGAGATTGTTAGGTCCTATCTTGTCAAACCCCGCGAACAAACTTGTTTGATTGAGTTGTAATTTTCTGTGCATTTTTGTCTTCCTCGCTCGAGCGAAGAACTGCGTCTGGCTTGAAACCTGAAAGAGGTAAATGTACACTCGAGCATAGATTTGGTGGATCGAGCGAAGGATTGCGTGCAGACAAAAACCTGAAGGAGTCTATTCCTCGCTCGAGCGAAGAGTTCGTGGCTCGAGCGAAGGCACTAGTAGAAATCACGAAAGATAAGCTCCTCGCTCGAGCGAGACAAGCTTCGCTCGAGCGAGCCTCAGAATCCCGATTTTTACAAGTAATTGGTTTCTTTCAGAACTAGGATTCTTTTTGGCTTTCTATAAGAAGATGGTTTTCTCCTAAAACTAGGGAACTGGTTTTCTAGATCTAATTCAAAAGTCCTAGAGTTTTGTTTGTTTTTCTCTTCTGAGATTTTTGATAGTTTTTCTTGATGTTCTTGAGAGAGTTCTAAACTTATGGTTTGGGATTCATACATCAAGAAGTTTGATACTTCATATTCAAGAGAGTTCTCTTTGGTGGCTTCCGAAGATCAAGACGTAGAGTTTCAAAAGGCGTTTGATTCTTTACGTAGTCGTTAATTCGACAAGTGAAGTTGTGGAATCAACTTCAGGATTGATCAGTTCCGTGACGAAGGTGCGGTGAAAGAGTTGCAGAAGATTCGAAGGCAAATTGACTGAGTTGGGTAATTTGTGTATTATCTTTGTAATCTTTCTTCCTTCAAGTAATGGATTGATTAGTGGCGGTTCGCCCGTGGTTTTTGATTACAGTTGAAGGTTCTTCAATTGTGGTTTTTTCTACGTAAAAAATCGTTTGTGTTGATTTATCGTTTATTCCTAAAAACAAACAATCTAAAATCACTCTCGTAAGTGCTTGTTGATTTTAAATTGAGTGTTTTGAATATTTGGGATTTGGAATATTTTAATTTTAATCTAATCACGAGTCATGTAGAAATTTCAATTTTTATTAATAAGATTTAATCGTTTATTTTCGGAATGATTGGAATGTTGAGATCGATTATCAAATAGGAGATTTTCAAGGTTAGTTGGATCAGAATCATGGTTAGATTCATGAGGAGATTCATTATGATTATCCTGGAAATTATCTAAACTTTTATTTAGTTTTAGGGTAATAATTTCATCTTCTAAAGTTCTATCTTTAGTTTGTAAATCTTTAATAGTTTGTTTAATCTGATTGATTTCGTAGTGTAAGTCTTGTAGAGTGATTTCTTTATTTTTATTTTTAAATCGCTCCAAAGTTTTGGATAAACTAATTATGGGTTTATCAGGTTTAGGTGTTCGATCAGAATTAGTTAATAAGGATTTTAACTTATTAGTATATTTCTTTTTTAATTCTAGATCTTCTAATCTACTAATTAATTCAATAAGAGCAGATTCTTCTTGATTTTGTTTAGTAAGAACAGTGATTTGTTTAATTGGTTTACAACAAACATCATTACATCCTAATTCAATATTATCATCAGAATCATCACTAGGTGAATTATTATCAGATGATGTACTAGGATTATTAGAAGATGAATCACTAACGGATTGATTTAATTGAAAAATTGCATATAATTGATTTTTAGATTCGTCATTGATTTTAAGTTGATTAACCTTATCTTTTAATTTTTGTTTTTCTTTGCATGTGTTAGAATAATGACCTTTTTTACTACAGTTATAACAGGTAATATCTTTATTAGATTTAGATTTCGGATGAGTATATTTTCTATAATATTTCTTTTTAGGTTTAGTGTAAAAATATATCATTTGATTTGGAAGGTGAATAATTTTTCTTGTATTTATTAGAATATTTATGGGATGACTTATGTTTATGTTTGGAGTATTTATGGGATTTGCAACGAGAAGGTGGTACGGGAGGTAGACCATATTGTTCACAGAAATTGCCTAGTTCATATTTAGCTTTATGTTTATCTTTAGCAGCTTTTTGACTAAGTTTAAGATCCATACACATTTTTAATCATTCTTTTTGAATAGTGCTAATTATATCACCATAAGTTAAATTATCATATTCTATAATACCAGTGGGTTGACTAAGAACATCTCTAATTTTGTGAGCAAATAAGCTGGGTAACCCATTAATAAATTTTTCTTTTCAAAAAGATTTAGTACAGTCTTCTCTTAACATGACTCTAGAGGTGAATACATCTTTATACCACCTAAAATCACTTAAGGTTGGACAGGTAAGATTACTAAGTTGATCATGGATACGGGAATATATATTAGTAGGGGTTCCTATGAAATATCGGACTATGGTATAGATTAAAGTATTAATACCATCAGGTTTGTAATAGCCAATAGTTTCATCAAAAATAGGTAGATCATTTTCATCTTTTTGATTGGCATATAAGATGGATTCGCGTTGATCTTCAGTAAGATACTTTTCCCACCAAGATTTTAGCATACCAGTAAAACCAGAGGTTATTAATAAGACAATTTCAGCTTGAGTATATTCAGGGTAATTACTAAGATAACTATTAGTAACCATAGATAAATGATCTAATTTTTGAAATATTTGATCTTCATTTAGACCATCAATATTCCATTCATATAATTTTTTAGCAGAGACAGAAAATTGATTAGAAAGATTAGTTTCTTCAAATTGAAGATCAGGAGGAGTAGGTCGAGAATACTAATTTTTGGTAGTTTGAGGATTCACTTTAGGATAATGAATTTTAGTAAGAGTAGAGGATTGAAATTGTTGAGTTAATTGATTTAGCTTATTATTAGTATTATCAGTTGCAGATTGATCAGAAACAGTATCAGTAATTTGTTGATTTAAAACAGTAAGACCTTTGTCTTTAGATGGTGAGGAGGTATCAGAAGGAGTGAGTTTAGTAAGTAATTGTTCTATAGCTTTTACAGTAGAATGATCCTGAGTAATTAAACTAGTTCTTTTGGATCGGTTACTAAGGAGATTAAGTAAAGGTTGATCTAAGGATTTTGTAGTAGATGTAACAATAGTTGAATCTAAATGAGTTTCAAGTTTATCTAATTGCGTACCAATCGTTTTTAAACATTGATTAGTATAATTGTTTTGTTTAATAACTTTTTTAATGTTAGGGTCAATACCAGGAAACTTAAAAGGAGAGGCTGGGACTTCAGTTCCTTGATGATCAATAATAATATTAACTAAAGGAGGATGACTAGAACTAACAGTAGTATTAGGAGAAGTTTTCCATTTATGTTTTGTGATTGTATTAGTTTTTTTGTAATAGTTTTCAAAATATTCAAAGAAAGGAAGTTCAGTATTGTATTCAATCATAAAATCATACCATTTACGAGTTATTCGAGACTGTTGAGCAGAATCATATTTAGCACGATAGACATGTCTTTTAGTTCTATTTTCCTTAGATTTAAAATTAATAAGGAGTTTATCAAGATCAGGAGTAAAAGATTTCTTAATTGTCATTAATTGAGGCTTTATTGGAGTTGTAATTTCAAAATCAGTTTGAGTGGGAGAGTCTTGAGATTCAATATCTTCTTCTTGTAAATGTGTGTTAGTAGAATATACGGGTTTACTAATTTGGGATGTAGTAGAGTTATCTATGCCTTTCATCTTATTATGGGAAGTTGGGCCAAAATGGATTTGACTATTCTTTCGAAATAAAGGTGTATTAAATATCTTATCTTCTGTTTCAATTTCAGTAGGTACACTAGATGTACTATGTTTAGAGGATTGACTACGATTAAATTTAATACGAACTGAACCATCAATATATTGTTGAATATCCTGGATATCTTGAATTGAAGATTGTTGTTGATTATGTTTGTAATTTTCATTAACAATTATCCATTGGTTAGGAAGAGTAACATTTTTCCATTCAATCATTTGGGGAACATTAATATGTGAATCAGTACTACTACTTTGAATTAACAAGGTTTTATCTTTGGGACTTTTGTGTAAAGCTTGAACATTTAAATTGGTTTTCATACATTTGTAGTGAACACGATAAATCAAGGCAATATTATGAACTTTTTCTTTCATATTAGTAAATGAACAATTTAATTGAATATTTAAGGTTAATGCATCTAAAATATATGGATCACGTAAACTAAGTATAAAATCAGGAAAACAATTAAAATGTACTGGACCTTTATGAAGAGTAGTTTCCATCATACCCATTAAACTATCATTGTAATCAAGAAAACGAGCATCATGTAAACATAAAACAGAGGTATTTTTTCCTTGCATAGTTAAAGGTTTAACACCGACTTGGATTAAGCCTAAATGAATAAAATTGTTACCATTTTTTAAATGACATCTAATTACGTTAGCAAGGTGCATCTAAAAAAGTAAAAAAAATTATAAAAAAATATTTTAAAAAATTAATAAATACATAAAAATACAAAAAAATATATTGAATTCTCATATATATATATATATATTTGTATTTTTGGTATTTAGTGAATTTTTAAAAGATTTTTTTTCACAAATTTCTTACTTTTTAAGTATATTTATGTTAGGTATGTCTAAAAAGTGAAAAAAATTGTTTAAAATATTAAAAAAATTCAGTAAAAACAAAAAAAATGAAAAACAAGAAAGTAGAATTTTCTGAAAAGTGTTTTTCGAAAAGAGGAACCAAGCAAAGTGAATAATAATAATAAAATTCACCACAAGTTGTATCCAAACGCGACCTACATTAAGTCATCATTTGGTATTGGATTTTTTAGTTGGCTTTTTTGCGTTGGGAATTGTTTAGCCTCGTTTGGTTTGGTTTGTTTGACTTTTGTGAAAAAAAAATTATAATGATTATAAATTAGATGTGATAATTATTTTATTAATTTATTTAGCCTATTTTATCTTTTATATTTTTGTAGCCCAACGAAGTTGCTAACCGAAGGCTAATTAAGATCAACCAATTGGCCTTGGGCGTACAGATCAATATCTTTAATTAATGGATAAATTACGATGATATTATTTGAGATTTGGTCAAATTACATTTTGTTCTCCGATATTTTAAAAATTACATTCTCATCGTTGTAGTTAATAGTCTTATTTCACAAACTTCCTGTTTATATATAAGGTAACAACACCTAGTAAAAAATAGAAGAAATTACATTGGAAAAAAAAGTAAAGCAGAAGCAAAAGAAAAAAACATAAAAAGTAAAGCAAAATAAGAAAATAAAGAGTATATAAATTTAATATCTTCATTTTACCTAAATAATTATAATAATAGAGACTAATATAATTTCTCAAATGTCAAATAATGAAATATAGGGGTGCTTTGAAAACTTGGCTTTTAGTCACTTTTTTTTGTTTGTAGCAAAAGTCAAAAGTTAGTTTTTTTGTATTTTTGTTTATTTGGGAAATTAATTTTTAGCCATTGTTGAAATTATAATTCTATTCCTCATGAGTCAAAATGTGTTACATGGGTGGAGTTATAAATATTTTAAATTGAATAAAGGTAATTTAGTCATTTTATTGTGATTTGACATCATAAATAAATATTAATAAAAAAAAGCCAAAATCTACTTTTTACCAATTTTCTAAATCATTGGTCTAAAAAAGCCAAAAACTTAATTAAAAACTAAAAAATTATTTTTTACCATCTTTTGAAAATAAACCATATTAAACCCAAACTTTAATGGTGTATGTGTAATTTGCCCTTAATTAATTAGAGCACTAATTTTAATTTTCTAAATAGAGCATTATTGAAGTGAGACACATTCCCAACTCATTAAAACTGACTTTCAAACCTCAGAATTTGAGGTGCAAAACATTTTTCTCAATTAATTAATGGGACCTTCACATCACGCTCCTACTGAGTTCTCAGTCTCTGCAACTGCGCAAAGCAAGCAGGTCAAGCCATCCATGGCAAACCTCTCAAAAAACCTCTTCTCTCTCCTCCTCCTCCTCCTCCTCCTCCCATCACCATCACCACTTCTCTCTCCCCTCTAACCTCCCCTCCTCCACCAACACCTTCCCTCCTCCGCCCAAAATCGCCTACTTCATCACTGGCACCGACGACGACGGAGCTTGATTTTTCCGACTCCTGAAAGCCATTTACCACCCCAGAAACCACTACCTTTTGCATCTGGACGGTCGATCGTCCAAGGATCAGAGGGATGAGCTCGCTCGGGTGGTGGGTTCGGGGCCAGTGTTCGTTGGTGCGGACAATGTGAATGTGATTGAGAGGGCCAATTCGGTTAGAGAAGAACGGCCTTCGAGTCTCGCTTTGGTGCTTCACGGTGCGGCCATTTTGTTGAGGTCTAGGAGAGATTGGGCTGGTTTGTTAATCTCGATGACTCGGATTACCCTCTCATTTCTCAGGACGGTACGTACATTTCAACTCTTCAATACCCCCCATTATATATACCGTCTGGCTTCCATACAGTCCCATATCGGACTGGAGGTACTGTTGGGCCATGGGGCCACATGAGTTTTGTTTTGATAATTTGAACCGTTTAATGTGTGAGTACTATATGTCTTGATAATTCAAATAGTTTAATGTGTAGAACATATGCCTGTAAAAAATTACATTGATCGGATATCGATAGTTACGTGATCAAATTAGTTTTGTATAAAAAAAATAGATAGTGAAAAAATAAATAGTAGACAAAAATATGATCTGATGAAATAGCTATCGATATTAAATTAACGTGATTTTTTACAGACATATATTACTCGACGAGTTCTGCATATTGAACGATTCGAATTATCGAAACGGGAGCCGTAGTGGGTTCCCACGGGTCCAACAGTATCCTCCAGTCAAATCCAATCCAATCTTGATTGGAAGGAAGCCAGTCCCTTATATATATATACGGTCTAGCTTGTCTCTAATTGGAGATCAAAATTGGACCGTTTAGTCCGGCTCGGGGGCTCACCTTTGGGCCCATGTCGATAATTCGAACGGTTCAATGTGTAAAACTTGTCGAGTGTCTCATGTATTGATAACTATTTGATCAAATAGCTATCGATATCCGGTCAACGTGATTTTTTACAGGCATATAGTACTAATGAGTTTTACACATTGAACGGTTCGAATTATCGACACGAGCCCACAAGTGAGCCCACAGGCCGGACTGGATGGTCCAGTCTTGATTTGCAATTAGAGACAAGCTGGACCCATTGTCAAACTTGTTAGTTTACAGTTTTTAGTAGATTGTTTTGATTTAACCTTGATAAGATCAGTGTGTACTAGTTCTGCTGCAAAATGGGTAATTTATTTTATATTTCAGTGCTCAATGTAAAATTAGTTTTTTTTTTTAAAAAAATTTCTTTTTGAATATTGTTGGAGCCCTAGAAGAGACCACTTAAGGAATTTAGTGTCATAGTGCTTGTAATTAAAAGTTTTAGGTCGCCTTCCCTTATGAAGTGCGGTTTGTCCCAACAGCTATGAAGCATGGACACGGCAAAATAGGCGCCGTGGCGGTGTCGGACACGGGGACACGTGACGTGTCCTTTTAATTTAATTATTTTTTTGTATGGGACATGTCGAGGACACGCTTGTCCAGATCTGGACACGACATGAGACACGGCGAGGAGAGAGAGACAGAGGAGAGAGAGTGTGAAGGAAGAGAGTGAAAAGACAAACCTTCGACTCCAGTCGTTGAACATCCACTTGACTCGAACCATCGATCTCACCATCGAACCATTGATCTCGTCTCGCATCGAACCATCGAACCATGTCTCGCTCGGGTCGTCTTTTCTCTCGCGTCTCTGTCTGTCTGTCTCTCTCTCTCGCTGTCTCTATCCCTTTGCTTTCTTTCTTATCTCTTATATATATAAGTATATATAAGATAATATTAATAAAATCATATTATTTTGTAAGTATATATAACAATAAAAAAAACACATGTATATAAAATAAAATAAAATAAAAAATTACCAAAAACACATTATTTAAAAAAGGAAATAAATAAATAAATAAAATAATTAACATATATTAAAATAAAAATAGTTATAAAAAAAATTTGCCGTGTCCCGTTTCCGTGTCCGTACTTCTTAGCCCAACGGTAAGGCTCATCCTTGGTGACACTTATTCGAGTCACAGAAACAACCGTTTCAGAAATGGAGTAAAGTTGTGTACATCTTGTCTTTTCTAGATCGTGCTTTTGCGGGGGTCTTGCTTTGGGTTGTTTTAGTCCATCTGTTGTTTATGGGCTTGTTGCAAAAGTAGGGAATAAGGGAACAAACCAAGCTGGGTAATTTAAAATTAGGCACAAAAAAAGAAAAAAGAAAAAAAAGAAGTAATCTTGCCCATGGGACCAACTTTTGTTTATTCTGAATGCTGACATGGTGTCAACATCAGAAATCCATTATGTCACCAAGCACAAAATTTGCACCTTTCATGTAAACACTAAGCGAGGGGGAAAAGCTTTATGCGGTAGGTGTTGAAAACCACACTTTAAGATACCTTATTTTATCTACTTCTTAAAATTAATACATCTGTACATTCCTTGGTGTATTCCAAAATGTCTTTGCATTTGAAAGGTAAATGCATTCTTTACCGTGAAATAATTACAACCGACAACAAAGGATTGTGAGAATTTGTGCATTTAGTTGATCAAACACACATAAGTTTCATTAAATCAACTCTCTTATGTAAGTGAATGAATGAGTGCTTGCTTGTCTTCTCTTGATAAGGTCCTATCAGATTCCCAATGTGTGGGATGGAATTCCCAGCAAAGTTTATTTCAAGATTTCAAGAATTTGTGATCATAAATGATTTTATGTGCAAATTGTTCAAGAGAACCATCTCTAGAAATTTGATCAAAGTCAACTGTCCAGTATGTGTTCATAGCTTATAGTTTTCCTGCTGCCTTGAAAATAATCAATTACGAAACTTGGAGAACAAGAAGTGAAAACTTTGCTGAAGGATTTAAAAAAGTTCCATTCACTGTCCAAAATATATCCAACAGAGATTCATTTACTGTTCTTTTATAAACTTCCTTAAAATGTATCCAAGGACATATCTGAAGAACCAAATAAGCAACTATAGCAGCAATAAATGAGCTTAATCTGGTTGGCCCTTTTAGATTAGTATTACCTTAGGTTGTATTGGAACACTCATTCCCAAATTTGCTAGCAGAAAAGAGATGTGAATAGGGGGAATCAAACACCTTGTTTGGTTCCAATTTTTGAACTCAAATTTTTTGAAAGTTGATTTTTTTGTTTTTCGTGGTTTTTTTGTTTTTAGTGAATTTTTTTTTCAATATTTTAAGTAATTTTTTTACTTTTTAGATACAACTAACCTAGATGTACCTGAACAGTTAAATGTTTGTAAAAAAAAAAATGAAAAATTGATAAATACACAAGAATACTAAAATGTATTGGATTTTTGTATTTTTGATATTTAGTAAATTTTTTAAAAAAAATTCCACAAATATTATATTTTTTAAGTATATTTATGTTAGGTGTATTTAAAAGCTAAAAAATTTGCGTAAAATATTAAAAAAATTCAGTGAAAACATAAAAACACAGAAAACAAGAAACTCAATTTTCTGAAAAGCGGAATCAAAATTCTGAAACCAAAAAGTTATTATGCTAGTAGTATAATCATCTCCTCCACAACTGCCAAGCCAAGTCTACTGTTAAAACTGGAACAAGTGTTCCAACTTTTAAATGAAACAAGCCATTCAAGTTCATAAGCTTGTCTTGTTGAGAAGTTTATTGGAGTTTATTCTAGGGATTAATGAGCCAATCTCTCAAGAATATGTTTTGAAACTTGATTCCTGAAGAAGCCAAACTTGACAATCACAAACAAAAGTTTTTTAAGCTTTTGAATAATTAGTATTGGTGTCCTGCAGGTATAATGATATCATCCCTCATTAATTGTAATTACAAGAACGACTTCTGAGGCAATCATTGTTAAATAAATGAGTTATCATGAACTAGTTGTGTTGTGTGTTCAGCACAGAAAAGAAAAGAAATTAGGAGCACTAGACTTTTTGACACAGAAATTATTGTTTACTGTGCTACTCAAGAAACTTGATTTGACTTGGGAAGAAGGGTTTTGAGTTTGGAAAATAAGAAATAGAGGGCTGGTGAAGTACATGCTAGTTGAGCTTGACTCAAACATCATGCTCATATTGAGTTTGATAAAATATCTATCAAAGTTTTTAACTACTTAATATTCTGATTTATTACAGCCCTCAACTCCAACCATCACCCCTTTAAAAAACTGTGATATCTATCAATGCCAGTGCATCTGACCACTTTTCTGCTCCACCTCTGTTTTTGCCACAATTGTTGCTAGCGTGCTACTACTATATCACTATGTGACCATCTCATGGAAAACTTACAAGGCCTTTAGTAGGTAACACATCATTTGTGCATTTCTATTCGTCCATGTTATGCACTTCATGTTTTATCATGGATTTTTTTTTTGGGTGGGAGAAGCCATCAATTCATGTAGCGACTTGTGCAGGTATTCTCATTTGAAACATCTTATTTGTCTGTTACGTGCTAGTTCTTTTTCTTGTTCTGTGTATATCTGACCCTTTTTAGAGGTGCATACTATAGATTTTTTCATGTATATATATATTATTCTTTGCCTGTTTGGGGGTTAATATATTTCATTACTCATCTATTTACAAATTTTCTTCACGTCCTGTCCTTTGCACCAAGGGATTTTAACTTCATAGAGCATACGAGTAATACTAGCTGGAAGGAGTGAGTGCTATCCTTTACCTAGGAACATTTTTAGCTGCCCATGATTGGGAAGTAGATGCTGATTATAAGCTTGAATTCTGTGACCAGGTATCAAAGAATTACGGAGGTAATTGTTGATCCTGGCCTATATCTTGTATCGGAAGGCAGAATGTTCACTGGCAACAAAAAACGCACCCTGCCCAATGCGTACAGATTTTTCACTGGTACATTACTTGTAATTATTACCTTGTTAGCTTTAAGATTTTGATGACACATTTACCAAGCATAAGAAAGTACTTGTAATTTAAGTTAAACTATTTCAAACTTCCTTCTTGTAGGAATAAATTAACTGCATGCACATGACCTAAATTTATTTTACCAAGCATAAGAAATTACTTGTTATTTAGGCAAAACTATCTCAAACATCCTTCTTGTCGGAAGATATTAACTGCATGAACATAACCTGAATCCGTTCCAAATTTCTTGGTTGGTGAATCTTTTGATATGAGACCGTTGCAGGCTTTTTTGTTGTGTAAAACTCTGTGAGAAGTTCCAAGACATTAGCTTATGTTTGTGATCTTTGACTATCTTATTATTTTGTAAACACTTTTATTCCACTCTATGTTGACATGGAATCGGGTATGGTGGTCGGATGCGGGTATGCGTCTAAGTGTTCGAATCATCTAATTCGATATCAGAGGATACAGGGATACGGAAAAATATTTGTATTTCTTATTTTTCATCTATTTTCTAATGTAAAATGGTGTTCACAAGGTTCTATAGAGCATTTCATGCAAATTTTGGAATTTTTACATTTATGGTCAAACTTAGATTACTAAATATGTTTGTTGGGTGATTGTCTAACTACTAGGGGTGCAACTCGGGCGGGTTCGGTCGGGTTGGGGGTTTGCCCAAGCCCAGTCCGAATTGTATTTGGCAGTGCCCAAGCCCGACCATCAACCCAAGCATTGCTGTCCAAGCTCGGACCAAGCTTTATATTTTGAACTCGGGTTAGCCCAAATTGACCGAATTGTCGGAAATGCACAAGTCCAGCAATCTGCTTCTACAAAATAACCTGAGTACTGCTTAGCTATAAAATAAAGAGACAGAGATTGACAATGGAATGTTGTTTGTAGCATCAAATAAAATAAACATAAACACAAACACAAAAACAAACAACAAAGATATAAACAAATACATAGAAATTGAAGGCATATATTAAAAAATAAAAATAAAATCTAAGAACACAAAGTAAGATCTTAAGCATCTTTGGCAAACCCAAAAACAGAAAACAAAATCATCACACACAAAAAATCCAAACAAAGATCTATAGACCCAAATCAACAACCTCTGTTGGCTCCCAAAAAAAAAAAAAAAAATTCATTTCCAACCAACCTGAACAGATCCAAAAGCACAACAAACTAGCACAAAAGAGAACCGTAGAGAAGAGAAACGTACAGATCAAAACCCAGCATCGGACGACAGTCACCGATCTGTGGCAGCGAGAATTAGTGGCGTAGATGAGACCATGGCGTAAGAGAGAGAGAGATTCAGGATAGATTTCAAATCTGGTGCATAAATTTGAGAGACAGCTCTATAATTTTTTTTTATATGTTATATAATTTATATAATATATTGAATTCAATTCGGGTTCGGGTTACTCGGGTTGGCCATTGATTCTACCCAGGCCCGGCCCGAATTATAATTCAGGCATCAAAAATCTGCCCAGGCCTGTCCAGATTACAAGATATAGTTACCCAAGTCTTAAAAAAATTCGGACTGGGCTCGTGTTGCTCGGGTTGAGCCCGCCCGAGTTGCACCCCTATTAACTACACATTTCAAACACATATCCCATACACTTGACACTAGGTGTCCGACACATGGTTACTTAGTGGTGGAGCCGCATAATGATAAGAGGGGGCAGTTGTCCCTCCTGAAATTGTAAAATCCTACTATTCCATTTTGTTTCTTTCTGTCAACAACGAAATTTAATCACAGACCCACCTTGCTCTTCTAAATAAATTTACCACTGTGTTATAGCGGTTATCTTAATAGTTTACTAAAGATAACTCATATTTCTTTTGTCTTCCTGGTCTCCCATTTGTGGAATATCATAAAATATATCCGTTATTTATTTACTGCATTCTTAATCAATATTCCCTTTATTTCATCAGATTCTCCACCCCTGATTTTGAGCCGGAAGCTTGTTAAGTTTGCCATCCTCAGATGGGACAACCTACTGAGAAAACTCCTATTATTTTTCTTCAACATTAAATATTCACAAGGAGACTACTTTTAGACGCATGCTTGCAATTCCAAAGACTTCTCCAAAACTATTGTCAACTCCAACTTGTGCTTTACTGTACATGATGATGATCCTCGAGACCTAAGCGTAACTGATTTGAAAAAGATGTTGAGCAGTGGAGCTGCATTTGCTGGGAATTTCCGTGCAAACGATCCAGTTTTGGACAAGATTGATTCTCTTGTGCTTTATAGGACCGTGGGTATGATATTACCAGGAGGTTGGTGTTTGGGTCGGCGAGGAAGGGGCTGAGATCCTTGTCAGCTTTGGGGTGACATGAGTATTTTAAGATTGGGTCCAACATTTGAGAAATTTGAGAAGCTTCTTTTGAGTTTAATGTGGAACACTACTTTCCATTCCATTCAAACCAATGCGTTTGCAAAGGGTTGTAATTTGTTTCCATTTCTTATAGCACGTTGAAAATATCGGGTAGATTATAGATGTATGAAACTGTATGTGAGAGTTCAAGAATATGTTTTAAAGTTCGAAGATCTTCGAAGAAAACTTGAATTCACTATAAATGATGAGAGGTTTAGATTCTTCAATGATCAGCAACTAGAAATACAATAGCAAAGAGATGATGGAGATAAAAGATTGAGTGAAGAAGAAGGAAAAGTAATTAGAGAGAAAATAGTGACAAGGTTCTCCTATGGATCTCCCACTTTCACTTTCAAGGTAGATAATGGAGAAGGGAAATTAGTTCTTTCCCAAAAAATGTCTTTCCAAAATCCATCCCTTGTAAAGCTATGGCTGATGCTATTTATAGGTATCTCATGATGTAGGATGGAGCCTATGTGCAAGGCACATGAGAAATATTCCCTCTAACTATTTTGTCCAAGAAGGTGACCTCTCTGAGGATGAGGAAAACCCCAAAGAGGAGATCAACCTCTTGGTGAACTCTTCTTTTTAGTCACATCTAACCAATGATCCCCAATCATCTCAAAAGATTAGAGGTAGTACCAGAGAATGCCCTGTTGCAGAAGGGTTAGGGGTAGTTCAAGAGAATACCTTGTCGCAAATATTGCCGAGTCTCAGGGACCCCCTAGATTGTGCCACCTCGACTCGGGTATAGTTTAGTTTAACCGAAGAGTGAATTTATCTCCACTAACCATCATCGGGATCGGGATCTGGTCTATTTGCTAGTGATAACTAATATTAATTTCAACAGCAAAAATTTTAATTATTTAAAAAAAAAAATTATGGCCAACATTGATCTTGTTTAATATTGATGAGAGAGTGCTAAAATTTTTAATTTTATTAAAAACCAACACATAGATCAAAAGTTAAATCATTTTAAAGTTTAACATATTAAATTAGTCACTAAAGATATTTTGATAATAATGAAGTGTGTTGGATTTTTTAAGAATTTTTTTTTATATTTGTTCTTAATGTATGAAAGTTTTATTATGAAGAAGTTTTGACCAAATTCGCCTTTGAAATATTATTGGAACAATGTCACCCTGAATAACTTCTTAATAATACCTGGATCCCAAAGTAATAATAATTAGAGCAACACTACAAACTCAAGAAAAAAAATTCAAAATTTACCTAGATTCAAATTGTGTGGATGAGATTCATTCTAAGTGACTCACTACACAATTTTTTTATCTAGACTGCATACTCATTTCTAGATAATCTTCATGGTTGATAAATCCGAGACAGTATATATACATATCATTAATTGTTACTAACTTTATTAGAAAATTATGTGGTGATTATGGAGCAAGTATTTTTATTAATTAAAACAACAATTTTTTTTATATTTGAGAAATAACATCACATGTGTCATGTAATCAGTAGTGTAAAGTATTACTTCAAAATCACCAAATAATCCTCAAACTTTATTGTTTATGCATAGTCATAGGTATTAGTGTCATTATCAATCGGTTAATACCATGGTTGTCAAGAAAATGAAACAAAGGACTGTCAGTGATAGAAAATGTCTAGTCCTTTTCCTCGTTAATAATATAGAAATATTGCAATCATACCATTATTTTTTAATGATTTACTGATTTTCTTCACTTGTAATAGAGATTTGAAGAATTTGATGATGTGTTTGAATTTTGAATTAATAAAAAAAATTGCTAAGATAATAGAAAAGAACAAGCGAATCAATTTGAAACCTTTTTTTTCTCCCACTTTTTTCATTTCTTTTTCTTTTCCTTTACAAATCTACTAAATCTGAGATAATCTTGAATAAAATATCAACTACCAACTATTGTGAAACTATAAATTTCTACCCTTTCTCTAGCTTTTCTAATTGGATTCATTAGATGTCATGTAGTAAAATTCACCATTTACTATTTATTTAAGCATTAAAAAAAATAATAATCTGTGGTACACATTTATTTTGAACATAAGCAAGTAAAAGTGACTCTAAGTAATGTCCAAAGGTGTTTTTCAACTGTCAGAATTGAATACAAGTTAGCTACAAAATAATTATGAGATTCCAAATTCCTTTGCTTTCCCTCTGTTTCCCATTGGATTCATTTAAAAATCTCTTTAAATTAGGTTGTCCCATATAGTCAACTTATGTGCGGGTTCTAATAAGTGAATTTATTATTTAATAGGTCTTATTATAATTAATGACATTTTTTATTAAATACTATTAAAAAATGTCACTAATTGTTAATTTTCAGTGACAGTTTCAAAATTTTTTCACAAAAAAATCACTAATTATAAGTTTTAGCAACAGTTTAAAAAAATCGTCACAAAAAAAGTCACTAATTTGCAACTTTAAGCGACAATTTGAAAAATTCATCATAGAAAAAAGTCACTAATTGTAAATTTTAGTTACAGTTTATGAAAACTATGACAAAAAAAAGTCAGTAATTGTCAATTTTTTGCAACATATGTAAAAAATATCACAAAAAAATTATTTTTAATGAAGATTTTATTAGAATTTATTTTCAATATGATTTAATGATAATTAAATCAAAATATTAGGATTTATTGATAATTTGTTTGCCCCACATATCTTGATAATGATTTTGAATTCATAAGTGTCACCCAAATAATTAAGCTCCTTGTGGGGCCAAATAATTAAGAATCTTGTCACCCGTCACATGTGTATATATATATTGATATTGTTAGATGATATTTGAGAAATATTAGCAATTACGATGATATTGAGAGATGTTGAACATTGTTAACATTGAAAGAATGTTGTAAAAATTGGGAAATTGATTATTGAGAACGTATTTCACTGCATTTTATTCAATGCATGGCTTTTGAATTACGTTTTTATTGAAGTTATGATTTTGGAAAATTGATTTATGGTTTTGAGAAATCTTTGAATTAAAATTTTTTTGAGGTAAATATGTTTGGTAAGTCTGAATAGGCGGTGTAATTTGGTATATGTTAAATTGGCTTGAGGTCTTTGGTGAAAGTAGGGATGGAAGAAAAACCGAAAAAATCAACCAAACCTATTGAACCAGACCGAAACGACTATATTTGGTCTGTTTTTTTTTAACAAGAATCGGTCTGTGCGGTTTTTTAATTTGATTTTTATTTTTTTATTTTTGGTTCAGTATCGGTTCAAGCACCTTGTGCATCGAACTAAACCAAAATCGGCCGTTTCAACATATATTATATGTTAGACTTATTTATTTTGATGATTAATTTAATTATGTTTTAACTTATTTGAAAGAGAAAAATAGAATCTAAAATTTATTTTGATGATTTATTTAATTATATTTTAATCAAAATTTATTTTGATGATTTATTTGAAAGAGAAAAATATAATAAAAATTTATTTTGATAATTTATTTGAAAGAAAAAAATAGAATCAAAATTTATTTTGTCCCATTATTTCTCACCTAAACCTTTTATCCTAAATGTTATTAGAATGTATTTAATATTTGATTAAATCAGGAGTTCAAATAGCCCAAAACAAAGGTCAGCCTAGCACAGTAGCAGGCCAAAAGGTTCAAAAGGTTCAAGTGAAAGATATTCAAATTAGTAATGATGGAAGTATAACGGCTATAAACAGCTATAAAGGTTTAAAAGACCAAAAGGTTCAAAAGGTTCAAGTGAAAGATATTCAAATTTGTAATGATGGAGTGAAAGATATTCAAATTCGTAATGATGAAAGTACAACGACTATAAATTCAAACGACTACAACGGCTGTAAGAACCTAAATTTTTAGACAACTAATTAGTTTATTAATAATAATATTATGCCAATCAATAGTGATTATTAAACTATTAAATTATAATAATAATAGCACCATAATTAATATCAATATTAAATTCTTTTAAATAAAATTATTTATCTTGATGTGATTAAAATTCTGTATCAAAATACAGTTGTGAAAACTAAATGGATTAAATTGATAGTAAATAAGCTAGCTCGAATTTAGTAGGAAGAAAACCATCCAGTTAAAAATAATAATATTAAATAAGTAAACAAACAAATAAATAAATTATGTATACATATTCATATTGTAGTGACACCAATTTCAATTCAATTCAAAAAAAAAAAGAAAAAGAAAAAAACAATGATCAAGTTGCAAGGAAAGTGGCTGACTGCCACTTCCTTTTCTTTTTATCTAGGCTACTTGGCTTGCATGCTTATTTTTCCCCAAGTCCACACTCAACCTCCCTAAAGAGAAGTAAGCATGCAATGGCATTCCAAGCCTTGATTAGGGCAGCCACGGCAGGCATAGTCTGTAAGCTACCATCTGAGCATTAGATGAGAGTTCCTAAGCAAAAAGGAGTAGTAAAGTAAAATAAATAAGTAAATGAATAAATAAATAAAATAAAATAATAATAATAATAACAAATTAGACCCTCAAACTCCTATATTAGGAGCACTATTCAGGCTTATTACACACTGGTAAGAGCAAAACAAAGAGAGAAGAGAGGGAGAGAAGGCAAGAGGGAAAAGGGAGAAGAGAAGAAGGGCCCAACACTTGGGATTTTTTTTAAGGTAAGAATACATCACCTCTATTCTCCCTTAGATACCTCTAACTGAATTTATATAAATCATATATATAAGACTAAGCATGGTTAAGTCATATATAGCAAAATAGTACTATGCATGCTTAAAATTTTGAATAGGATGACGGTTTCATTATGTTATAATTTCATATTCCTTCTTGATATAAATATATGGTTTAGCTACTGTTTTTAGGTGTTCAATATTCTCAATTGTTGATATAATCTTGCAAAAGAGTAAAATGAGATGAGAATGGTTTCCCTTTACCTGAAACTTAGATTCTTTCTCACTGTTTCAGACTTATCGGATGAAAAGAGGGCTCTAATAAATTGAAAATAATTGATGTTAAAAATCTGTGTATACTGGAAGTATATATAGGTGTTATACACTGTGAAATTTTTTTATAAAATCATTGGACACCATTTTCTTACCGAAACAAATATTTTCCCTAAGTGTCGCTTACAACACAGCAGAAGCATTAGCTTCAAACAGGTCCCATTTTCTCTACAAATGGTATTTTTCTGCACGATCACTTGGAAAAGTAATATTTTTAAGTTACCTTTCAAACGCCACTGGTTTCATAATTTTTTATTAAGTATTGAGAGAGAAACGCCAAATTTTTCAAAAGGTGACAAAATCTGTCCAGTTTTCTTATAAAAATTATTTGACCTCCTTCGACTGGTTTTCAGTCTTCATACTCTTCTGGAAATATGTTCTAAACTCAAAAATTTAGCAAACGGTTCTGACCATGCCTCTTTTCGACACCGTTTGAGGACCCTTTTTATTTTCCGAACACAGAACATCTGTGCTGACGTTTTCATGGCCTGAATATATTTTTAACTTCATTGCTGTTTGGAGGCAGCAGCAACGCTGACTTTACCAGGTCACCGTTTATTCCACAGAATGAATTTTCAAGTGATTTAAATTGAAAAAGTTATATTTTTAAGTTACCTTTCAAACGCCACTGGTTTCATAATTTTTTTCTAAGTATTGAGAGAGAAACACCAATTTTTCCAAAAGGTGACCGAATCTGTCCAGTTTTCTTATAAAAATCATTTGACCATCTTCGGTTGGTTTTCAGCCCTCGCACTCTTCTGGAAATATGTTCTAAACTCAAAAATTTAGCAAAATGTTCTGACCATGCCTATTTTTGACATCGTTGGAGGCCCCTTTTTATGTTTCAAACCCGGATCACCTGTGCTGGAGGTGAATGTAACTCACTGTCCCAGCAAACCAGTTTTCTTCCAAAAATTATTCCTCCATTTTAAAATCGTTTTTAGCCCTGGTATTCCTCTCGAAATATTTTCCTAACTTGATGAACTAGCACCAATTAAAATATTATAATGGTTGAACATCGTTTGGTATGGGTTTCATATTTTTTTTTGTTTGACTAAACAGTGCTGAAAGGAGAAGTATGTGAATTCTTAAGAAATTTTGTGATGACTCTTAAGAAACTCTATCACATTTATTTTGGTTTCCATATATGATTGTGCTGTGCTATATAAACATTATATCACTGTGATTCTCGAACAAAAACTCACACATGCATAAAAATGTGAATTCAACGAAGTAAATAAACACAAAATTGAACCGATGATACATTAAAAATTTAAAAGTGATGGGGCGAGCCCGGTTTAGAATCTTACGCGATGAGTTGCGAACCCTAACATGGCACGGGAAGGTATTTCGGCTCTTATCGGTGTAGGCGATATAAGGTTGGTGGTGCGGGTGTCACAACATAGACCGTTCCCTTGGGGCAGACCGTGATGTCATGACTCGGGTACGTAACCCTGGTGCGTGGGCATCATTGGTAGTTACAGCAAGTAACATTTGAATATTTGACCAAGGGGGAGTCAGAATTGCTCGTGACCATTGCTTAGTGGTTGAGTGAAAGTAGTGCTCCGCGGGGAGTTACTTAAATTTATCTAATAAACTGAATCTATGATAAATTAAAAAGAAAAGCATGCATTTTCCTTATGATGAACCACTATTTCCGTTTACCATTTTAATTATTTATTTATTTATTTATCTATTGTTATTATTTTAACTGTTAGCATTCTGTTATGCTTATTAAATGCTGCTTATTATTCTGTTATTACACAATATTTATTATTTGTGAGTATTATTATCGGGGTGGGTATTTTCGGGTTGTAGTATCTTATTGAGCTCATTGCATTCATTCCCATTACATGGCGTTTCATGCCAAAATCAAGAAAAGAAGGAAACACTGAGGTGTTGGAAGGCAACATTCAACCCTGGTTAGCTTGAAGCGTGCCAAAATTCCATGAATCATTTTTTTTTGAGTTTTCTAGTTTTTCTCTAGTTCTTTATATATTTGTGTACTAAGACAAAGTTTAAGTTTGATTGGAGTTGTAATTTAAAAACTTTTAGTTTCCGTGTTGTTAATTAATGGATGATGGTATATTTGATGGCAACAATTATGAGGATTCTTAATTAAGAAGATTGATTTTAAGTTTTAAACCTTATTATGATGTTCTAAAATTTTGGGGCGTCACAACGGCTATAAACAGCTATAAATTTAAATGAATATAAGGGCTATAAACGACTATAATTTGCATTATATTTACCAAAGTCTCTAATGTAAAAAAGTTACAAAAATCTGAAAATATTCTTTGATCTATAATCACTCACATCTATTCTCAGAAATTATACACTGAGCCTTATAGCTTTAAGTCCATCTTTCCTGTGTGAGATTTACAGAAAAATCAAAGTTTCATTTTATATTTCGATCTTTGAGAGATATTTATTGTAAGCTTTCTTTGAAAGCAAAAACACCATTTCATCTTGCAAAAGTGTTGCAAACACGTGTTTTTGAAATCTTGAGAGTGATTGTGAATCACCTAAGATTTGCAAGGATTTAGACTTGTGAAGTCTGTGTAAAATC
Source organism: Camellia lanceoleosa (assembly GCA_025200525.1). Classification (NCBI taxonomy): domain Eukaryota; kingdom Viridiplantae; phylum Streptophyta; class Magnoliopsida; order Ericales; family Theaceae; genus Camellia; species Camellia lanceoleosa. The sequence continues at coordinate 123,086,909 of CM045763.1, read as the reverse complement.
CGTGGAGGATTGTTCCATTTGTAAAGAGGTTGCTAGCATCCTTGTGAAGTTAGAAGATAGTGAAAAATCTCAAGTGAAGTTTGAGGAGTGGACGTAGGCCGAGTTGAAGCCAAACCACTATAAATTTGTTTGCCTCTCTCTCTCTCTCTTATCTCTTTATTTTATTTTAAATTGCCATAGCTATATTTCACATTTTTACTTTGCTAAAATCATTAACTAACATAGTTGTTAAGACACTTGTTTTAATTATTTTTATTTCATTAATTATATTTATCTATTGTGCTAGTCATAATTTTTATTAGGCTATTATTAATTTTAATTGTAAAAACCTAATTCACCCCCCCTTAGGTTGTCTTTTGGGTAACAATTGGTATCAGAGCCTAGACTCTTGTTTTAGATTTAACCATCTAGGAGTTTCGATCCATGGCAACCTTAGCTAGCACTGGCACTACTGAAGCACAAGCCACCAATAGGCCACCATTATTTGACGGAAACAATTATAGTCATTGGAAAGATAAGATGACCCTATATCTATAAGCCACTGATTATGCTATGTGGATTATTGTCACCAAAGGTCCAAAAATTCCTACCAAATTAGTAGACAATATTAGTGTACCTAAAACTGAAGATGAATGTGATGAGAGGGATCACAAATTATAGCAAGCTAATGCTAAAGCGAAACTCACCATTGTTTGTGGATTAGCCTCTAAGGAGTATAATAGAATTTCAAGTTGTGATTCAGCAAAAGAAATTTGGGACAAACTTGAAGTAATTTATGAAGGTACAAACCAAGTAAAGGAATCTCGTATTAATATGCTTGTTCATAGTTATGAATTGTTTAAAATGAACTCTGATGAATCTATTTCAAGTATGTTTACTAGATTTACTGAAATTGTAAACTCTTTGAAATCTCTTGCCAAAACTTATACTAATAGTGAGTTAGTAAGAAAAATTCTTAGGTGTTTATCAAAGAATTGGGAAGCGTCACCGCCATTATAGAAGTCAAAGATCTCTTCACATTTGGATTGGATGAGCTTATAGGTTCCCTTATGACTCATGAGATCACCATGAAAGGACATGAGGATGTTGAAAACAAAAAGAAAAGTGGAATTGCATTCAAAGCCTCATCAAATGAAGAAGAACATGAAAACTCTAGTGAGGATGAAAGTTATGCCATGTTTAGTAGAAATCTCAAAAAGCACTTTAAGAAAAATAATTATGGAGGAAGAAGACCTTTTAAGAAAGAGTACAACAAAGATAATAAGAAAGAGCTTATTATTTGCTATGAGTGCAAAAATCCTAGACATATGAAGATGGATTGTCCAAAATTGAAAAATCGTGGAAAAGACTACAAAAGAAACAAAAAGGCCATGGTAGCAGCTTGGGGAGAAAGTGAAGATGAAAGCTCAAGTGATGAAATTGAAAATGAAGTAGTCAACTTATGTCTCATGGCTCTTGAAGATGAAGACTTTACTCAAGATGAGGTAACTATTCTTTATGAAGAACTTGAAAGTGCATTCCATGAACTATCAAATGAATTTAGAAAATTTTTTGCCATAAATAATGTGTTGAAGAAATCTGTTGCATCTTTATCTATTAATGTAGAAGAATTAAAGAAAGAAAAAATTATTTTGAAAAATGATTTTGATACTATCTCTAATGAGAAAATTACTTTAAAAAACAATGTTGATGATTTAACAAAAACACTTGAAAATTTTGTAAAAGGTAGAGATAATCTCAACATGCTTCTTGGAAATCAAAGATGTGTTTTCGATAAGGTGGGCATTGGATATGACCCTATTAAAAAACAAAAGAATCTCAATACAATTTTTGAAAAAGCACCTCTCATGACTCACCCTCATATTACTTGTCATTATTGTAGAAAGAAAGACCATTATATATCTTCTTGTCCATTCAAAAATAATATAAACATGGGAATTAAAAAGATTTGGATTGTTAAGGGATCTAACAAAACTAACCAAGAAGGACTCAAGAAACTATGGGTACCAAAAACTAACACTTGATTGTCATCTTGTAGGTTTGTTTTAAGTCCAAAGGTAAAGAAGAGAAGTGGTACCTTGATAGTGGATGTTCTAGACACACGACCGGAGATAAATCATTCTTTACTAATCTATCATCGAAAGATGGAGGATTTGTTACTTTTGGAGATAACAAGAAAAGAAGAATCATCGGTATTGATAGCATCGGTATTTCTCCTAACCCTTCTATTAAAAATGTTTTCCTTGTTGATGGACTTAAGCATAACCTACTTAATATTAGTCAATTATGTGATAAAGGTAATCGAGTTATTTTTGATAAATCACATTGCACAATTGAAAGCACAAATGATCATAAAGCTTTATTCGTTAGTAATCGCCTTGATAATGTTTATGTTTTTTATCTCAATGATCCTATGCTAGTGATGTTAAATGTTTATATATTAATAATGAAAATAGTTGGTTATGGCATAGAAAACTTGGTCATGCTCATATGGATTTAATTACTAAACTTTTGAGAAATGATTTGGTCATTGGACTTCAAAAAATTAAATTTGAAAAAGATCATCTTTGTAGTGCTTGTCAACAAGGAAAACAAACTAAAACATTATTTAAATCAAAATCTCATATTTCTACAACTAGACGTTTACAACTATTACATATAGATTTATTTGGTCCCTCAAGGACATCTAGTCTAGGTGGTAAACGTTATTGTCTTGTTATTGTTGATGATTATTCAAGATTTACACGGGTTATGTTTTTAACACACAAAGATGAAACTTTTTCTTCTTTCACAAAACTCTGTCGTAGAATTCAAAATGAAAAAGGCTATAAATTCAAATGACTGCAACGACTATAAACGGTTATAAATTCAAATAAATACAACGGCTATAAACAACTATAATTTTCATTATATACCAAAGCCTCTAATATAAACAAGTTACAAAAACTTGAAAATATTCTTTGATCTATAATTACTCACATCTATTCTCAGAAATTATACACTGAGCCATATAGCATTAAGCCCATATTTCTTGTGTGAGATTTACAGAAAAATCAAAGCTTCATTTTATATATCTATTTTTGAGAGATATTTATTGTAAGTTTTCTTTGAAAGCAAAAATACCATTTCACCTTGTAAAAGTGTTGCAAACACTGTGTTCTTAAAATCTTGAAAGTGATTGTGAATCACTTAAGATTTGCAAGGGTTTGGACTTGTGAAGTCTGTGTAAAATCCGTGGAGGATTGCTCCATTTGTAAAGACGTAGCTAGCACCCATGTGAAGCAAGAAGATAGTGAAAAATCTCAAGTGAAGTTTGAGGAGTGGATGTAGGCCGAGTTGAAGCCGAATCACTATAAATTTGTTTGCCTCTCTCTCTCTCTCTCTCTCTCTCTCTCTCTCTCTTATCTCTTTATTTTATTTTAAATTTCCATAGCTATATTTTATATTTTTATTGTGCTAAAATAATTATCTGACATAGTTATTAAGACACTTGTTTTAATTATTTTTATTTCATTAATTATATTTATCTATTGTGCTAGTCATAATTTTTATTAGGGTATTATTAATTTTAATTGTAAAAACCTAATTCACCCCCCTCTTAGGTTGTCTTTTGGATAACATTGTATTTATAATATATATAATATAATGATATTAACAAGTATAATAAATTATTAATCTCAATTAATTAACCTTATCATCTCTATAATCTAAGTTAGTAAACTCTTATCATATATAATCTTAATTCTAATTCATTATTCTTATTTAATATTTTTTTGTTTATTTTTTTTGTATTTTTGTTCATTTAGGAATTTGAAAGTATTTATTAAATGATAGATTGAATATGTTTGAAGTGGTGGACAAATAACTAATTCAATTATTTTTATATAGATTGGTGACTATATTAAAAAATGGCTCAAGTTTGAAAGGTCTTAAACCGATTAAACTGTACCAAATCAAACTGTTTCAATCGGTTCGGTTTGGTGCGGTTTGATGGGAGAAACGGTCTGTATCGGTACTCAAAATAATAAAACTGACATTATCAGTTTGGTGAAAAATTTCACCTAAATACTGACCGTATTAAACTGATTACATCCCTAGGTGAAAGTCTAGAAACCGCGCAATAAGTTCCAAATTTCCTTTCGGTTAAGAGCTGGTAAAGTGGCTATTGATAGTATTTGATATGCCTACTTGCAAAGGCCGGTGTAGGGATTATCTGAGTCGTATTTACTGCCGTGTATTTGTTTTCAAATTCATTGAGATGAAAGTGTTTTTAAAAAGAACATTGCACGTGATTTTAAAGGGATAAAATTCATGGTTTTGTAGCATGGCATGATATTGTATCTGTAGCACTGGAGCCCTTTAAAGCTTTTGGTAAATGTATTTGAACCCTTTTATTTTATTTTGGAAATCTTTGGTGTTGTTGTACCTCAATTTTGGAGGTGTACAAATTGATTTAAACTTGTTGGGATTGCTCGTTCACGCTTGTTCGCGTTGAAAAGTTATTTGGAAACTTGAAAATCATGTTCTGGGTTGACCTTTGGTGGTGGTGTTTACACCTTCTTTTTCTTTGCCATAAATAAGGTACCACCAAAGCCTGGGGGGCCTAATTTGTTACGAATTGCCCATGCCATATTATGGTGTCGAATTTAGATTTCTTCTTGGGTGTCGACACTGTGTGTGAAGGTCCGCACACGACTTTTTTTTTTTTTTTTTCTCATGGTTTGGACCCTACTTTTTGGGGATATTTTGACTAAATATTTTGAGTTGACTTTTTTTGACCTAGTACTATATAAAGGCTCTCTCTCTCAAAAGACACTTTTTACTCAAAGATCCTTAGATCTACTTGTTTGAAGATTTCAATACTTCATCTATAGATAGACATGTGGTAGTTTTTGTATTGCATAAAAACATTATATCATGTTGGATTTGTTAAAAATCATGAGGTTGAACCTTATTATCATTAGTTATGGTTTAGGCTAATTGGGGTGTTAATTAGCATGTTGTTGTTGAAAGGATATTTGATTTAATAAATTAATAGAGGGTCTTGATCATTGGTCAAATACTTATGTATTTTGGGTCTTAATTGTGATCATTGTTGTTTTGTTGTTGTTAATTGAACCTTTAGGTCAATATTGAGAAAGAGGAGGAAAACCTTAATTTAATGATTATGACTTAATTTGCATAATTAAATTGGAATTGCTTTGAAAAGAATGTAGTAGTTTAAGATGAGTTATTAATTTGAGTGTTGAATTTAACTACCATGTCAATGTTGTTGTTGGGTTTGTGATCTCATGATAACTCAATCTTTTAATAGATGTACTAAATACTTGCATCTAGAGGTTTTGTCCATTGTTATGTATGAATTACACCATTGTTGATTGAACATCGTATGTGATGAAATGTTGAGATACATTATATATGTATACTTGTTAGAGAATGTGTTCATATATCTTAGCACATTGTTTGTGTCCGATGGTTTATGTGTTTGTTTTGATATCTGTGATTCCTCACACCGATAATCTAAAGTACCACACCCTTTCTAGCTAGCGCCGCTAAAATGGTATGTTGTTGTGTTGAACAAAGTTTTGTTGTTATTGTTTGATTCATTTTGGAGGCAGAGTTGCCCATTGGTTTATCTTATGCATGTAGTTGAGTTGTTATCTCCCTTTATAAAGGTATGTATATATAGTTATGATAGATTTGGGATTGAAAAATCAAACATTTTAGAAATATGTTTTGAAAAGGCACATCTGTTGTATGTGTGGAAATGGAAGATAGTAATGGGCTTAGTGAATCTATTTTCCTAAGTAATTGTTAATGTCATAAAAGATTAAAGGAAAGATGAATCGCTTATAGCTTAAATGAAATAGTTATTTTAAAGTTTATATATATATATATATTTTGTGTAAACCGTCACATTATTATTTTAGTACAAGAATGAGTGTTCATGATCATTATGTTCATCCCACGTTGTTGAATCAAGATTGGGATCTTCTTAATTGTTGGCCACGGGCCCTTTTGTTGTTGGCGTAAAAAGGGTTACACCTTCATTTGATTATTTAAATGTTGTAAGCCCGAGGCAATTTATTTAAGGATGCTCATGTGGTATTTAATTTTCATTGAATGAGAGAGTTGTTGTTCATTACTTCTAATGGAACATTTGAGTTTATTTCCGTATGTTATCTCTAAATTGAATTTTATTATAAGACTGCTTAAAATATATACACTTTGTTAAGATCTTCTTACTGGGTTTTGTGTCCACCCCTAGTGGATTTGTACATGAAAAGATGTGATGATTCCGCCTCAGTGAAGGCAAGTGCATGTTTTGATAGCGCAAGGTTCTTGTGGTTTATTTGTTATGTTTTGACAAGCCAAGGGCTTACATGTATGAGTTTGTAAACCATTTACTTGTAATCAGGCCTTGGAACTTGTGGCCTAAGGGGCTTTATTTTGTATTTGTTTCGTATTATTATTTGTCTCACATGCTATAGATTCATACTTGAGATGAGATTGAATATATAATTGCATGTGGACTTCTTTTGTAAATCTCTTATACGTTATGAAATACAAATATAGAGACTTGATTAGTAAATGAGGATCAGAGTGTTATGAGTATTTAATTAAGAAGAATCCCTCTCTCTCTCTCTCTCTCTCTCTCTCTCGTAATGGGGATCACCACCAGTGTTCTCACCAACCCTACTTCTATTTATCCTTGCCGGATCTACCACCATCGAAGCATCTCACCATCTCTATAACCATTAGATTTATTACCGGTGACTTCGGATTTATCACCGACGACCTTAGATCTTTCAATAATTTGTTACAACAGACGCCTCTAGATTTATCAACAATCGACACATATCTATTTTATTTTTATTTGATCTAGTAATATGTGGCTAGTGCTTTATTAGCTGATATGCTCTGTTTTAAAATGACAGTAAAATTTTGCTCTAGTTTGCTATAACAATATGTAATCTATCTTTTGTTTGATGACTCTGTTTTAAATCAACATTAAAATTTTACTTTGTCAAAATTATCATTTCATTGTTTTAATAAATTTTTTATTCTATATTTTTACTTGTGATGGTAGCAATTACAGTGACTATGATGTTTAGTGATGACGATGGCATTTCATTATTTAAAACAAAAATTTCACAGTAAAATTTACTATGAATCAGAGTAAAATTTTACTATAAAACAGAATAAAATTTTACTGTTGACATTAATTTCGAAAGTAAAAATTTTAATTTAAAAAAAAAAAAATTTATGGCCAACATGGATCTTATTTAATATTGACAAGAGGATTCTAAAAATATTAATTTTATTAAAAACCGACAGATAGATCAAAAGTTAAATCAATTTCAAGTTTAAAATATTAAATTAGTCACTAAAGATATTTTGAAAATAATGATGTGTGTTGGACTTTTTAAGAAATTTTTTCTAATACTTGTTCTTAATGCATGAAAGTTTTATTATGAAAAGGTTTTGACCAAATTCGCCTTTGAAATATAATTGGACCAATGTTACATTGAATAGCTTCTTAATAATACCTGGATCCCAAAGTAATAATAATTAGAGCAACGCTACAAACTCAGGAAAAAAAAATCTAAAATTTACCCAAATTCAAATTGTGTGGATGAGATTCATTTTAAGTATGACTCACAACACAACTTTTCATCTAGACCACACACTCATTTCTAGACAATCTTCATGGTTGACAGATTTGGGACAATATATATACATATTATAGCGACTCTAGTTTAGATCCGACCCATTGTTGCTTTGGATTCAGGTTTCATTGTCTTATATGGTTGTTCATGTATTGTTTCCCTTTATTTCTCATTGAATTTGGTTATTTGGGTGTGTTGGTTGTATCTTTCTGAATCTGCTCTTGCCCTGAATTTTGTCTTTACGCTTGAGTGAAGCTTCTTGCGCTCAAGCGGTGTTTGAAAACTCTCAGTATTTTTGCAGGTCTGCAAAAATACTTGGAGGGTAAATTCTTCGCTCAAGCGATGATTCTTGCGCTTGAGCGGTCACACTTGTCGTGTCTGGACGCTTGAGCGACACTTCTTGCGCTTGAGTGAACTGTTCGAATTTAGCAACTATAAAAGTCACTTTTGGTCACATCTGGATCACTGTTCTCTCTTTTTCTCTCTCTTCTCTCTCCTTCCGCCATTATTAAGCTCTCAAGCTATTTCTCCTTGGTTTTCATCTACTTTTATACATCTTTGACCCCTAGTTCCATATTCCAAAACGTTGAACTCAACGAGGGCTTCCATTTGATCTGAGCGGATCGTGTTTTCATTAAAGTTGGATTTTCAGCTTTTTTCTCTTCATTGCTTGAGGTAGGGATTCTTGTGCTCCTTTTCAATACTTCTCCTATAGATAGACATGCGGTATCTTTTATTGCATGAAAATCATGTCTATTATGGACTTCTTTGAAAATCATATAAGGGGATCTACGATTTGAATGTTTGGAGTAGAAATTGGGAATTGATTGTTGTTTGGGTTAATGGAATGGTAGCTTATCTTGCCTATGTTGAAACAAAGAAAAGGCCCTAATTTCATCTTTTGACCTAATGGATTAAAAATGGGTAAAGTTAAATAATGGTTGTGTTTTGATAATTTGAGTTGTGTTATTGTGTTATTAGCATAAAGGATGAATTAATTTTGGTATTGGAATTTAATTGGATAACCACCTTAAGTTAAGTTGAGTTATGGCTTGGAATTCATGGATGCAATTTTATTGAAAATTGGAAATTGGTTTTTGGAACGAAAAGGACTCTGACATGTTAACTTGGAAAATAAAAAGGGTTGATTTTGAAAAGAGAAAGAAACCGTGATGTATTTTATATGTAGAGATGAACTGGAGGTTGGATTTTGAAACCTTTGAATATTATTATCATGGTTGTTGGACTTGAGGTCAAATGAGCATTGGATTATCGTATAACGTGTTTTTAAATAATTATGCTTAGAGGTTTTGTTCTTGGTCATCAGTGGAGGATGACATTGTGATGTTGAATAGATTATGTGTATGTAGTATACTTGGAATTATTTGTATTGGTTGAATAGATTTTGTGTATGTAATACACTTGAATTATGCTTGTTTGTTGAACTATGTGGGTGTTTGAGAAGTGAGTTTTTATGTAGGTTTTTTTAGTTGTAGGATATTATTGGATAAAAAAATTTTCGTGTTTAGAAAGATAGTTGGGTTTTTTTGTGATTATATGTGATGTTTGTGAGAGAAAAAATGAAATGATTATGGGGTTGGATGTGATATTTTGTTTGGATTTATTTTTTTTGGTTTTGCAAAAATAGTCTTTTAGTGAAAAAAATAAAAAAAAACCCAAACCCAAATCTTGCCAAACACCGCCTATGTGATGGTTAGAAATATGCACGCGTTGAGAATAAGGGGTACCATTACTTTCCAGCTAGCGCTTGGAGAATTGAGAATGTGGGTAGGATTTACCCACGAAGGAATTATGCCAAGATACTTTCGACTAGCGCTGAGAACTTGGCAGAGGTACCATTATCTACCAGCTAGTGACTGGTGAATTGGCATGGGTATTGGAAAAGTGTATCCTTGCCTTACCGTACTTGAGGCAGGTAGAGCGTTGTTGGATTTTTCATTATCATCGTGGTTCTATTTATGTGTATCATGCTCTGAGATGATTATTTTGTGAAGGATGTTAGTATCTTAAATGGTTATGTAAGGAGTGTTTTATACGTATCATCATCGTGTTTGTTTGGGATGTTTCTATCTAGAAATTTAAATTTGGAATTGGGTTTAAGTTCGGTAATTGGGGGAAGGGAAATTGGACTTTGTGAATTTGTTTTTAGATACTTGTTATTGTTTGGCAAGTTTAAAACAATGAGGTAACGAGAAGAAAGAAAAGCGAATGGTCCGTGTTGCTGAATAAATCGAATAATCTTGGGAAAAGTACCTATGTAATATCTTCATGTATAAACCGACATTTATGTATATGGTATGACTTAAAACATTCATGATCATAGCTATCTATATGTTGTTATTGTTTAGGATCATATTGGGATCCCTACTGGACTTTATATTCATCCCACGTTGCTAATCCTTTTTCAGGTGAATATCGAGAAGTGTTTCAAGATCGAGGATCTTCATTATCTGTTGGCCACGGGGCCTTGTAATTGTTGGCTGAATGCCATTGTTGTAAAAAGGGTCGAATCCCTTTCCCTTTCATGTATTGATGTAAGTTTGCAGGCAATTTATTGTAATTATGTCTCATGTTACATTTGTTATGTATTCGAATGAAAGAACATTTACTTAATTATCTTTATTGATGCATTGAAATTCCATACGTTATCTCTAGAATTGTATTATAATGAAGGATTTGATAATGTTAGCCGAGTAATAAAAAGTGAGGCGTGACACATCATTAATTATTACTAATTTTATCTGAAAATTTTATGGTGATTATGGGGCAAGTATTTTTATTAATTAAAAGAATAATTTTTTAGTACTTCTGCATTATTTTTAAGACATAACATCACATGTGTCATGTAATGAGTAGTGCAAAGTATTACTTCAAAATGGCCAAATAACTTCTTAAACTTTATTGTTTACGGATAGTCATATAGGTATTAGTGTCATTATCAATCGGTTAATACCATGATTGCGAAGAAAATGAAACAAAGGATTGCCAATGATATAAAATGTCTAGTCCTTTTCCTCATTAATAATATAGAAATATTGCAATCATACCATTATTTTTTTTTAATGATTTACTGATTTTCTTCACTTGTAATAGAGATTGGAAGAATTTGAAAATGTGTTTAAATTTTGAATTAATAAAATTTTTTACTAAGATAATAGAAAAGAACAAGCGAATCAATTTGAAACTTTTTTTTTCCCTCACTTTTTTCATCTGTTTCTTTTCCTTTACAAATCTACTAAATCTGAGATAATCTTGAATAAAATATCAACTACCAACTATTGTGAAATTATAAATTTCTACCCTTTCTCTAGCTTTTCTCATTGGATTCATTAGATGTGATTTAATAATGTTTACCATTTACTATTTATTTAAGTATTAAAAAAAAACAAATCTGTGGTGCACATTTATTTTGAGCATAAGCAAGTAAAAGTGACTAGAAGTAATGTCCAAAGGTGTTTTCAACTGTCAGAATTGAATACAGTACTAGCTACAAAATAATCCTGAGATTCCAAATTCCTTTGCTTTCCCACTGTTTCCCATTGGATTCATTTAAAAATATCTCTAAATTAGGTTGGGCCCATATCTTGATAATGATTTTGAATTCAGAAATGTCACCCAAATAATTAAGCTCCTTGTGGGGACAAGTACAACAATTTGTATTAGTATATGTATATGCAAGATTTGTTGAGAAGACAGATACTATAATTTGTCCCTTTTCTAGCCACCATATAGCCTCCTAATTGAATTGTGACCAAAATGATGGTGGAATAGACAATGGATGAGGGAGAATGTGATGGTGAGGTCAGTTATCACTAGCAAATAGTGGCTTAAATAATGTGCAATAGGGCATATAATACTCTTTTGCTTTGCTTAATTAATTCCTCTTTTAATAAAGAGAGATTTTTTTCCCCTTTTTTTTTTTTTTTTGAAAAAGGTAAATCTACTTTGCTTAGAAGATGCTGTCACCTCCTTGGGCACTTATGTATTTACCATAGGCATTATCTCCATTGCTTAATCATAGTATAAAAAGCGAGGTAGGAAAAATTGAAAAAAATATGTATTTTAAAATAATATTTTAATTTTTTTAAAAAAAAGTATATGGTGTAAATTTAAATTTAGTATAGGGTGAGTTGCATTTAGAATAAATTTAACTCATATATTTTATTTTTGTAATAATTTTTTAGATACATTTTGTAATGGGCAAAAATATTCTACAATTTATGAATCCTCTTTACATAGAGATTCTTTTTGTGATTTGATAGATAAAAGTATGAAAGCAAATGTAGTGTAATCATATGATGCATTTCATTTAGTGAATTATATTTCCACCAAAATAATGAGAAGAATCTAAATTTAATAAGGATTAGTTATCATGGAATGAGATTGTACTACTAACACAAGTAACTCGATAATTGTTTGAATTATAAGATAAATCGTAAATATAAATATCATACGTTTGATGCTCAATAGCGGCACATGTCAAGTTTAACTAATATTACATGTTTTATGCGACTTTGTGTATATGATGAAAATTAGTCTTAATATCTTTAAAAAATGTGTATATGATGAAAATTAGTCTAAATATCTTTAAAAAATGTAAGTTAAAAGAGGCAAATGCACTGAACCCCTTAAACTCCTCCAAAGATAAAACGACAAACCTTGCCCAAGATATTATTCCAATGACAGTACATTCATACACTTGCATAGAAACTTGTGATTTATTTATTTATGTATACAATATGCTAAAATTTTTATATAGATGAAAGTTAACAACCATTGTCACATTAGCAGGCGCATGTTAGCACCCTTTCATGCTTCAAATAAAAAACTGAGCCAGAGTACAAAGAAACCAAACTCAAATTATCAGATATAAACATCATAATCACTTTCCACATTTGGCTATGTGTTTTTGGACAATGCACTGACCATATGACAATCATACTTGAAAGTTAGTACTGTTGACATGAGGCTTCCAAGCACTAGTACTATATAGCTAATACTACTCCCATAAAAAGGGCTCCTCGTGTCGGAAACCCGTGTCGACTCCAGCCAGCTGCCATGATGAGGCATAGTAAAAATACTTATCGCTTCGATCTGTGGCGTCAAGAGAGAGATCAGGTAGATCAAGAAAAGTGTCGTCGTTGTTATCATCGTCGTCATCGTTATCTGACGAAAAAGTGGTTGAGGAGCGAGAACTAGGACGCTTGGCTTGGCTTGGCTTGGCTTCACATGAGAGTGTGGTTGAAGTGGCGGCCGAGGCTGCCGCCACTTGGATGTCCTTGGGTGAGGTGCTGGCAGGGCAGGGGAGTCTATGAGCCAACTCAGGGAAATTGAGATATGCTGACTCACCTTTGATCGCTAAAGCTGCCACATCATGGGCTCGAGCCGCCATTATAGCCGTTGGGTATGTCCCGAGCCATATTCTTGATTTCTTCCTCGGCTCGCGAATTTCACACACCCATTTGCCCCAACTACGCATCCTTACTCCACGATAAGTCGGATGCTTGCTCTCATCCCCATTTTTGTACCTCTTCCTATCCTCATTGCCATTTTTCACCTCTTGAAGAACTCTCTTCAGGCCTTTTTTAGCCTTGCTCTCTTTTGGAGCACTCCTTGTAGTTTTTTTGAAACTTGAACAAGAGTTTAAACTATGAGAATTTGACAAAAAAGAGGAGCTTGTGGTGGTGGAAGAGGAGGAGGTAGTGGTGGTGGTGGAACATGAAGGAAGGTAGTCTAGTTCTTCCATGACCAGAGGTGTTGTGGTAGCTATAGAAAAGAATGGGTACATAAAGATTAGAGAGGTGCTGTTGGGCTATTATGATTTTTCCATAATTGGACTTGGATTTAAATAAGAGAAAAGAAAGAAAGAAAAAAAACAAGTGTGGTGGGGGACTACACAGTTCAGTTATTTTGTTACCCATCTGGCATTTCAATGATGTATGATTGACATCATCTTTTTAACATTTCCATTTCTTACTCTCCTTGGCATATTCATCTCAGTACATATTCTAACTGTGTATTGATGACTTACCCATTTCGCATGTTTCATGTGTATCCAAGTTTTGGCCTCATTTTGGATCTTTTCAGTGGTAGGGCATAGGTGTTTGAGAAGTGATTATTTAAATTGATTTTTTTATAAAAAAACATATAAAACAAAGTAAAAAAAGTGATATGATTGAGTATTTTAATTTTTTTAGCTATTTTACTAAAAAGTCAACACTCCAAACGGGCCATCTACAAAGTGTTTTGAGAAGTTGATAAAAAGTTAATTTTTTGATTTTTTTAATCCATTTTGTCTTTTTATGAGTAAAAAATGTGAGAAGTGATATGACCCAAAATAGGTAAAAAGCTAAAAGTTAGTTTTTTTATTTTCTTCCCAAAGCATACTAACATTTCAAAAATCTTACATGCAAAAAAGTTTAAGAGGAATGTCTAAATTTAAAATATGTAGTGTAAATTAAACTTGTGAGGTCATATTTAGAACTAATATGGCCATATATTTCAAATGTTGAGAAATTTCTCTAGCATTGACGTCCTTAAATTATTATTATTATTTTTTTTTTTCAAACCATGTATTTGGCATGCAAGCTGGCTAAGGGCCACTGTAGGGTCATCAACGGTGCAATACCCACGTTCATCATGTCGTCAATCGATACCCTTAATTATGATCGATGAAATGTGAAGCACAAATAAAAAATAAAACAAATACTCATAAATATAAAAATTTACGTAGTTCATCTTAAAATTAAGCATTCTCTATGACTACTGCAATTTTATTATGATTAAAGAATTATAAATACAAAAATAGTTGACTCCCTCAATTGTAAATACATAAAATTAGGACAATAAGACACGTGTACAAAAATATCAAAATGCCCTTCAAAAATTATAAGGATTCATACTACTCCAACAAATCATATAGTCTGTTAGGTAGTGGCTGAGGGAGTGAAGGACCACGTGCCCCTCTTGGGTTTTGAGATTTTTTTTTTTTAAAATTTTGCAAACATAAAAAAAATATTTTAAATAAAAAAAATTATAAAAATATTATTAGAGTGAAATGTCAATGACATTTAAAAATTATGAGAATAATAATGGTTGTTTTAATTGAAAATGAAGAGAGTACTATAAACCATATTATTTATGAAATTTTTTTAAATGTAACGGTAATGTTATTATTATTGACATGTAAGTATAAGTAATCTCACTATAAAGATATGAAATTTATTGAATTGTTAGCTACATTTGACATGTGAAGTTCACTCTCTATGTGTTTATGTATTATTAGTTGGTGATATCACATATCAATGATGACGTGATATTACCATTATATTGAATTTTTAATCAAATTTTGTATAAAAAAATTTATCATTATATAATTTATTTTAAGACTTATATCCATATTTTTTTGTATTGTCCATGATACACTAGTTATAAATAACATTATTTTTCTGATGTTTCTCGAAATTAATCATGAAAACTTACGTGAAATATTTTTGTAAAATTTTTTGATATTGTAATTAATAAGTGCCCATCTAATTTAATTTTTTGGCTTCTTCACTATCTACAGGTCACACAAAAAATCCAAATCGCGGATCAATTCCCAGATGTAGCATCTCACCCCACATTGATCATGTATTAAAAAAATGATGCTTTTTCAGTAAATCCATTATCTGAAAGTGTTATTCCATAAGACTCATAGTGTTTTATAATATTCCATTAGGTCCATTTCATACTAAAAGACCGAAAAAACCCTCAAACAAACACGTGCCTATCATTTCTTTGAATCAAATAGCCGTCTCTCTTCCCCTCTATTCTTGTAGAAAATCATGCACAGTATCTCCACCATTCTAAAAATCCAAAACTGTATTTCATATCGTCTCAACGCCTAGAAGACTGTCATTATTCCATCGTCGCATTGTCTCTTATCATCTTCTTCGTCATCTCTACGCCGTCGATCACTGAAATTGTGGAATCACCATTGTTGAACATCCGTAAGGTCTATCTTCATCAAAATCACCTTTGACGACAATTTGTGATAACACAACCGTCGAAATGGGCAAAAAACGTAAGTAATCTACTCATTCGTGTATGTAAACCCTAAATCTCTTTTTCAACAAGCAACATTGTGAAATTTCACAAATATTCTCCATTTTTATTCATACAATATATAGGAGTCCATATTGTTCATACCCTAATCTTTAATCTGAACCCCTCAATCATAATCCCTAATTATATTGATTTTTTCTCTCAAAAACATTACAGTTGCCATTATATTGTGTTCACAACTGTGAACATTCAAATGGTTTAGAAGAATGTTGGCCAAACCAAATTCTTTCTGTTGTTGTTGAAAGTTGTGAACATTCACATGAATTGAAAATGTTTGGACAATCAAATTATTTCAGATATTATTGTTGTTATTGTTGAAAGCTGTGAACATTCACATGAATTGAAAATGTTTCGTCAATCATTATTTTGTAATATTGCAGTTATTTTTTTCCCCCTTTTGTGAATGTTTGCCTCGTTGGTATTGACAATTGTTAATGGTGATCCAATAACTTGAACCTTCAATTCTTGATTATTTTCCATGGAAGTGGTATGAAATATAGTCCCTGCGAATATTAACACTATCCTTCCCCCCCTCTATCAAATTGTTGTTATTAACTGTAGTGAACATTTACATTTAAAATTCCTTGTGTTAGATGTTGTTATAATACATAATTATGTTGTGAACATTCATTACATGTGTAAATTAATTAGACACTTTGTGAACATTAACTACTGTGTTTAGAGGAAATATATCATTTTTGTCATCCCATGTTTGAAATTGTATTTCAATTTTGAGGTTGTATTATAAGATTGGCATTGCATGATTGTAGTAAGAATGTGCATTGTCATACAAATTAGGACTATAAATGTTCACAACATCTTTTTATATATTTGTGTTAACATCCACGTGTTCTTGAATGTTGTTCATGGTTGTATAAATATACATTGATTTTTACACACTTACATAATATGCACATTGTGTTTGTGCTGACACAGTCAACATTCACATCTATGTACAGATGTGGATATTCACATCCATGCACAAAACTGTGGACATTCACACTCATGCACACAACTGTGAACATTCCCATCAATGGTAATGCTGTGAATGTTCACATTTGTTCCACTATACTAATCACATGAGCCTTGTTTTAATTTTTTTTAATGCTCCATTTTGCAGATATTACATAGAAGAAAACCTCAAAGAGAAAAAGAGATGAATATCATGTCAAGGAAGAAAGCGTACAAGTAAATACTAGCAGCAATGTTGACATGCGGCGTGTCAACTACATATCTAACATGACTGGACTGGTGAAATTAATGGAAAGCACCAAATTCATGCAAGCATAGCTTGGCTGCTTGCGGCAAATACCTTTCTAGCATTTATTAGATGTATTGAGAAACGATGAGATCGATCTTGACAAATGCATGAAGTACAATGATGTTGTTGTGCATGTCCTACAAATGTACAAAGCTTCAAAAGATACCTTCTACATTGGAGAGAAGAAGATGAACATACACGACAACGATATCAAGTTGATTTTTGGTGTGGACTGTGGCTCCAAGCCAATGGATATATCATATGGTGCAAAACTAAAGACTGGCATTATAAACAAAAGGTGCAAAAATGTCAGCCGGTTGACTTCAAAATGGATACGCATCCTTTTGACTGAGGCATTGAAAGGCAAAAAGAAAGATTACAACGAAGAAGTCGCCCGACTAGTATGCATGTATGCTTGCCAAATTTTTTTTTTCTTGACAAGCGGTGAGACAATAGGATGGGGCTACTACGCACATATGGTCCTATTGGAAAGCATGCAAGAATATGATTGGGCTAAGCAAATTAGAACAACGTTGACATTCTCCATTTCCCAAAATGACAAAAAGCCAGCAAAAATCACCGGCTGTGTCATGTTATTGATGGTAAGTACCCATGTTCTCAAATAATAACATTCACATGTCCTTGAGTGTTGTTCATCTATGCCAACTGTGAACATTCACATTAGTACCACTGATGTGAATGTCCATATGCACTTATGTTTCACAGATGTGAATGCTCATATCTGTACAACTGATGTGAATGTTCATATTCACTCATGATATACTGCTGGGAATGTTCACAATAGTGCCACTGTTGTTAATGTTCACATATGTTGACATTACTATGCAAATACTAAATAACATATGTCTTTGTTGTTTTGTTGAAGTATTAGTTGTGTGAGTACACAACCATCCTACAACCTCACAAGCCCAATGCCATTCCTCGCTGTGTCAAGTGGGATCTAATTGCTTTACAAAAGAAGATGAAATCGACCTCTTTGGTTGATATTGGTTTTAATGAGGTATGACCTTCAACTATTGATCAAAACATTTACATTATGACACAACCCAAATATATACGTTAAGTAACATAACTTTTTTATTTTAGTTTAATGCCGGCGAACTCTTTGCAACCCTAACAGAATTACAAAAGTTCAGGCGTACAACATCGAAGGTGGAGCCCGAAATTTATGAACCAGTCACCACATCTCCCAACCTCTCTAACATCAAGGAAGAACAACACAATGGCAGCAACTCTCAATTTTCTGGGGATGGAGTTGAGCTAATGAGGACATTCACATTCCCTTTAGCAGCCCACATGATGAGAGAGCTATTATTATAGCAAACACAAACTAACTCGACATCATTGATATGATTGTCAAAGAAAATTGGAAGGCTTGGGGTATCATAAGGCAGTGGAAAGCAAAGTACAAACACCTTCAATTTTCATGGGAGTTAAGGGCAAGAATCATAGCTGATCTTGAGCATAAATTGTTCAACCAGTCAAGCCCACCCAACATGAATACTGAAATAAAAAAGTGCATGGAGTAGAAGGATGAAGAAATTAAGCACTTAACGCAGCTGGTCATCGACTTAGAATGCGAGAAAACAATTCTTCAGGACCTTTATGATGATCAGTCAGTCCACATTGTCACATAAGCTGAGGCGCAGAAGCAACTCTCCCCCTCTAATGCAACGCAATCTCAGCCCACCTTCTAGGGTGAAGCGTATCAAAAAGAAAGATAAAAAAGAGCATCGCTTGCCTGACTTCCAGTGCCCAGACTTACCTGGCCAAAAACAGCCCTATACAGTCGACATTGTTGAAGATATGGACAAACATCCACTAACAAAGCACCCAAAAAAATTATTGACCTTGACTAACAAGTTCAAAGTCTGGGGCATGATGTCCAAACACGACAAGCAAAATGTTCAGGCTTTACAAAAGAGTGGAGGCGATGAGTAAGTGACTGTACAAACACCTAATGTCAACATTTACATTATATAATTGTGAATATTCACCACTGTGCTTATTTATTTGATTTGTTCAAAACTGTGCAATGTTAATATTCACATTGGTTTGTTTAAAATGCACAGGCTGCTCATGTGGAAAGGAGACATGAAGTCTATATATGTGTATTTTGATGACATTGTGAACCTTATTAAGGAGGAATCGATACACAACAATGTATGCTATTACGAAGATGATTCACTGTTCATGCATATACACACACACACACACACACCCACAGCCATAGACACACATTGTTCACCCATCACAAATAATATAATACGACCCTATGTTTGTGCAGCTCGTAGATGCATATGCCGAACTATTACATGAACAACAAGAGGTGGCCAACCCAACTTCAGATGAAGCGTCATTCATCTTCACAACCATGTGCTTGGTAAAATCTAATATTCCATTTTTGCTAATGTGAATTTGAAACTTCACAGTCCATTAATTATTTGTCCAATGTTTACAGAAAGTGATACGAGAGTACCATCCTCGCAAAAGAAGTAAACACATTGATGCACATGTGAAAAACTACCAAGGAGAGAGATACCTACTATTCTCATTGCACCATGACTTCCACTGGACGATAGTTGTATATGATGCTAAAGACAATTTATGGAGGCATTATAACTCGTTGCACCCAAGGATAGGTATACATGACCTGCATATCGACCAAGCACAGGAAGTTGTAAGTGGCTCTTATTGTACACAAATATGAATTGTTGTCATGTGTTAAATTCCAAAAATGAATGTACACACACATATGTTCGTTGGTGCCTAATATGAAATTCCCGACACAGAGGAAGTACATCGAGAACGTTGTGTGCGTTATTGGCGAGTCATCATCGTTATGGACTAAGTTAGCAGGCCAATATCCGTCACAACCAATCATATCAGTTGATGTCTGTCCTCGGTAGGGCAACGACTCGTAAGCCTCACTACATTTTTTACAAATCGTCCATAACCATTATGCAAACATACATGTCAAGTGCTAATCAAAACCATTTTGTATTTATAGGGTGGACTGTGGACCTGCAGTATGTTACATCATGTGGGTGCACATAAACCATGAAGAAATTGTTGGCAGCCTCACTAGTTCTGAATGGTGCAGACTACGAGACTTATTAGTACATAGTTTTTTGAATCATAAGAAAATAGAGCATCATTAAAACTTATAAGTGGGGGGTATCCACCTACAAACTAACCAACACTCGATATGAATGTTAATATCAATTGCTTTGACATTTTGACACAACAATTGATTGTAAATCAGTGATACAACATCTATTGATGGAAAAAAGTCATTTGTGAATTTTGATATACTTTTGGTGTTGTTATGTTAATTTATACGATTGTTTGAACTCGATTGTTCTATAATACACATATTTTGTGCAGGAATGCTTATATTGTCTACATGACATCATTACGGATAACATACACATGTGTAAATATTCATATTTATTCTTATTCATAACAGTTGTGAATGTTATTTATCTCTGCCAAATGTGAACATTCACATTTGTACCACTAATGTGAATGTTCATATGCACTTATGTTTTACAGATGTGAATGTTTACAATTGTACCACTGATGTGAATGTTCATATTCACTTATGATATATTGATGTGTTATGATATGCATAATTTGTGCGATTGTTTGAACCCGATTGTTCTATAATACACATATTTTGTGCAGGAATATTCACATTGTCTACATGACATCATTACGGATAACATACACAGATGTGAATATTCACATTTGTTCTTATTCATAACAGTTGTGAATGTTCACACCATGTCAATCTCTATGCATGTGAAAGTTCATATCACAGTTTATATTCATGTCAACATTGACAACAATAATGTAAAAAGGTTCAATCCATGTGCGAGTATTCACATAATATGATTCTTTTACGCAAGTGTGAATATTCACATCATGTATTCATCATTAAAGCATCAACAAAATATCAGTTTGGTACCCAAAAAGAAAAAAAAAACACAAATCAAATACTAAGTTTGCCAAACCATTATTCTGTTTGCCAACACAATGTAATCTTATTGCAACACAATGTTTGCCAACACAACACAATCTTATTTCAAAAATCAATATAAGAATCTTATGTAAAACATAATGTTGAAATGAAAAATGTACACCCTATATCAGCTTCTTGCATGATTTCTGATTATGGCTTCTTAACTTATCACATCTCTCGCACCTTATTTGCTTCAGTTTCTCACCCCTTGATGGGATTCTATTCTTTTTTGGCCTTCCGGGAGATCTTTTCATAGTTGGTGGGTATATAGTGAAGTCCGTGGGATCAAAAGGCGGCTTTTCCACCGGTGGTATAGGGAATATGGCACCCGAATAGATTGCATGATATGTCTCTACATGAAAGTAATGTTCTACACAATCATTGAGATTGTAGCGACTTTTCTGAATAGCAATCACAGCATGGTCACGTGGGAATCCATTGATTTTTTTTTTGAACGGGAATCTGTTGATTTGCCATTTGAAGCAAAAACAAGTACGCCTTGCAATATCAACTGTAACAGATGGTATCGATTGAACTTCAAACACTTTCTCATTGGCTTGCTAACTTGCCAACACCTGCTGTCGTTGAACAAATCAAGAAGCATTGTTTCGAATGTAGGACAAATAAGCTCATTCCACTTGTTTACTTGGTCACGCCGTGCAGACATTTGCTGCATCAACTGAGTACGAATTATGTCTACCATTTGAGTGATAAGAAGATTGCGTGCTTCTTTAATCCAATTATTAAATGACTTTGCCGCATTGGATGTTATCTCCCCATAACACATGTCTTGTACAACATCACAAATATTGTACAATACATAATTTAATTTCTTTGAAACTGAATATGAAATTTCACATTGCCATAAAACATAACTAAAAATTCACATCGCTACCATTCTAAACTTGACAAATGGAATACATTAGGAAATTACTATTACTTGAAGTATGAATTTGCCTAGTGCTCAGGTGCCAAGTCCTTGAAAAAATTATATGCTCGTTGCTTACCCTCCTCTTTTAATTTCTCAAGCTTTTCATGGAACCCTATCACAGTTGGCTCGTAAGCACAGTTACCCAAACTAGTAATTAGGTGATCCCTAAATCTATTATTAATTCTTTTCATCCAGTCTCTTAAATTGCTCTTCAAGTGTTGTAAGCAATAACCGTGGTGAGCTGATGGGAACACCTTTGGCATAGTTTCTAACAGACCAAGATTACAATCCGAAATAAAAGTAATCTGGCGCTTACCATCAACAACCTTCCCAAGTTCGTGCAAGAACCACGACTAATTGGCTGTGGTCTCTGAATCAACAATCGCAAATGCAACGGGGAATAGACCTACAACACAACACCATTAACAGAATTGATCACAATATTCCAATGTGAATATTAACACAAGTAGTTTATAGAAACACTATAAAGAAACCAGGTCATGTAAATGTTCACACTGTGTAATGGTCAGTTACATATCTACACTGTGTCACTCAATGTGAATATTTACATAGATACATAGCTAAAAAAAAATACTAACCATTGTTTCCATCTTTCGCCGTTGCCGCAAGTAGCTGACCTTTGTACTTTCCTTTAAGGAATGTTCCACCTAGGAATAGCAAAGGCCGACAAGAATTGTATCCAGAAATACACACAACGAATGATACAAAGAAACGACAAAACTGTTGACTACTTGCATCATAATCAATATAGACATAACTCCTCGGATTGTAACGCATCACAACATCCGAATACCACCGCAGCTAGTCAAACGATAATGAGTGATCTCCATGAATAATAGCCTTTGCTTTCTCCATGCCCAACCATACCACGTGGTAACTCATATCTAGCCCATAATCCCTCTTCAAAATAGTTACCACCTCATACGGCCGAGTCAACGGCTTGTTCCTCACAAGTTCAGAAATAGTACTCGACACCAAATTAGAACTCACTTTCAGATTCTTTGATGTTCGTACATCCGTACCACAACTATGCATATCACTGAACCTCTTGATATAGAAAAAATTATTTGCTCGTTGTGCTCTACAATGTATAGACCACAAGAAACCTTTCCCCTTGCGTATCGCACACACTGCAGTAACCCTTGTTGTCTCGTTCTTAACATAGATAAATTGAAACTTGCATTGGATTGCATACTTACATAAAACATCACGAAATTTTTGTGCACCTCCAACAAACCATTGTCCCACATGCGTAATACCATTTGCCCAAGGGGCTGACAACGACACCTTCTCCTTATGGTGGCAAAATCTCTAGAGTGCATCAATTTCTTCCTCACCCCCATATGCAGTGACCCAGAGCTATTTGACTGACCAATATCACGTTCCAAATCAACGACAACCTCTACATGGTGTAACCCCATTGATTTGGCAAGCAATAACATGTTCTGAAATTCTTCGTCATTGCCCAAATCACACCTATTAATCCCAAGTAGTCGATAGAACAATGAAATAGAACAAGCAAACAACTCACCCCACTTTTCACACAACCGCTCCAATAACACAATGCACGAACCACAGTTATTATAGTTGTACTGCAACCATATGTGCACACCAACATCATAAAGGTATCCATCTCCTATCAAAACACAACAAAACAAAAGTCAACAACCACACAACCATACGAACAACAATACATACAATAATCCATACTATATGAACATTCACATTGTGCAAACTAAATACCTATGTGTCCAGTTTTACTTCTAAATCCATAGTGAAAACTACTACCACTATCTTTACACAACATAAAACATTTTACAAGTTCAAAATCACAACCCCACAATAAGGTGACATTACACAACATGCAAGCAACTCCCCATAACCTTATATTAACAAGAAGTGAACATTGACATTGTTACATCTACTCTGAATTATCTTTCCCACACAGAGCCTCATTAAGCAAACATCAAAGTAAAGTGAGAACATCCACATTCTTCACATAATCTGAATGATCTCCCCTCCATAGGCCCACGTAAAATGCATATAATTGAACAAATAGAGCATCCGATCCTCAATAAAAAAACAGAGCATTTCATCCATCATACAAATCAAAACATAAACTGAAAATGCATTCATAACGAAAATGCTAATTTTAATTATGCAATCCTACACTCGTCTTGTAACTCGAAAACAACTGATTTAAACTAGTTATACTCTAGAAAATGTCACAACCAAACACCGTCCAATCCGTCGTCTTCACTCCAAAATCACCAAACCATACTACAACAGCAACAATGAAACCCTAGCACACCAACGCCTTGAAACGAGCATGAAAAATAGAAATGTATCCATTTGAATTAGAATGATGATCAAAGGCGTGAAGATAGAAACTACCAAAACAGAATAAACGAAAAAAACGCAAAGTCGTTAGTGTATCAACACAATATATATATATATATAAGGGCATAATAGTTTATTTGAAAATATAAAATTAGTAAAATGGACCGGATGGAATAAAAAGAAAAGTAGATGAGACTAATCAAGTTATAATAATCCTTTATGGATTTAATGGGTTAGAAAAACTCTAAAATAAATTTATCAATAAAAAACTCTTAAAAAAAAAAAAAATTTATAAACTACAAAAGTGAGTTTATATTCCTTTCTATTAACAATGCGTTTTAACCTAACTAAAAATGAACAATATTGTTACAGTCCAAGATATATTTTTATTTTTATTTTTTGGCATTGAGAGAGGCGTACGGCTATCGGTGCCAATGCCAGGCTTGTTGATACGTCAGCTTCAAGTGGGTCCAATCATGTCTCAAACTTGTGACCATTTGGTGTCACTTTGTTTGCTTCTAGCCATGATTTAGAGATAGTTTGACATCTCTTAAATATTTTATTTTTTATTTTTACAATGAGAAAAGTTGTAAAGACTTACTGCGGTGTGTGCAAAATCAACCTTTCACGTTGTTTTTTAGGAGATGTGACAATGAGAAAGGTTATTTTTTTTATATCTTTTTGTAAAAAGTTAAAAATTACACTTATTTAGATCATCTTAAATAACCTCTTAATTTAATTATGCTTTTGTTGTTTTCTTTCCCTAGTCAAAGCTTTTCTTTCTTTTTTTTTTCTTTTCTTTTTAATTTTTTTGTGTATAGAGTTCTCTTAATGAAGTTTTGTTGTTAGTGAAGAAACAATTGATGCAACATACATACACATGACTGTATATTGACATCATGTATTTTCTGGATATTATTGACTTTATTATAGTCCATTAATCAACAATTTTTTATTTTTATTTTTCAAATTTTTGTGGGGAAATTTAGAGGCATATGCGGATCTAGCTAGAACGCGGATAATGTACTATTATTTTATTTTTAAAGGACAGAAATGGACTGAAAATGGTACCACACTGGGCACATGCAACTGGATCCAGACTCATTTAAAAGTGGGCCCTAAAATAGATTTTGCTGGCCATGGATGCAGTAAATTTTTGAGTACTTATCAATCAGTCTTATTAACTAGACTTATTTATTTACAGGTCCTAACTAATAAATTTAACACTATAAAAATAAGGGATTGATAAATTTATCACTATAAATTTATTCATAAAAACAAAAATATTGATAAATTTATCACTATAAATTTATTCATAAAAATAAAAGACTGATAAATTTATCTTTATCACTTAATAAATTTATCAATAAGACTTAATAGGTAATAAGTCTCAAAAGTAGGACCTATTAGTAATTTACCCTAAATTTTTTATTGTATTTTAATCGGATAAATTACAAATATATTTTTTTAATATTTGATTAAAATATGAATCGTCCTTCTATAGTTTTAGAAATTTCATTCTATCTCCTAAGATTTTTAATTTCATAACAAATTACCCTTTTTATTAATAAATCATCAAGTCAATTAATTTTTTTTTAATAATATTAGAAATATGTTTCAATTAATAATTTAAGTAATTTTATTAGTGTATAGGAGAGCAATTATGAATTTTATTTTTTTAATTAATTCTGTTAAATAAAAAATACCAACAAGGAAGTATTTGTAATTTTTCAAACCACATAAGATAATTTATACTTTAAGTAAATCTCATGAGGTGTATGTGTAATTTATCCTTGAACTTATTATTAAATTTAGAAAAATACTATTTAAAAAAAATTATACAAAATTTTGTATCAAAATAATATAATCGTGTTATTTTTGTAATTAAAAATTAATTTAATAGATATTTGATTCTAAAATGATAAATTAGAATACAATCTCACTAAAAATGTTCAGTTGACATACTTAATGTATTTTTTTTAAGAGCAATGTTACGTACTTCGAATTTGATCTTGCCTCAAATGGCTCGAATTTTGTTTTGTTGGTCGTCCGGCCGGTTGTTCGGTAAAAAGGTTGACAGTTGCAGTCGACAATGTGATAATTGCGGTAGACAAGTGCTTCACCTGGTCGTCCAGGTGGTCGTTCGGTCGGTCGACTAGTGAACACAAATTCGAGCCATTCAAAGTAGCTCAATTTGAGACACCGAAGATTTCCTTTTTTTTAATTAGATTTTATCACTTAAGCCTTGTTTGGGAAGACTAAATATGTCTATACTTTTTATCTTTTTATTTTTTTTTTGTCACATCAATCAATATCTCCTCTTTACTTTTTTACACATCTTTTTTATAAAAAGTCAAAAAATACACTTATTTAAAACATCCCAAATTCTCTTTTAGTCAATTTACTCTTTCAAACAAAATCCTACAATACAAATTTTCACTACACACGTTCCCACACCACCATGAACATCCCCCCGCATAAACCCCTACCATCATGAATCTTCCCTTGCCAATTACTCTTTGTTACTTGAACTAGTCTTTCTCTTTCTTTTACCTGCATAGCCAACCATGTTAGGGAAGGAGATGAGGTGGTCGTCGACAATAGGGGTGTAAATCTGGCTCGGCCCATGTTGGGTCTCGTGGGCTCCTGCCAAAATTTGGGTCGGGTCAGTCCGGCCCACATGTCAAAAAATTAGGCCTAGACCTAGGAGGTTTTCTAGCCTTGGGCAGGCCTGATTATTTTATTTTATTTATTTAATTTTTTTTATCAAAATTTTATTATTTTTCACTAAAAAAGATACTGGGCCTTGGGCGGAGCCTTGAGTGGACCTTAAGCGGGCCAATGGGCTGGGCCACGGGCCCGACCAGGCTATAAAATGAGGGCCCAGGGGCTCGGGATAGGCTTGGGCCCAAGCCCAAATGGCCCTAAACGAGCCGAGCTCACTACGAGCCACGGACGGGTTTTGGGCTACCCACGGACTGTGGGCCATTTTTACACTTCTAGTGGATAATAGGTGATGGATTGGAGTTGTCAGAGAAAGGTGAGGCTAGAGCAGTTAGGGAAAGATGTAAGAGGGGTATAGAAATAATAAGGGTGGTTGGGGAAGGAGATCATGATTGACCCGTAGTAGTTAGGGTTCGAATTTATGAGATTAGAGATGAATGTATAGTTTATATAAATGTGTATTGAGCAAAAATAAAATATTTAAATTTGTAATTGTGTATTGAGCAAATATATGCTCTGAGAGAATTAGATGTATGAAAATAGAAGCTCCTTACAATCACATCATTTAGTATACAAATGATATATCATTTCTTAAATTTATTACATGTTCTTTAAATTCAATTTAAATTTACTTTGTGGGTTCATTTATTTATTTATTTTTAAATAAAACAAAAAATTAAATAGAAAAATTAAAGCAAGAAGATTGTTTATAAATGCTTTATGGGGCACATTTACTGTCCTTTTATTGAGAAAATCATTAATCTCAATTTTATCTCCTAAACCATTGTAGTTTTGTCATTTTATATTCATAAAAAATTGATTTCATTTATTTAATCAATAAAGTTTTTTTTTATTTCAATTCATGTGATTTAACTGAAAAGTGATTGCATAAATTAATAACCGTTGATTCTATATTTGATTTGCAAAAAAAACAAAGGTACTACATATATCAAAGAAGTCTAATACAAGAAGTTCATTGGGCATCTAGTTGATTAGTAATACAAATAGGTGCAGCAATCGCGATTGCTAGCTCGAGATTTTTGGTTCGAAATTAACTCGAAAAAGTGAGAGAGAAGGAGGAGGAGGAGGGAGAGACTGGAGGAGGGGCGAAGGAGGAGGAGGAGGAGAAGGGACTGGAGGGGGCCAACATATCGGGGTGGAGGCGGAGGCGGGGGGCGGAGGCGGCGGAGGGCGGGGACGGGTCGAGGTAGAGGCAGAGGCTGCGACGACGATCGGCGGATGCGGGGCTGTGACGATCGGGCAGAGGCGACGGCGGAGGGCTGCGACGGCGGGCGGAGGGCTGCGACGGACGACCTCTCTCTCTCTCTCTCTCTCTCCCTCTCCTCTCCCTCTGTTTCAGACCAGCATGACGAAGAAGAAGAAAAAAAAAAAAAAAAGACAGCCCAAAACGATGTCGTTTTGGGCTATCGAACCAAAATCGAGTCACAAATTTCGAGCTAACAATCATTTTTCTTGGTGCAGAAATAAAACTACGAAATTCTAGATACAATAAAGCACTCATCTTTCATATTATTTTGAACAAATTACACCGCACAGTCAATTTAACGAGTGTTTAGTTGTATGATTAAATTATTTAAATATTGAAATAACTTCTTTCCTAATCAAATTAGACTTCATAGTTACTAATTTATATAATTGTCTTCAATTGGATTGCATGAACTAAAATAATTTTTTTTGAAATTAAATAGATAAAATAAATTCAAAAACATTAAAGATTAAATAGATAAAATTGATAGCTTAGATATTTATATGTATAACCTTTTATTTCTTCTCTCTTGGCCAGAGACATGGTTATATTTACGGTTCGAAAACTTCTATTCCTAAATTCTTCTATCTGAATATATTTTTAAATACATCTCAAAAATTTTATATTTAAAATTTTTAGGACATCAAGCCGTGAAAGAAATATGTCTTGCTTTAAAATTAAGGTAAATTACACTTTGTCCCATTTATGTTTGATCACTTTCTCACTTGGCCTTTAAAGTTTATTTTTCCACTTTGGCCTTTTATGTTTTAAGTTTTCTTTAGTTTACTCCTAAAACTAATTTTTATTCAAATTTAAACAAAAAATTTTATAATAACTGTCACATAATATAAATTTTTTTTATTATATTAGAATTTAAGTTTATGTTAGAGATGTGAGTTATATATAATAAAATATTTTTAGGTCACGTGACTGTTGATGTGTCATTTTCTGTATATTGTTAACAAAAATTAACTTTAGGAATAAATTAGAAAAAAACTTAAAACATTAAGGGTCAAAGTGATAAAAAATAAATTTTAAAAATCAAAGTGAGAAAGTGTCCAAACATAAAAAGGACAAAGTGTAATTTATCCTTACAATTATAAGCTTTTCAATAAAACTGTTAATTTTCAAAGGAATGAGAAGCAATTGCTTGGTAAGTATACATAAAGTTTAAGTAAAGAGTTATTTTAGAGATTCATAAACTTTTACCAAATTTTTTTATCAAATATCTCATATGAATGTGTGATTCATACAATGTGAGTCTTACACCATATGAAATATTTGATAGAAAATTTTATAAAACTTTTGAGGTCTAACTTTTTTTTTGTAAAGTAAGCCTAACATAATTTCTCCACACTGAGTAAAGTATTGATATCAGAGGCTTTTTCCAAAATAAGCCCTTTCTGTATTTTATTTCCCAAACTAGGCCAACTTCTGACGTATTTCCCAAACTAAGTTAAAGCGCCATTCCGATTCGCGTTTTTCCTGTTAGGGATGAATAGTAAAATCGCTATTACAAATAGCGATTTTAATTAATAAAACGCTGTTGCGAATAGCGCTTCTAATGTTAATTTGTTAATTTATTCGCAAAAAAAATTCTGTTAAAAGCGTTATTTGTAATAGCGTTTAATTCGGAAAAAAAAAATTATGTTGAAAGCGCGGTTCATAATAGCGTTTTATTTGTAAAACAAATTAACATTAGAAGCGCTATTCACAACAGCGTTTTATTAATTAAAATCGCTATTTGTAATAGCGATTTTACTATTCATCAACTTTTGACCTCCTAACAGGAAAAGCGCGAATCGGAATGGTGCTTTAGCTTAGTTTGGAAAATACGTCAGAAGTTGACATAGTTTGAAAAATAAAATGCATAAAGGGCTTATTTTGAAAAAAGCCTCTTGATATCATCGTATATGTATTATTAAAAGTAATATTTTTTCTCTTACTTATAGGAAAAATTTCGACAAAAAAATGTTTATAGGAGTAATTTTTAAGCCATGAGAGAAGAATCTGTAATTTTATAGAATATTAAAGAGTGTATTTATAATTTATCGTTAGCGACGTATATGTCACTCTCACGAAGGTACCATCCAGACCATACATTGGATTTGTGTTTGTCATCTTAAGAATCAGTGGTCCATACAACTACGGAAATTGCAGAACCTCTTCAGAACTAAAGGAAGATATTTAGAGGCTTGAATTTAAGGCCTCGTTTTGGAACATGTTATTTTAGTAATTTTTTAATTTTTTATGAAAAGATGTACAGAAGAGTAGAGAGGTGATGTGACTAGTTTTAGTTGACCTTTTAACTTTTTGGCTAAAATAGCCACTCTCCAAACGAGGCCTAAGTTGTTGTTTGGGTATCCTGAATAAGTATACTTTTTAATTTTTTAAATTAAAAAAGTGAGAAAAAAAATATGATTGTTTAGAATAATTTTTTAATTTTTTATGAAAAAATATGTATTAAAAAATTATATAAATTAGTGTATAGGAGAAAATCGTGAGAAAATAGGCAGAGTGTGCGCAGAATGTACTTGGGATATGATTCCCTACTTTTTGGGTATTGAATTGGAGGTGCTTCTCGGCTCATGGGGACCCATCACGGGTCCCGTTTTACTAATCAAAACTGTTGATATGTAGAACTTGTTGCGTACTATATACTTGTAAAAAATCATGTTGATCGAATATCGATAGGTATTTGATCGAATTAGTTTTTTTTTTAATCGTTAACTATAACACTATTCATTTTATAAATTTTAACTGATTTGATATATCGATATCCGATCAACGTGATTTTTGACAAGCATATATTACTCGACGAGTTCTACACATTGAACGGCTCAGATTATTAAAACGTAACCCGTGATGGGCCTTTACGGGCTGAACATCATCGTGTTATTTGTGCACCTAAAACTGTGCAATTTTTCCCAAAAGTCACATACTCTGTTGGACTGTAGAGCTGTTTGAAATGTAATTGTGTGTTAACTTAATTTTTTAATATTTTTTTTTGTGAATAGTGATAACTTTTTAACTTTTAGAATAATTTTTTGACTTTTTGTCTTTTTCAAGACATGTCAAACTTGGCCTAAATTTGTTTGAAAGAAAATGTTTAGGACACCCATAAAAGAGGATTTTTATGACCTTAATTGATGTGTTGGCCATTGATATATTTGAAATTTTTTTAAGAGTTGTGTCTGACAGTGACATGAATGGCTCATATCATTTTGGGAGTTGTGGGAGTTATATTTTGTGGAGGTCACTATCATTACTATATGTCTGAATCATTTAAATTTGTGCATACCGGACGACCAGTAAGCCAAAACTCTATTGACTGCAACAATTTGTCGGATGACCGGTTGAACGACCAGCAAGCCAAAACTCTAGTCATTCGGTCAAACTCAAATTCGAACTCCATAGTATTGTTGCAATTTTTATGTATAATAATGTGATTCAATGAGAACATTTCATTTAAAAAGAATATATTTATGCAGATTAATTTATTTATAAGAATGATATTATCTTTTTATTCTTATAGAGTATTTTACATAAATCTTATGTGTGGATAGAATTTTTTATATGCATAACGTGAGGTCATATTTTAAAAGGGGAATTACATCTTAGTGGGAGAAAAAAAATTATACAAATATGAATGGGTGCAATATCACGATCCTACTCGCGCCCACATATTTTTGTAATTTTGCTATTGGTTTCACTGTTTTGAAATTCTCTCAATTTTAAAAACCAAAATCTAATACCCTGTTTGGTTTGGGCTCTCAAAACAATATTTGATAACCCAAAATTAAAAGCTCATTTGTTTAACTCTATTCCTAAAGCTATTCTAAAAAAGAAAATGATATACCAAAAATATTAGAGATCTTAAAAGTTTTACTAAAATTTCTACTAAAGTCTCGTTTAGGAACATGCTAATTTAGTAACTTTTTGGTTATTTGGCTAAAATGTGATGTAAAAAAAACTAGTATGTTTGGGATGACTTTTTGGCTTTTTACGAAAAGATGTGTAAAAAGTAGAGAGAAAAGGGAATCTTTGACTTTTTGGTATGGATTGTTGGCTTTTTGACATTTTTAGTAACTTTTTGACTTTTTGGCTAAAATAGCCTCTTGCCAAACGAGGCCTAAATGTCTCATATGGATGTGAGACCCACATGGTGTGGGTCTCACACCCATGTGAAACATTGGTAAAATTTTTGAGGTTTCTTACATTACTCAATGACATACAAACTTACTTTTAAAACCCATTTTATAAATTTAGTGATGTATAAGTAATATGATTGATTAATAATGAGAGAAAATATGAAAAAAAATGTTACTTTGTCACATCACTATGCTTGAAAATTGGGTCAAATTGTTTGTCTTAAATAACAATACTCCAAACAAAATTATTCTAAATTTATTTCTATTTCCAAAATTATTTCAAATCTTTTTCAAATTTATCTCTATTATCAAAACTACAATAATTGAACAAATATTTATGTTGAAGCACGCGGCACATGTCGTCCTGTCAAAATCAATTTTTTTTAGATGAAAGTTTGTAAAGAAGTTTTTTTGTCAATTCATATAAAAATTTAAAACAAAATAAATTTTTATTTGAATTAATGAAAAAATATTTTTGAAAATAGTAAAAATAATGTGTTAAATTTAAAATTGAACGACTAGTGTGGAATGAGTAAATAATTTTTAAAACTTTGTTTGGTTTTAAAGAATTCAAAAATAGTTTTTGAGTTTTTAATTCGTATTTTTCTTTTTTTTTTTTTATTTATTTATGATGAAAATTTTTAATATATCGGCCAATTTTTATTTTATTATTTTTAGATACATCTAATGTAGATATATTTTAAAAGTTTTAAAAAATGTGAAATTTTTTTTATTACATACGAAAATATATTATTTTTTTAATATTTTTTGAATATTTGTTATTATTTATTGATTTTTTAAAAGATTATTTCATAAATTTCATTTGTTTTAAGTGTATTGAGATTTGGTGAATCTAAAAACTGAAAAATATTGATAAAAGTATTTGAAAGGTTCATTACAAACAACAATATACAGATTGAAGCTTAAAAATTATTTTTGAAAACTCTAAAAGTAAAAAAAATTACTAAAATACAAAAAGTACATTTAAGATTAGGTGCATCTAAAGTAGTACCTAGATTAGGTGTATCTAAAAAGAAAAAAAAATACTAAAATATGAAGAAATAAAAATT
This sequence comes from Camellia lanceoleosa, assembly GCA_025200525.1. Lineage (NCBI taxonomy): Eukaryota > Viridiplantae > Streptophyta > Magnoliopsida > Ericales > Theaceae > Camellia > Camellia lanceoleosa. The sequence continues at coordinate 123,053,302 of CM045763.1, read as the reverse complement.
CACTAAAGACAGTAAAATACGAAAATGAAAAACTCAAAAGCTAATTTTGAAAATTCAAAGCCAAACAAGTTTTAAATTTTCAAATTTTAAAAAACTATTTTCAAAATGTACAACCAAATAATTTTCAAATTTTGTAATTCTTTTCAAAAAAATAATCTTTCCAAAGGGTACTCGGTCTATAAATTCAAATTTGAATTTTCGTTGTCCAACAGTCCAAGCGCTAGAATATCGTGTCCATAAGGACAAACTCTCAGAGAATGACCAAACTAACCTTATATGTATGATTCAAGCGTGTCTTCCCTCATATAATCAAACCGCTCTCTCTCCTCTATCTTATTATTTGTTGGTGGTCATTTCTTCACCACTGTTTCTCTCTTTACCCCACTTTCTCTCTCTAGACATTCTGGTAGGTCACCGTTCGAAATTCTTGTGAAACTAGGGTTTTGACGAGTCTATCAACCATGGCGTCGACGTTGCTCCTAGGTCTAGCAACGGAGATCGCGATTTTGGTGTATGCGGTGGTCGAAATCCACAGATCTGTCGTCACTGCACCTTTTTCTCTACTCTGCTCCTCCGTTGGTTCGAGATTTGAGTTAGATTCCATAGATCTATCGTCAGTGATGATGGCAGAGAGACCAAATCTGGTTGATGGTTGTTACGACCCGAACCCGGCCCCGTAAGGGTTGGTGAGGTAACCGGCCAGTAATCCGAGATTACCAAAGGCCTGCTTAACGGTAATAGAGTAATAAGGGCTGGCGGAAGCCAATCAATATTAAAATATAACGTCTAATGAATTGTGAAGACTTAAATGAACAGAACAAACCTTTATATATATATATATATGTGTGTGTATGTGCACAAGTCCATGTCATGTTTAAGTACAAAACATAAACGAAACTTAGGGGATTTAATTCTAATAACAAAAACTGGTCTAATAGTCAAATCACATATAACACTTGGTCACAACACAAGAGAGTGAGGCACAATAGTTGGCTTGACAAAAAGCAGAGTTCAGGTTGACACCACTAAGTCCGGTCTAGCACTTGATCACTTATATACATATATAAAATAATAAGCTGGAGTCCAATGAATAACAACAGTGTAAAGGAGTTATAAATAATGTCCTTATAGTATTGAAAACAATCAATTTAATAGGGGATCACTCCCTTAATCAATATATCATAGCTTGTCATTCTTATTGAAATCATAGTAGTCATACATGAGACATTAAATAGCAAAACAGTACAGTAGGTCATAAAGACCGAACAGTCATATATGATGGCCATCAATTCAGTAAACAGAAATTGGAACTGACAGAGATCTATGTAACAGTAGCAGTAACAGTAACAGATGCTATGGATACCACAAATACATTTCACAAATAGGACAATCATTCATGTTGTCAGAAAATATCGTTTCAGATAACAGAGTATAACTAATTATCAGAAAACACATATAAATAAACATGTATTTACAGAGTTGTTACTCATAGTTGGTCTCTGAATAACGTAATCAGAATGCGGCGTTTGACCTACACAACATATTCAAGCACAACATCTTAATGCACGTGTAATTCAATCAGTCGGTTTTTAAACTTATTTGGTTCATTCATTACTTCTTCATTCGGTTAGTTCGATTCGTTTTGTAATTTCTTCAATGTGCATGATATGCATATGAATGTGAAAAACATGTGAAAACCATGCAAATGGAGACTCGGGAGTCCAAAAACAGAAAGAAAATGAAATCGGAACTGCTCTAAAAACCACACATGTGGGAGCACTAGTTGCACGTACAATTTTTGTAGAACACAGCTTGGAACAGAGGAGGTCTGGCTGCACGTGCGGGGCGTCAGGTCGTACGTGCGGTCTGGGTTCACTTCCAGTTTGAAATTCTACTTCAGTTCTTTGAGCTGAGTTTTGCAACCCAACTTCAATTTTAAGCATTTCAAGACCCAAAACTCTTCAAAAACACCCTGAATATAACATATCTAACTTTAAACAAAAATCATAACTTCAAATGGAAGCTCAAACTCCATACAGAAGATCAAATTCTTTGGAACATTGCAAAATCAAAAAAGGGCTTCAACTCAAACTTATATACATAAATTCCTTTGAAATCATGAGAGGCCATGCAAGAAAACAAGTTTATGCTCATGATTTTCATGAATGTATGCCATATATGCTAAAATCTTGAACTAAATTACACAATTCTTTTCTTTACTTGTTTCTTTTATTCCTCTTGCTATATTCTTGAGTTCTCCCGAACTCCCTCTCTCTCTCTCTCTCTCATATTTTGAGCTCAAGAATATGAGCTTAAACAAATACACATCATATATATAGAGGCTCAATTGGTTAATTAGTTAATCATACTTAAGCTAAGTACTTAGAGCTTAGGTTAATTGAATTTAATCTAATTAATTTGATTTGAATCAATTTTGAATTAAATTTCACAATAGACTTTAAAAATTACGCTGATCACAATAAAATAATTAATTTCAAATTTTGTCACCTTTACAGCTGTTAATTTCAGATTTTAGCAGCATTCAGAACAGATTTTTCTGTGATGAACAGATATAGAGTCAAAACCCTTACAAAACACGTAATTAGCTTCCATAAGCATATTAAACACGTAATCACATGTACAATTAATGAAATAATAGCTTAATACAGAACAAGATTGTCACATTCTTCCCCCTTTAGGATGTTTAGTCCTCTAAACTTAGGTACCTAATATCGGATATAGATCCAATGTCCTAGATTCATATTATTCCCCATTCAACTTTGTTATAGAAACTCAGTTCATTATTCAGTCATTCAACAATTCACAATTCATTTTGGTATTCGATTCGGTGATCCATTTCATTCTGTCAAAACATTCAGAAGTCATCAGGATTACAAAGTGAGTTTAGACAATACTCCCATGATAGCAAAGGTAATACCGAAGCAATTAGTTACATGATGTACATAATTGGTATATCCTCAAATGGTAGAATTTGATATTACAAAAACAGTCAATCTCTAGTATAATATGAATGTTCTAAATCAGCTAACAGTCCATGATTCAATTCAACTCAATTTAGTATTCCATCACAGTCTTCTGACATTAGCCGATAGTTATCAAACAATCATTGATTGGCCTTACACAATTCAGTTCCTCTATAACACACATATCCCTCATAGCACAGGCAATTCAATTTCTCTAAGCTCTACAATCCGGTCATTTGTTCTATCGAATATCTCAAAAGCAAATATTCATACAATTTTGTTATTCTGTATAAGCAAATTGATAGGAGATTTCATACCAAAGGTTTCACGAGCAAAATTGGAGTAAATGTCATTAACCCATCGTAATATTTCAAAGAAGTCATAGTGGAGAACGTACATGGTATTTCCAAAACACAGTAGTTATAGTATGTTCCCATGTCTATTTGGTTCTAGCATAGTTCAAAATGTAATGCAGAACAGTTCATATTACATTGTCTACGTATGGTGTAAAGAACCAACCCAGCAAATTCTGAAAATTCAAGATTCGTATGTATACCGAAGTGTGTCATCAATATTTGCATAGCTCTTTTGGGTATAACGAAGTTAGGCATTCAATTGTTGCAGAAAAGATTTTTAACCATGATTCGATAGTGTAGCACAATCGGGTTTTGTTTCTCACAATAGATTGACCGATTATCAGTCATTTGATGCTTTCACACGTAGTCCATAATACTTTAGGTGAGACAAATCATTTAGTAATTACATAAGCCACGGTGTCACACAAATGAGTAAGTCACATAGTTTAACCACGCCATATAAGCAGATGATACCAAACACATTCGCGTTATCACAGATTCCCGTAGGCAAACTCTTAATCTACAATGAGCAATACTCATCTGAAATTCATATTTTAAGAAACACACAATATGGCGACAAGTAGTCTCACTTCCAACCATTCGTGTAAATCAGTGTCATAACTAATAGTTTACAAAAGATTCAATTCAATAATTTTCTAAAATCATAAGTCCATCACTAGTTCTCAAGAGTATTCAAAATACAACATTCAATTCCTTCGTATTCAGTACATTTACAAATTCACAAGTCTATTGGTAGCCCACTACTAATTCACTGAGTTTAGTTAGCATGTTCACAATTCATATCAAGTCAAGGAATGTACAATTCCCACACTAGTTCCACATAACCATTTTGCACATAATCTGCATCAATTGTCTTACTATTCCGGTTCAACTTCCATCGTTTATACTTTCTAGTTGATCAATTTGAACATTAGAGGATTCAAATTCATATACAGTTCTTGTTCTTACAATTTTGCTATATATGTATATATATATGCATCATGATATAACGAACAGAGATGTACATGTTGGTTCACGTAAGTTACATAACTTTCACATTCATACATTCATGGTCACATAAGTTACACATTGGATATTGCAATCAAAATGACACATTACTGCACATAACTTCTTTGTTTTCATTTCATTTTTCTTATCAAACACGTACAGAAGAATTTGCACACACTCACACATTTGATGTAATGCCCTAATTCCTTTTCTAGGACATCCTATAGCTCATTTGGACGCGTGTGTGCAGTATAACTCGTGCTCTGATACTATTATGTCACGACCTAAACCCCGTCCCGTAAGGGTCGGTGAGTGACTGGCCAGTAATTCAAGATTACCAAAAGCCTGCTTAACGATAATACAGTAATATGGGCTGGTAGAAGACAATCAATATTAAAGTATAACGTCCATTGAGTTGTGAAGACTTGAATGAACAGAACAAACCTTTATATATATACATATATGCACACAAGTTCATGTCATGTGTAAGTACAAAACATAAACGAAACTTAGGGATTTAATCCCAATAGCAAAAACTAGTCTAATCAATAGTCAAATCACATATAACACTTGGTCACAACGCAAGAGGGTGAAGTCTAAACCACCCATGAAGCGTTGAAGCTTGACCCGGTTGGAACCTCAAAGTGAGGCACAATAGTTGGCTTGAGAAAAAGCAAAGTTTAGGTCGACGCCACTAAGTCCGGTCTAGCACTTGATCACCTACATACATATATAAAATAGTAAGTTAGAGCCCAGCGAATAACGGTAGTGTAAAGGGGTTATGAATGATGTCCTTACAGTATTGAAAACAATCAATTTAACAAGGGATCACTCCCTCAATTAGTTTGTCATAACTTGCCATTCATATTAAAATCATAGCTGTCATACGTGGTACAACCAATAGCAAAATAGTACAGTAGGTTATAAAGACCGAACAATCATATATGATGGCCATCAATATAGTAAACAGAAGTTCCAAGAATTGAAACTGACAGAGATCTCTATAACAGTAATAGTAACAGTAACAGATGTTATGGATGCCATGAATACATTTCACAAATGGCACAATCATTTATGCAGTCAGAAAATATCATTTTAGATAATAGAGCATAACTTATTATCAAAAAACACAGATAAGTAAAGATATAGTTACAGAGTTATTACTCACAGTTGGCTCCCTGACTAACATGATCAGAATGCGACGTCTGACCTACACAACATATTCAAGCATAACATCTTAATGCACGTGCAATTCAATTAGTCAGTTCTTACACTTACTCGGTTCATTCACTACTTCTTCATTCAGTTAGTTTGATTCGTTCTGTAATTTCTTCCATGCGTGTGATATGCATACGAATGTCAAAAACATGTGAAAGCTATTCAAATGGAGACCCGAAAGTCTAAAAAATGGAAAGAAAATGAAACCAGAACAGCCCTAAAAACTGCACGTGTAGGAGCACTGGCTGCATGTGTGAAACCTCCACTGCACGTGTGCTTGCACATGCAATTTTTGTGGAACACAGCTTGGAATAGAGAAGGTTTGGTCGCACGTGCGGTCTAGGTTCACTTCCAATCCAAAATTCTACTTCAGTTCTTGGAGCTGAGTTTTGCAACCCCAACTTCAATTTTAAGCATTTTAAGACCTAAAACTCTTCAAAAATATCCCAAATATAACACATCTAACTTTAAACAAAACTCATAACTTCAAATGGAAGCTCAAATCCCATACAAAAGTTCAAATTGTTTGGAACATTGCAAAATCAAGAAATACAACTTGAAAAGCTTTAACTCAAGCTTATATATAGAAATTCCTTTGAAATCATGAGAGGCCATGCAAAAAAACAACTTTATGTTCATGATTTTCATGAATGTATGTCATACGTGCTCAAATCTTGCACTAAATTACACAATTATTCTCTTTTATGTTCATAAGGGTTCATAACCCTAAACTTATCCTTAAAACTCTTCAGTAACCATGAGTCTCTTCAATTTAAGCTTCAATCTTTCAAGATGATGAGTGAATAAGCCCTAATTTCATAAGATTATAGGGAAATTCTTCCCTTAGTTGGTTGATCTATGAAAATTTGCTTGTTTCTTTTCTTCCTCTTGCTATCTTCTTGAGTTCTCTAGAACTCTCTCACGCTCACTCAAGTTATACATATATATATCTCTCTCTCTCTCTCACTCTCTCTCTCTCTCTCTCTCTCTCTCTCTCTCCTATTTCGAGCTCAAGAATATGAGCTTAAACACATATACATCATATATATATATAGGCTCAATTCGTTAATTAGTTAATCACACTTAAGCTAAGTAATTAGAGCTTAAGTTAATTGAATTTAATCTAGTTAATTTGATCTGAATCAATTTTGAATTAAATTTCACAATAGATGCTAAACATTACGCTGATCACAATAAAATAATGAATTTCGATTTTCGTCGCATTTATGGCTCTCAATTTTAGATTTTAGTAGCATTCAGAAAAGATTTTCCTACGATGAACAGATATAGAGTCAAAACCCTTACAAAACACATAATTAGCTTTCAAAAGCACATTAAACATGTAGTCACATGTATAATTAATGAAATAATAGCTTAATACAGAACAGTGTTATCACATTCTTCCCCCCCTAGGATGTTTGGTCCTCCAAACTTAGGTACCTAATATCGGATATAGATCCAATGTCCTAGATTCATATTATTCCCCATTCAGCTCTGTTACAGAAACTCAATTCCTTCCTTAATCATTCAATAATTCACAATTCATTTTGTTATTCGATTCGGTAATCCATTTCATTCCATCAAAACATTCAGAAGTCATTAGGATTACAAGGTGAGTTTAGACAATACTCCCATGATAGCAAAGGTAATACCAAAGCAATTAGTTCCATGATGTAGATAATTGGTATATCTCCATAACACAAATGGTAGAATTCGATATTATTGAAACAGTCAATCTCTAGCATAATACGAATGTTCTCAATTAGTTAATGATTTACGATTTAATTCAACTCAATTCTGTAGTCTATCATAGTTTTCTGACATTAGCCGATAGTTATCAAACAATCATTGGATGGACTTACACAATTCAGTTCCTCTATAACACACATCCTCCATAGTGCAGGCAATTCAATTTCTCTGAGCTCTACAATCTAGTCATTTGTTCTATCAAATATTTCAAAAGCAAATATTCATACAATTTTGTTATTCTGTATAAGCAAATTGATAGGATATTTCTTATCAAAGGTTTCACGAGCAAAATTGGAGTAAATGTCATTAACCCATCATAATATTTCAAAGAAGTCATGGTGCAGAACGTACACGGTATTTCCAGAACACAGTCAGTTATAGTGTGTTCCCATGTCCATTTGGTTCTAGCATAGTTCAACGTGTCATGCAGAACAGTTCATATTGCATTGTCTACGTACAGTGCAAAGAACCTACCTAGAAAATTCTCAAAATTCAAGATTTGTGTATATACTGAAGCGTGTCATCAATATTTGCATAACTCTTTCGGGTGTAACGAAGTTAGGAATTCAATTGTCGCAGAAAAGAATTACAACCATGATTCGGTAGTGTAGCACAATCTGGGGTTTGTTTCTTACAATAGATTGACAGATTATCAGTTATTTGATGCTTTCATACACAGTCCATAATACTTTAGGTGGGACAAATCATTTAGTAATGACATAAGCTACGGTGTCACACACATAAGTAAGTTATGTAGTTTAACCATGCCATATAAGAAGATGATACCAAACACATTCGTGTTATCGTATATTCCCATAGGCAACTCTTAATTTACTATGAACAATACTCATTCAAAATTCATATTTTAAGAAACGCACAATATGGCGACAAGTAGTCTCACTTCCATCCATTTGTGTAAATCAGTGTCATAACTAATAGTTCACGGCAGATTTAATTCGATAAGTTTCAAAAATAATAAGTTTATCACTAGTTCTCAAGAGTATTCAAAATACAACATTCAATTCCTTCGTATTTAGCAAATTCACAAATTCACAATTCTATTGGTAGCTTGCTACTAATTTACTGAGTTTAGTCAGCATGTTCACAATTCGTATTGAGTCAAGGAATATACAATTCCCACACTAGTTCCATATAACCATTTTACACATAATCTGCGTCAATTGTCTTACCATTCCGGTTTAACTTTCACCGTTTATCCTTTTTAGTTGGTCAATTCGAACATTAGAGGATTCAGATTCATCTACAGTTTTTGTTCTTACCATTTTGCTATATATATATATGTGTGAGTGTGTGTGTGTGTGCGTGCGCATCATGATATAATGAACAAAGATGTACATGTTGGTTCACGTAAGTTACATAACTTTCACGTTCATACGTTCATGGTCACATAAGTTACACATCGGATATTGCAATCAAAATGACACATTACTGCACATATCTTCTTTGTTTTCATTTCATCTTTCTTATCAAACATGTATAGAAGAATTCACAAACACTCACATATGTTGATGTAATGCCCTAAGTCCTTTTCTAGGACATTCTATAGCTCATTTAGACGCTTTTGTGCAGTATAACTCGTGCTTTGATACCATTTTGTCACGACCCGAACCCTACCTCGTAAGGGTCAGTAAAGTGACTGACCAGTAATTCGAGATTACCAAAGGCTTGCTCAACAGTAATACAGTAATAGGGGCTGGCGGAAGACAATCAATATTAAAATATAACGTCTAATGAGTTGTGAACGATTAAATGAACGGAACAAACCTTTATATATATATATACATATATGCACATAAGTCCATGTCATGTGTAAGTACAAAACATAAGCGAAACTTAGGAATTTAATTCCAATAACAAAAACTAGTCTAATCAACAGTTAAATCACATATAACACTTGGTCACAACACAATAGAGTGAAGTCTAAACCACTCATGAAACCTTGAAGCTTGACCCCGTTGGAACCTCGAAGTGAGGCACAGTAGTTGGCTTGACAAAAAGCAGAGTCTAGGTCTACGCCACTAAGTCCGGTTTAGCACTTGATCACCTACATACATATATAAAATAGTGAGTTAGAACCCAGTAAATAATAGCAGTGTAAAGGGGTTATGAATGATGTCCTTACAGTATTGAAAACAATCAATTTAACAGGGGATCACTTCCTCAATAAGTATCTCATAACTTGTTATTTATATTGAAATCATGGCAGTCATGCATGGTACATCCAATAGTAAAACAGTACAGTAGGTTATAAAGATCGAACAGTCATATATGATGGCTATCAATACAGTAAACAGAAGTTCCAAGAATTGGAACTGACAAAGATCTATGTAACAGTAGCAGTAACAAGAACAAGAACATATGCAATGGATGCCACAAATACATTTCACAAATAGGACAATCATTCATGTAGTCAGAAAATATCATTTCAGATAACAGAGTATAACTTATTATTAGAAAACACATATAAGTAAACATATTTTTAAAGAGTTGTTACTTATAGTTAGCTCTTCGAATAATGCGATCAAAATGCAGCGTCTGACCTACACAACATATTCAAGCACAACATCTTAATGCACATGCAATTCAATTAGTCGATTCTTAAACTTATTCGGTTCATTCACTACTTCTTCATTCAGTTAGTTTGATTCATTCTGTAATTTCGTCCACGCGCATGATATGCATATGAATGTGAAAAACATGTGAAAACCATGTAAATGAAGGCCCGGGAGTCCAAAAAACAGAAAGAAAACGAAACCAAAACTGCCCTGAAAATCGCATGTGCAGGAGCACTAGCCGCACGTGCAATTTTTGTAGAACACAACTTGGAACAGAGGAGGTTTGGCTGCATGTGTGGGGCCTTAGGCCACACGTGCGGTTTGGGTTCACTTTTAGTCCAAAATTTTGCTTCAGTTCTTGGAGCTGAGTTTTGCAACCCCAACTTCAATTTTAAGCATTTCAAGACCCAAAACTCTTCAAAGACATCCTGAATATAACATATCTAACCTTAAAAATAAAAATAAAATCATAACTTCAAATGGACACTCAAATCCCATACAAAAGATCAAATTCTTTGGAACAATGCAAAATCAAGAAATACAACTTGAAGAGCTTCAACTCAAGCTTATATATAGAAATTTCTTTGAAATCAAGAGCGGCTATGCAAGAAAACAAGTTTATGTTCATGATTTTCATGAATGTATGCCATACATGCTCAAATCTTGCACTAAATTACACAATTCTTCTCTTTTATATTCATATAGGTTGACAGCCCTAAACTTATCCTTAAAAGTCTTCAATAACCATGAATCCCTTCAATTTAAGCTTCAATCTTTCAAGATGATAAGTGTATATGCCCTAATTTTATGAGATTAAAGGGAATTCTTACCTTGGTTGGTTGATCTATGAAAATTTGCTTTTTTCTTTTTCTTTATGTTGCTATCTTCTTGAGTTTTCTAGAGCTCTCTCATTCTCTCTCAAGTTATATCTCTTACTCTCATATTTTGAGCTCAAGAATATGAGCTTAAACACATATACATCATATATGTAGGCTCAATTGGTTAATTAGTTAATCATACTTAAGCTAAATAATTAGAGCTTAGGTTAATTGAATTTAATCTAATTAATTTGATCTGAATCAATTTTGAATTAAATTTCACAATAGACTCTAAAAATTACGTTGATCACAATAAAATAATCAATTTCGATTGTTGTCGTCTTGATGACTCTCAATTTCAGATTTTAGTAGGATTCAAAACATATTTTCCTACGAAGAATAGATATAGAGTCGAAACTCTTACAAAACATGTAATTAGCTTTCAAAAGCATATTAAATACGTAATCACATGTATAATTAATGAAATAATAACTTAATACATAATAGGGTTGTCACAATGGTAGATCTGCCGCTGCCTTTGACACTGCTCGTCTCTTTCTCTCTCTCTCAATCCTTGCTTAGGAGACCTTGTTCGAACCCCGACTCTTCCTCTTCCCTCTCACTTTCTTCTTATGTCATTAACCATAAGTGTTGCGGTGAAGATGCCATTGCTTGTCATGTTTGCAGATTTGATGAGACTTCCAAGCTCAAGTGTCCTTTAAATGGTAGGAGCGATTTGAATTTGAATGGTGATTGTAGTGATGTTGTTGTTGTCGAAGAAGTTGTGGATAATGATGTTTTTGGCATGGAGACTGGTGGTGATAGAGATGGAGGTTCTGTGGTGGCAGTGATGAATGATTTTTTCGATCCTCGCTGTGACTCGGTGATTGTTGGTAGCTCTGCTGGGGTTGATAATTTTGGGAAGCAAGTTGAGTGTCTGAACTTTGTATCTAATCAAGGCGAATTCTTTGATGCCAATGAAGGTTATTTCTCATCCTTTGTATACATTCTCTTTGAATTTTGTCTTTTGTTCTTCAGTATCGATGTTAATTTGGCTATTGGAAAAGAATTTTCTTTCTTTCTCTCTCTTTCTCTCTCTCTCTATATATATATATACCTATATCCTCTTTGGAATTCTGAAATTTTTTTTTGAGTTCTCTATTTGAGTGTGTTGGTGATAACTCTACATCGATAGCTCCAGAGATCTAGCTTCAAATTGAAGTCAGATCTTGATTAGTGCTTTGGATTGAAGTCAGATCTTGGTTAGGGTTTCAGATTGGACTCAAACTAGAGTTGTGAAGAAGAATCGCGAACAAATTGAAATTTGTCAAAGTTGTTTGATGATCCAAAGAAATAGAACTCAAAAATTTCTAATGACACTTTAATTTTTAACTTTTAATTATAGCTCACTGATTTACTCTCTCTCTCTCTCTCTCTCTCTCTCTCTCTCTTTTAGTCTCAGTCTCTCAATGATGGATATAGATATATATGTCTAAATGTATGTCAGTAATTTGCAGATATAAGAGAAACGCTAGTAGATATAGAGCTAGATATGCATATATGAATGAATGTATATGTGTAATTTGCATAGATAGAAAATAGATAAATATGAATGTATGAATGTATATATGTATGTATTTTGCACAGATAAGAAATAGACATATAGGAAAAAAATGGCTTGGTCAATTTCAACAGATAGGAAAAACTAGGATAAGAATTTCAACAGATAGTTAAAAAAATTAAACACATAAAAAATTTACACAGATACAATTTGGACGGATAGAAAAAAATTTAAATAAATAGGTATAAATTTGAACAGATAGTCAAAAAATTTGAACAGATAGAAAATAATTTGAACAAATAGATATAAATTTAAACAAATAGATATAAATTTGAACATATAGTTAAAAAAAGCCAATAGATAAATTAAGGGGTAAAATTGGAAATAAAATGTTCTTCAACATCAATAAAATGACTTCTCACCAAATTATTTCATAAATGGTGGATCTCTCATCCATAAAAAATATCCATTGAACTTAATACCTTAGACCATCCTTAGGTTGGACTTTCAACAATTATCTCATTTCCAAATTAGTAAAACCAAACCAAGCAACCTATTCGGTCTACCCCAATCTAATCCTAAATCATTTGGGAACAAACATATATATATATACTATAAGTCTAATTGTTTTGGCCTTGTGTAAAGAAGTTTCTTTAGGTTTCTCACATAATTTATATTCCTTTTTTTTGTGTGTGTAATTCATTCTTAAATTAAGGGAATATTTAATACTTCGATTTAGCACTTAAAATTAAATATATTAAATAATAATTAATTAAGTTCGTTTGATAATCTTAATTGATATCATTTAAAATTTTAAGTGTATTTTAAATTATTAGCTAAAACTTAAGAAAATTTTAAGTCATATGAAACTTACTTAATTTAGACTGAATTTATAAATACTAAACATAAATATCGATATATACTATTATAAACTCACTACTACCAGTACCACCACAACCATCATCGCCTCTACCACCACTATAGCTACTAACACCACCACTACCACCACTACCACTACCACTACCACTATCACTTCACTACCAATGCCATTGCCACCATTACCGTCGTTGTCGCCACAACCACCATTACTGCCACCACCTTAATCACCATCGTCATTATTGCCATAAGCACCACCATCATTTTACTACCACTACCATCACTATTACCACCATTGTAATGCCCCTAAATTTAACATACAATAATCCTGATTCAATTCCTTTTAGTTAAATAATCACAAAACTCTGATCATCATATCAGTAGTCAAATCTCTATAATTGTATTTCTTAACATATGAGAGATTTACAAAAGAGGTCCACATGCAATACACATTTAGTTTCCTTAAAATATGAATCCATAGCATGTGAGATAGACAATGTAAAAGAAACAACACAGAAAAAATGCCTCATGGTCTACAAATTCCAAGGCTTAGGCACGATTACAGAAAAATGGCTATCAAAACCCATACATTTAAAGCTGTCATGACCTAAACCTGCCTTTATAGGTTTAACATCGTAATCGATCAGTAACCTTAGGATTACCGAAGGCCTCTGAAACAGATTCATAAATTAAAGGGGCTAGCGGAAGCATTTAGCAAACTACAATGTCTATAGAGCGGCATAGACTTATATGAGACATAAAATTTAAAAACTTTATATATATAAGTTTTCCATATATAGATAAAACATAAAGTTTGTTTGAATCGAACAAAAAAAACTTAAACTTAGACCTCATTCACATTCACTTGACCACTTGAAGTTTTCGGAACCTCCTCGGGAGAAACAATGGTTGGCTGACAAAAACAGATCCAGACTAGAAGTCTTAAGCCTAGTCACGAGCTTGATCACCTACATACATAATATAAATAATGAGCTGGAGCCCAGTGAATAACATCAGAGTAAAGGTTTTGATGAATGATGTCCATAACAGATTCAAAAATCAGAATTCAGATCATAAACAGATTCTTATACATATTCAGATTTGGAAACAATTATACATGGTACATCCATTCGCTAACAGATCAGATTGGTCATAAAGATCCATGTGCAAATCGGATAGTTGATTATGCATAATAAGTTCCCTGAATGGAACCCACATGAAACCCTGGTACTAGGTAACAGATAACATATAACAGATATCAGATATAGATGCTAAGGATGCCACAAATACATTTCAGAAATTGGACAATCATTCATTCTAGTCAGAAAATAACATTTTAAAAAATAGATCATATCATATCAGTCAGAAAATACTTAACTTTACAGAGTTGTTACTCACAAATAGCTCCAGAGACAGATTAGACAAATTAGATTGACGGTTACGCGTGACCTACATAGACACATAATAGATACACATTGAAACACACATTCTGTAGATACTTAACTTATTAAATTTCTTTCCTTAGTGTGTTTCTAATTCATATCCTTATTATTATGGCCTAAACCATGTTTTAAGAATGCCTAGGATAGGATGAGGATGCAATTATGTACTTTGAAACACTTAACAAAATTTCAGAAAATAGGGCAGTTCGCTCGAGCAATCTTTGGTTGCTTAAACGGACCCCTTAGTCTGCAAAAGTACTAGATGCTCTCATTTTATGCTCGAGCCAACTTCTTGGTCGCTTGAGCCAAGACTGAAAATAAAGGTGGTCGCTCAAGTGGTCTTTTGGTCGCTTAACCTTCAAACCCTGTAAAACTTCTAAGAGCTCGAAATGTACGCTCTAGCGACGGTTTTGTCGCTCGAGCAATGCGACCAAATTATGAAATTTCCAAAATTCTACTTCAAGTTCAAAACACATGTTTAAAGCTTCAAACTTGTTCTTTTGGGCCACAATTTGTAGAAAACATTTAGAGACTTGTATAAAACCACGAAATGAAGATCAATTCACAAAATCAAGGCTCAAAAGCATGCCAATTCTTCATAATCAAGTTGAAACCTTATGTATATAACATGCATGTGTTAATTTGGTGTTCTTTCTTCTCAAAACATGAATATATGAAGTGACATGTATGAAATCTTGTTGAGCAATCATACTTTAACAAAAATAAACACTTGCATGTAAGGATTGAGTGAAAATTAAACTCAAAATCCATGAATTATGCATGCATGCATGGATTGATGTTCCATTCTGCATTTGAAGTTTAATTCTCATGCTTAATCTCCTATTTCACTTGATTTCTCATAATTTATGACTTAAACACAAAAGTTGGGAGTTGATTACCCAGCTAAAGTCTTGATTTAGCAAGAATTCCAAGTTATTACCAAATTTCCAAATCTCTAGCTAGATTCCAAGCCAATTCTTCAGTCTCCTACAAAATTGTTGCTCTCACTCCACTTCTCTCTCTCTCTCTCTCTCTCTCTCTCTCTCTCTCTCTCTCATTTTTGATGGTCAAGAATAATGAAGGAGTGAATTCTAGAAGGTATAAAAGCCTTATATAGGTTTATTTAGCTTAGGCTAATTAAGTGTGATTAGTTATAATCAATCTTGTTTGATTTAGTTTAGTTTATTCTAATTATTTGAATCTAAATTAGAATTTAATTAAACTTGCCAGACATTTCTAAAAATCCCAAATAACACATTGACCTAGTCAATTTCGTGGTCAGATGCTGATAAGGCCCTCAATTTTCATATTAAAACAGAAAGCTAAACAAATATAATTTCAAATAGCATGCAAAACACACAATTAACACATAATTTCACTTAATTCCTTAATTAACAATCTTAATTACGGTTTAACGGCTAATTACGGATCGGGATTGTTACAGCCTTCTCCTCTTAAAAAGTTTTGTCATCCAAACCTGAGGTTACCTTCATTTTGGAAGAACATAGGATCCAATGGAAACAAATCAGGGTATCTCTTTATCATATCTTTTTCCATTTCCCAAGTCGCATAGGTTCCTCCATGTTGTTGCTAATCGACTTGCACTAACGAAATCTCATTGTTCTTTAATCGTTTGATTCGGCAGTTAATAATTTGGATTGGCTGTTCTTCACAGGTAAAGTCATCTTTCAAAAACATGTGAGTTGGCTCAATAACATGTAACGGATCTCCCAAATAATCTCGAAGCATTGAGATATGGAAAACGTTATGTATATGTTCCGTGATCGGAGGTAAGGCCACTTGATACGTCATCGGATTGAATTTCTCAATAATTTCATATGACCCAACTGTAGACACCCCATTTTTGACCGTCCTCAAGACTTGGACGTCATTGTTTGAACACTCGATGATCATCCATACTCGTGTTCGTTTTGAGTTTTCGGAGGTCTCGGCTACGCGCCTTGCCTCAAGATCTCTCAACTTGTTTGTTTTGTGCTTGGTTGTGGACCAAACACTTGTGTTTTTGTTTCTAAGGGAAGAGGGTGGCTTGTTTGCCATCCCCTCAACCCACCGGCCAGGGCATGATGCCATCGGCCCCTTTTTCTTGCCATCGGCCAAGAGTGTTGGCTGATCGGCACTATATTTGGTCGGCTGAAACTTATGTTGGTCGATCGGTCTTTTTTGGTGGCCAAACCCTGTTCATTTGCTTTATGCAGATATTTTATGCCAGCTGGTGCAGCTGACATCTATAATTCACCCCCTCCATACACGTGTTTGGAGGGATTTGCCCTTTGCTTGGATTCTCTTGGAAGCCTTAGAATTTGAACCTCTATAAAGAGGGAGCCCCTCCTCTCTCCTTCAAGGTTTAGAAAAATTGTTCTTGAGAGGATAGATATAGTGTTGTATTTATTCTTCTTTGTTTAGCTTTGTTTTGTGTCTAAAAGAGTAGTATTGTCTTACTATTGTAGACAAACACACACTAGAACACCATCCTTGGTTGCTGAGGTGCTAAGAGGTTGATTTCAGTGTTCTTGGGCTGGTTTGAACTCAGAAAACTTGCTGGAGCTTTGTTCTTGAAGAGGTTCTACAAGGGTGAGTTCCTTGCTTTAGATACCCCATTCTTGCTTAAGCTTTTAGCCCTTCTTGCTTATTGTTTTAAGCTTAGATTATAACTGATAAAAGTTTTGATTTTTAGTGCTTAAGACCTTTGTTTAAGCTCATTTTTGTGTTTGGGGTTGTTTCCCCCCTCTTTGGCCTTGTTAGGCCTTGTTTTAGGCCATCCATTTTGGCCCTTGTTCTTGGCTTTGTATGACCTCTCTACCACTAAAATCCAGAGAATTTTCAGTGGTGGAGAGGTGTTTTTGGTGTCTTAAATAGGAGAGGGTCATCCCCTCTCCTTGTTGTCTTTCATGCTTGCATAAATGGCTTATGTTTGTAGCATGTGTGCTTAGCTTGTTTTAGCTTCATTTCAATATATATTAGGCTTTGTTTTGCCATGATATAGCACTTTTTTTACTCGGTTTAGACATACCATGCATGCTTTGTATACTTTTCTTGTAATCCCATGATTTGCCTTAACATGCACCATGTTGTAACATGTCTTTTTAGCATGATTTTGGCTTAACTTTATGAAGCTTCTAGCCTTGTTTTAACATGCTTGAGCTCTTTTTTTCATTGTTTTGGTCATGCTTGCATTGTTTTGTATAGCTACTATACAATCTAGCTTGTTAGCTTTGGGTGCTCAAGTCACTAGCATGCTTTACTTGGGCCATTTCAGTGGTTTGGCATCACTTCTTATGTTATTTCAGTCCATGTTTTATGCTTGTACACTTACACTCATCACCCCTTTAATGTTTTAAAGAGTTTGTGTTTTATGCCTCATGATATGTGTCATTGTGTATGCCATCATGTTTAGGCTTCTAGATTGCCATGTCAAAGTGTTTTTGGTCTTGTTCTAACATGCCATAACTCTGATTTTGGTTGCTTAAGTCATGCCATGTTTGGTTGTATTAGGTGTAGTGTAACACCTCTTTTGTGGCCTTGTATGCCTCATGTTTTGCCCCTTTGTTCTAGCTTGTGTTGGTTAGTGTTAAGCCTACTTTTGGTCTTTTTTAGACTTGCCTTGGGACTGTTTTAGGTCCCCTTGGCCCTTTGGGGCTTGCTTCATGTAGCCTTGGTTTGAGTCCCTTGGCTAGTTTCAAGTCTTAGGCTTTATTGCATGCCTTAATTGCATGGTTTGGTTAATTTGGCATCATCCCTTGCATGATTTCAGGGCTTAACATGTTTGCCTAATATCCATGTTTGTCTCCTTTTGAGTGTTCTTAAAAGTTGCCCTTTGATGCTTAAGTGTTAGGCCAATTACCATGCATGTTTGTATATGATTTTGTCCCTTATCCCTTAGCATGTTGGCCGTTGATTTGGACCTATTTGAGAGCTGTCCATTTTGGTTTAAGTCCATTCCCGCATGTTGTTGCATGCTTGCCTTGTATGTTGTCACATACTTGTTGCATATTCGGTAAATTGCATGTTGTAGCATGCTAATTCAATTGTGCCTTGTTGTGTACTTGGTCCATGACATGTTGTTGCATGCTTAAGTTGTAATGCATTTGGCATGCCTTCTCTTTTTTTTTGGTTGCTTAACATGTTGTCACATGTTTGCCTCATATGTTGTTGCATGTTTGTCCTCGGCACTGTTGTTACATGTCTTGCATGCTTATTTGTTTAGATTGTATGCCTATTGCACATTGCTTGTTTGCATGCTCATGTTGCTTTAGCTCGCTTGCATGCCTAGGTTGCATAGCATTAAGCATGCATCCCTTGCCTCTTGATCAACCATGATGGAGGTTAGGGCCCCTCCCCCCTTTTACATGTTTATGTGCATTCATTGTACATTAATTTGCGCACTCGGCTCCTTTGGCCATCATGCATTGAAATGCGTGATTGATGGCCCGAGGGTCGAGAACAATACTCCTTTGAGTCTCAAATATGATAAGGAGGGTGGTGCTGTAAACATTGCCTTGAAAATGCATTGCCATGCTCTATCGTCTCTGTTGCGACAAAGCAGATTCGCAAGAAGAGATGGCGGTCACTATCTTGATCTTGGCCGGCTATGTATTGTTGGCCGAGGTCCCCACAAATGGTCGATGACCAGTTCCTCTTGGCCGGTGGCCTTGAATTTCAGCCGGTGACATCCCATAGTGCTCAGAAGGTGATTCAGAAGCATCCTTAAGACTTTTGAAGTTTTCAGAGGTGCAGAGCAGTGTAAACAGAGGCAGCATGAATATGGCGATGGATTTCCGAGCGAAGCCGTCCGAGCACGCATGCATCCCTCTTCCCGAGGCTATTTTTACTGTTTTCATAGCTTAATTAATTTGTTTAATTAGTTAAGTGTTGTGTAATAATTAATTAGCTTGTTAGTTAGTTAATTATGTAATTTGTATTATTCTTTCGGTCCCTCCGTCGAGAGGGCGCAATTGTGTAATAAGCGTGCGTGTGTACGATGCATGTCTTCCAAACCTCCATTTCTTTCTCCCTTTTACTTAACTATTTATGATGGTTAGTTCTAGGGCACGTTTCGATTAGCATCCTTATGCTATGCATGTTTGCATCCATCCATTTGTATTGCATGCACCGAGCTCGGCGCATCATACTAACTGCATTGTATTTCAATTCTAAGTTGAATATATGTATCGAATTGTCAGATCTCACATGCCATTTTAGACTAGCCGAGCCTATTCTAGTTGCATTTTATATGTGATGCATTAGCCATCTTAACATGAACTAGGATTATGCATGATTTCTAACTAGTTTCTTGTTTTGGCTTGGAGTACACTGTGAGTGTTTATGCTTTAGCATCTTGCATATGTGTAAGTGTTAACATGATATCATGCTTATCATGAGGCTAATTGCTTATATGATATAACTGCCTGAATGCCTGTGAGTGAAGGTTGGGTTGCTTGAATTGGGATAATTCATTGAAATCCGTGATTTAGCCTACTTGCGAGTAGCAAACTTCAAACCGCCTTCCAAACAAACAGATATGCAATGCTTCGTTCCAAATTAGGCGATCTAGTCTATACTTGTGTGTTGTGCGCATCACCTAGTAATTCTAGCTAATTAACTGGAATAAGAACACATGTGTTTTTATAAACGAGATATCATGTTTAGTAGTGGCCGATCTTTGATCGGGCGAGCAGGGGTGCTCATAGCTGACCTTCTCCAATCGTACCCAAGTTTCTGAGTCGAGGCAACTTTGGTGATGACGGACACGTGGCCTTAGGCACAAGTCAGAGTTTTCTAAATTCTCCCAAAATAAAATATTTAGGTGGCGACTTTGTATCTAGCAAAGCAGTCCATGTTTGGCACTTCTTTCTTAAAAATCAGTTTTCCAAAACGATTTGCCAGATTTGGACTCTTTGGTGATTTATCGGTCTCGCATTGCACTTTGAAGGATTAGATTCAGAACTGTGACATTTGAGTCCGAACTGTAGTAGCATGAGGCCCTCGGGGCGCGTCTACACCAACATACCGTGGTGCTAACTTCCTTTTTACCCTAAACCGTGTTTGCCCTTTCGTTGGAGTTACTTTGTTAGACACATGATCACCGACATCATACTCTCTGTCTCTTTTCCTAACATTCGCATAACTTTTTTGACAACTTTGTATGGTTTTTAACCGTTACTGAATCAATTTCACTTTTTTAGTTGTTTTTTGTACAAGTTCTGGTCCTAACAATGGTCTGTCACTTACTTCAGCCCAACAAATTAGAGATCGACATTTTCTTCCACAGAGAGCCTCATAAAGAGCCATACAAATACTCAAATGATAGCTGTTGTTGTATACAAACTCGGCCAAAGGCAAGTAGGTCTTTCAATTCCCTTGGAAATCCAATACAAACATTTTCAGTATATCCTCCAAGGTTTGTATAGTCCTTTCTGACTGACCGTCTATCTGTGGGTGATAGGCACTACTGAGGCCTCGTTTGGGAACATGTTATTTTAATAATTTTTGGCTTTTTGGCTAAAATATGAGGTAAAAAAAAAAAAACTAGTATGTTTGGAATGACTTTTTGATTTTTTACGAAAATATGTGCAAAAAGTAGAGAGAAAAGAGAATCTTTGACTTTTTGGTATAGGTTATATGCTTTTTCATTTTTTTAATAACTTTTTGGCTTTTAGGCTAAAACTCTCGCCAAATGAGGCTTGAGTCTCAACTCGGTTCCCAAGGCTTGTTGCAAATATTGCCAGAATCTCGAAGTGAACTTTGAATCTCTATCAAATACAATAGACACTGGCACCCCGTACAGTCTTTCAACCTCATTCACATGTTAGTCAATTTGTCCACATTATAAAAAGTTTTAAAAGGTAAAAAGTGAGCAGACTTAGTCAAACGATCAACAATAACCCAGATAGAGTCCATACCTTTTGAAGAACAAGGTAGATCGACAATGAAGTCCATCGAGTCATTGATGTTCAGCTTTCACTTGTTGGCAATGCAAACATTTTGCTACAAAATCAGCAATATATTTCTTCATTCCAGGCCACTAGAAATTCTATTTCAAATCTTTGTACATTTTCGTGTTTCCCGGATGCATAGCAAATTTGGAACTATGAGCTTTTGTCATAATACGCTTTCTTAGGTCAGAATGGTCCGGTACACAAAACTTACCCTAGAATTTCAACACATTGTTCTCAAACATAATTCTCGGTCTCGGTTTTGGTTTCGAATCAATTTCTTCAAAAATATTTTTCAGAAACTCATCTTCTAGCTGTTTTTCTTTAACCTTTTTAATGATTGCTGGCTATGTAGAAATGGAAGCTAGAGTTCCACCTTGTTCACACAAGACAATCTCAATTTCATTTATTTCCAGATCACATAATAACTCTTTCTGATCGGTGAGCAAGCATGCTAAATTTCCAATGGATTTTCTACTTAAAGCATCCATAACTATATTGGCTTTCCTTAGATGATACAAAATCTGCAAATCATAATCTTTTATCAATTCAAGCCATCTTCTTTGTCTCATGCTCAGTTCTTTTTGGGTGAAGAAGTATTTCAAACTTTTGTGGTCCGTGTACACTTCACAAGTTGCTCCGTATAAATAGTGACACTAGATTTTCAAAGCAAACACTATAATTGCTAGTTCAAGATCATGGGTCGGATAATTCTTTTCATGTGGGTGGAGTTGTCGAGAAGTATATGCAATTACCTTACCATTTTGTATTAATACACACCCCTAACCTTTGTACGAAGCATCACTATAAATTTGAAACCCATTTATACTGGTAGGCAAAGTCAGAATCGGTGTAGTCACTAATCTGGTTTTCAATTCTTCAAAAGATGATTCTCTCTAATCATTCCAATCAAATGGCACACCTTTCTGTGTTAACTGGGTGAGTGACATAGCAAGTTTGGAAAAATCTCTCACAAATCTTTTATAGTAACTGGCAAGTCCCAAAAAACTCCGAACTTATGTCACTGTGGTTGGTCTTGGCCAATTCACAATAGCTTCAATTTTCTGTGGGTCGACAAATATGCCATCCTTATTGATTACATGGCCCAGAAAAGTCACGCTGTCAAGCCAAAATTCACATTTGGACAATTTTGCATACAATTTATTTTCTCTCAAGGTCTATAACACAGTTCTCAAATGGTTTTCACGTTCTTCCCTGTTTCTGGAGTAAATCAGAATATCATCTACAAATAGAAATTGTTTGAAAATTCTATTCATTAGGTCCATAAATGTGGTAGGTGCATTAGTTACCCCAAACGGCATTACCAGAAACACATAGTGCCTATATCTAGTTCAAAAAATGGTTTTCTCTATGTCTTCTGTTTTAACTTTTAGTTAGTGATACCTAGATCTAAGGTCAATTTTAGAAAACATTTGAGCTCCATGGAGTTGATTAGATAAATCATTTATTCTGGGTAGTAGGTATTTGTTTTTCACAGTCAGCTTATCCAATTCCCAATAGTCTATACATAATCTCAAGGGTCCGTCTTTCTTTTTGACAAATAAAACTGGAGCACCCCAAGGCGAAGTGCTTGGTCAGATGAATTTCTTGTCAAGAAGTTCTTGAAGTTGGATTTTCAATTCTTTCAATTTAGTTGTTGACATTCTGTATGGGGTTTTAGAAATTGGTTGTGTTCTAGGCATTCCTTCAATGTTGAATTCAATTTCCTTATCAATCAAGTCTCCAGGTAGTTCACTTAGAAAAACATCAAGAAACTCACTGACTATAGGAATATTGTCCACATTAGCACTATTTGGAATTACAGCCAAAACACAACACAAAAATCCCTTGTATCCCTTCCTAAGTAGTTTGTTTGCTTTCATGGAAGAAACCAAGTATGGGGGAGGAACTACACCATTCCCAGCAAATACAAACTCAGGTAATCCCGGTGGTTGAAACACTATAGATTTAGTAACACAATCAATAGTGGCACAATATTTTGTCAACCAAGCCGTATCCAATATACAATCAAAATGATCAATATCCACAGGCATCAGATCAACATATAACAGCATATCTCCAATCACAATATCATATGCAGGATACATATATGCATACATCATAAAAACCCCCAATGGTGTAGATATAGATAACAAATAGTTCATTTGTTCTAGAGGTCTAGTTAATTTATGAGAAAAAGTATGTGACACAAACGAGTGAGTGGATCTAGAATCTATCAACGCATATGTATTTTGGACAAAGATAGGGAGTATATCTGATACCACTGCTTTGGTATTCTGGACATCTCTAGGCACAAGGGAAAAAACTCGACCTTGTCTCAAGGTTTCTTTTCTCGTGTTGGTTCTTACATTTGTTCTTGGTACAGAAGCAGATTTGACCAAACTTGCCGCAGGATGGTTGGGATTTTTGGACATTAGACAATCTTTTACCATGTGGCCAGTCTTGCCACACTAAAAGCAAGCACCCGTAGTACGGTAATACGTACCCTTATGTTTCTTTCCATATTCTGGACAAGTAGGTGCAAATCCACTTCCCTGACTTGAACTACTAGTAGATCTTGTATTTTGATTCTTGTTCATTGAGAATGACTGGCCCTTCTTGAAATTAAACTCGAATCTTTTACCTCTCTATTCAGTTGCCGGAGCTTTGTCTTGTATCAAAGCTACCAAGTTGGCTTCAGAAATCAGGGCTTTATTTAGTACATCCATATACTTGGTTAACTTCAAAACTCAAACTCAATCAAGCACATCCAGATTAAGGCCTCCTTCAAATTTCCTGGCCTTTTTGTAGTCCGGATTTACCATATGCGGAGAAAACCAAGCTAATTCAGTAAATTTGGCCTCATATTCGGCCACAAACATGTTGTCTTACTTCAATTGTTCAAATTCGGAGACTTTACGATCCCTGAAGCACTAAGGAAAGTATTTTTCATAAAATATCTCTTTGAATTGATTCCAGGTCATAGCTCCATTACCGTCTTGTATTAACATCCACAAATGTCGGGCTTCGTCTTTTAGAGTATAAATAGTCAACAAAACTTTCTAGACTTTGGAACATGGAAAGACTTCAAACAATTTTTTAGTCTAAAGCATCCAAGTCACGGCTTTTAGTGGCTCAATACCACCCAGAAAGGTCGGAGGTTTCATCTTGTTGAATTTCTGAGTTAGAGTAATAATATCATTATTCACCGACTCTACTTGCATTGGAGAAGGCAGAAGAGATCATGATTGTTGCCTTTGTTGTTGTCTCATGGACTTAGTCAGAGCTTCTAGCATTCGTTCCATTCGGTCCATTTAAGCATAAGATGATTCAGTTACATCATCAATTCTTATTATTTCCATTTTCTATATGTGAACAGAGCAATAATAAACATAGGCAAATAGTCTTTACATCACAGTGTTCAGTTTCATTTCATTTCACATTGTTTCAGATATGTCATATAATTACACACACACTCACACATGCTGATGTAATGCCTTTCATTCTTTTCTGGGACATCCTATAGTTCATATAGACTTGTGCGTGCGGTATAACTTGTGCTCTAATATCATTCTATCACAACCCAAACCTGCCCCTATAGGTTTATCGTCGTAACCGGCCTGTAACCCTTGGATTACTGATGGCCTTTGAAACAGATTCATAAATTAAAGGGGCTAGCGGAAGCATTTAGCAAAATACAATGTCCATAGAGTTGTGCAGACTTATATGGGACAAAAAATTGAGAACTTTATATATATAAGTCAGCCATATACAGATAAAACATAAAGTTTGTTCAAACCAAACAAAAGAAGCTTAAACTTAGACCTCGTTCACCTTCACTTGACCACTTGAAGTTTTCGGAACCTCATCGGGAGGCATAGTGGTTGGTTGACAAAAAGAGATCCAGGCTAGAACTCTCAAGCCTTGTCATGCGCCTAATCACCTACATACATAATATAAATAATGAGTTGGAGCCCAGTGAATAACATCAGAGTCAATGTTTTGATGAATGATGTCCATAACAGATTCAGAAATCAAAATTTAGATTAGAAACAGATTCTTATACATATTCAGATTTGGAAACAGTTATACGTGGTATATCCATTCACTAACATATCAGATTGGTCATAAAGACCCATGTGTAGAGTAATAGATCAGATTAGTCATAAAGACCCACGTGTAGATCAAATAGTTGATTATGGATAATCGGTTCCATGAATGGAACCCACCTGAAATCCTGGTACCAGGTAACAGATAACATATAACATATATCAAATACAGATTCTAAGAATGCCATGAATACATTTCATAAATTGGACAATCATTTATTCTAATCAGAAAATAGCATTTCAGAAAACAGATCATATCATATTAGTTAGAAAATACTTAGCTTTATAGAGTTGTTACTCACAAATAGCTCTAGAGACAAATTAGATAGATCAGATGGACGATTGTGCGTGACCTACACAGACACATAACATATACACATTGAAACACATGTTCCGTAGATACTTAACTTATTACATTTCTTTCCTTAGTGTGTTTCTAATTCATATCCTTATTATTATGGCCTAAACCATGGCTTAAGAATGCCTAGGATGGGATAAGGATGCAATTATGCCCTTTAAAACACTTGACAAAATTTCAGAAAATAGGGCAGTTCGCTCGAGCTATGCTTTGGTCGCTCGAACGGACCCTTTGGTCTGCAAAAGTACTAGATGCTCTCATTTTACTCTCGAGCCAACTTCTTGGTCGCTCGAGCCAAGACTGAAAATAAAGGTGGTCGCTCAAGCGGTCTTTTAGTCGCTTGAGCCAACCATCAAACTCTGCAAAACTTCTAACAGCTCGAAATTTACGCTCGAGTGACAGTTTTGTCACTTTAGCGATGCGACCAAATTATGGAATTTCTGGAATTCAACTTCAAGTTCAAAACACATGTTTAAAGCTTCAAACTTGTTCTTTTGGGCCATAATTTGTAGAAAACACTTAGACACTTGTATAAAACCATGAAATGAAGATCAATTCACAAAATCAATGTAGAGACCCTAATTTTTGTAATTACCATTAAATCCCTAACCTTGAGTTTATTTCAATAAAGCCCTTGAATTTTCACTTAATTGTGTTTTAAACCCTAGAATCAGGAAGCATCGCGAATTAATTCAAGTAAACCCTAATCGATCCCATAGATTAATAATCATGGTTAAAACCCTATTATTAATTATTAGACCCAATAATTATAGATTAATCACTTTAAAATCTTAATTCGCGGTAATGCCGTTTTTACTCGGTTTCTTGCCTTTGTTTGCGCTTTAATTTTACGGGACCCAAATTTATTATTCTAACTATTTTCTAATGTTAGTATATTGTATACTAAATATCAAGGTTACATAAATTTAGACTTGGTCCCTATATACTTCTATTTTATTTCATTCCAAACCTTAATTGTAGTACTTTCTTAATTAATTTACTTATGCCTATTGTTTTATGTTTATAAATACAAATATATTATATATATATATTTCTTAGAGCCCAACTAGTTGGCCATGTGGTGGATGAAAGGGCCTTGATGGCAACTTTGACAAATTACACTTATAGAACTTGGCTCCTAAGAAACCTCCCAATCCTTCTCTATATATGCACACTTTTCCCCTCTCATTTTACACATTTTCAGCCATGCACTAGAGGAGTGAGAGAGAGTGATCTTGGAAAAAAAGAGAGAGGAGGAGAGAGAGAGAGAAGAGAAGAAGAAAAAGAAGAATTTTATTGAGTCTTGTACAACAAAGGTAAACATACATCACCTCTTCTCTCAAGTTCTTTTACCACTTATTTTCCCCTCCTAATACATGCTCTTTGCATATATATGTTGTAGTCTAGGCCTACACTCTTGTATAAATGTGTATTAATCAAGAAATGGTGTGCTTTTATTTCTTTCCTAAATTTCCAGCAGCAATTCTTTTCTCTCTTTTGAATTTATTTTCATATTAAAACTCCATGAACTCAAAATCGATTTTTATGGGGTAATATTTGGTATGTATAGAGTATGTGATAATTTTGGTAGGACCTAAGGATGTATTTTTATAACCTAAACAAATTTTCTAAGTTAGTTACTCACAGAACCAGAAAAACAGTCAACTTTCTCTATTTTTATGAAATTCCAGAAAAATAATCTTGAGTCCACTTTTATGTAAAAATCTTAATCTGGGTGTTATATTTTAACTAAAATTTGTTTGAACTCAAGAGAGTGAGGAGTTCGAGAGAAAAACCGATTTGCGTAACTGTCAACGAATCTGGACAAATCTTGGTAATTCTGAATTATCTTAAAATCTAAAATACCTATCCTACTTTCATAAATTGAGTTTAAAACTAGACTTATTTATCTACAAACTCACATGAGGCCAGGTACTTGGGGCCAATAAAAGTATTTTTTTCATAATTATTTTCAAACTACTTCAAATCTGGAAATCTGGAAATTTGTGTTAATATGCTCTTATTTGGTTTGCAACTCTTATATTCTATGTTTCTTGAATGTGTTAGTCTTGATATGTAATATATGATAAATTGTGAATTTTCTTTACCATGAATAAATTACTTGTTGTTTAGTTTGGATTCGTAATTATATTGACCATGCTTTGCTACAACTAAGAACATAATGCACTTAATAAAGGGGAAATCAAATGAGATGCTAATGGGTTGCGATCATTGTATTAAATTTTATGAGATAATGAATGATGGATTCAAGAGTATGATATAGTGGAATGTATTCCATTTTTATGAAGTCTTGCATAAGCGTGTTTTCGAACCCTAACAAGGCATGGGAGGTGTTCTGGTTGCTTAACGGAAATGGGAGGCATAAAGGTGGCAGTGAAGGTCTCACACAGGGAGAGTATCCTTGGAAGCCCGTTCCCTTGGGGCAGACCGTGATGTCACCACTCGGGTATGTAACCTAGGTGTGTGGGCATCATTGGTAATTATGCGGTAAGTAACAAGCTGGTGGTTATGCGATAAGCGACGCATCGGTATTGTATTAACCAAGGGGGAGTCAGGATTGCCCGTGGCCAGTGTTAGTGGTTGGGTAGGAACGACATTCCACGGGGAGTTGCCTAGAACTAACTAAAATTGACTATTATTCATGAGAACTGAAATTTAATTTGAAGCTCTGCTTAATTAGTGCTTTCACTGTATGTTATGATCGTGTCATTATGTTACTTGTGTATTTGGAATGGGAAAATGATTGGGGTGTGTGTGTTTACTGGGCATTCCAAGCTCATGGCATTTTATACAGGTGAAGGCCAGTTTTACACTGAAAACAGAATCCCTAAAAGATTTGCGGAACCATGGCTGCCTTACAGATTAGATTGTATATTTCTTGTATTTGGGATAATTTTTTTGTATCAAGGAATTGATCTGTATTTAAAGATTTCAAGAATTTTATCTATAACTATTATTAATATTTTCTTTTAGTATAATTATTTGTATTTTGTATTGAAAAACGATGTGTATGCGCTAGTTAAACCCCGATGTATCATTGTATTATATTATTAAAATTTGGGACGTCACAATCAAGACCCAAAAGCATGTTAATTCTTCATAATCAAGTTGAAACGTTATGTATATAACATGCATGTGTCAATTTGGAGTTTTTTTTTTTCTCAAAACATGAATACATGAAGTGACATGTATGAAATCTTGTTGAGCTCTCATACTTTAACAAAAATAAACACTTGCATGTAAGAATTGAGTGAAAATTGAACTCAAAATCCATGAA
Source organism: Camellia lanceoleosa (assembly GCA_025200525.1). Classification (NCBI taxonomy): domain Eukaryota; kingdom Viridiplantae; phylum Streptophyta; class Magnoliopsida; order Ericales; family Theaceae; genus Camellia; species Camellia lanceoleosa. The sequence continues at coordinate 123,023,996 of CM045763.1, read as the reverse complement.
TTATGCATGCATACATGGATTGACTTTCCATTCTACATTCTAAGTTTAATTCTCATGCTTAATCTCCTATTTCACTTCACTTCTCTTAAAAGTTGGGAGTTGACTACTCACCTAAAGTCTTGATTTAGCAAGAATTTCAAGTTGTTCTTTCCAAACTTCCAAATCTCTAGATAGATTCCAAGCCAATTCTTCAATCTCCTACAAAAATGTTGCTCTCACTCCACTTCTCTCTCTCTCTCTCTCTCTCTCTCTCTCTCATGTTTTTTATGGTCAAGAATAATGAATGAGTGAATTCTAGAAGGTATAAGAGCCTCATATAGGTTCATTTAGCTTAGGCTAATTAAGTGTGATTAGTTATAATCAATCTTGTTTGATTTAGTTTAGTTTAGTCTAATCATTTGAATCTGAATTAGAATTTAATTAAACTTGCCAAACATTTCTAAAAATCCCAAATAGCACATTGACCTAGTCAATTTCGTGGTTAGATGCTGATAAGGCCCTCAATTTCCATATTAAAACTATAGACACCCCATTTTTTACGGCCCTTAAGACTTGGGCGCCACTGATTGATCACTCAATGATGAATGTTTATGCTTGTCAAATGCTTGATTTCCTCAGTAGAAAATCTCAGTTTTGAACGTACAAACCTTATGCCTTGTTTTGGACAAAAATAGTAGTTTTTCAGGCCTGGGCATCTAGGGACTTGCAAACCCACTAGTGTGGCTTGCCACCCACTATTAGTGGCCTGCTGGTCACTTGTGTAAATTTTCAGATCTTTTTGCCAACTGTGCCAACTGTCTCCACAGATGTATGCACTGCACCAGCTGTGTCTGTGTAGATATTTCTGAGGTGGTCTCATATATTTCTATATATAGATGACTCTCTCTCATTTTTTTTAGGGTTAGAAAATTTTGAAGAGCAAAAGTTTTGAATTTTTTTTCTCTGTCTACATTTCTCTCTCTCTTACAACTTACATAACCTTTGCCTAGACACTCTAAACCAAACCTTGAGGGATCTTTGCTGAGGTGCTTAAGCTTGCATTTTAGCACTTGAGAGTGTGAAATTAGTGGTTTGGGAATTCAAGGGATCATTCCTCTTCAAGAGGTATACATTCTAGTTCTTTTGTACCATCTCTTTCTCATCTTTTCTTGCTGTTTTTGAGTTATTTATCATCTGTATTTTTGGGCTGAAACTTGTGGTTTAAATCCATTAAAGGTAGAGGGGTGGATCACCTTTCTTTGAACCTTGTTTCATAGGCTTTGACCTTTGTATTTTCCACATTTTTATCAACTTTTTTTGAAATTTTTACCACTGATTTTCAGAGTTTTCCAGAGGTTAAAAATCATGTTTTGAAGTCCCAAAAATGGAGGGGGTAGCCTCCCCTCCTTGTGTTTGTTTATTAGCTTAATTGCTCCATGTTTTTAGCTTACTCTTTTAACTGTTTTTACTTTAATTCCAGCACTATTTTGAGCTAATTTAGGATTGTTTTTATGTGTTAGTTTCATTTATGCTATATATTGCATGCTTGTAGTGTGATGGTCCCCATATGCTTGGTGTTTTTGGCTAAGTGCTTGTAGTGTAATGGTCCTTATAGGCTTGGTGGTTTAGGCCTTAGCCACCAACTTATTTGAGTTGATAGCATTTATTTTTTTGCTTTTCATAACTTATGTTCACCTCTAAGCATCTTTGCAATCTCCCTTGCTTTCTTGGCCTTTTCTCTTTGTTTTGAGAGTTGCTCCGAAAGTGTTGTTTAAGCTTGAAGGGTGATATTGTGCTTAATGGTTTAATCCCTTTGGGGGTTTATTACCAACAGCATGATCTCCCTCTCATGCCTAAAACAACATTTGGTTTGACACTTTTCTCTAATAGTGGACTTAAAGCTCATTATTGGACTTAATTGGCTAATGAATGGAAGGTAATTAAAATGGAGTAATAAAATTGGGGTTAAAATGAAGCAAGATAATAAAATGGTTTGGGTTTAATCGGACGTCAATTGAACTTATTGAGTCTTGAGTCGTTTTATACTTGTTAATGATGCAAACGGTTCAAGAGTCAATGTCAACCCCTTCCCTTGATCAATTCATGACAGGGATGAGGTTTTCTTGGTCTTTTCTTACCATCTATTAAAATGTTATCCCTTAGTTTATAAGTCATCACGTAATGAAATTGAGTCGATTGATGGCTTGCGAATCAAGCCTACCCCTCCTTTGAGCTGTTTGATGATAAGGAGAGGCAGGGTTCACAAACATCCCTTGAGAATGCTCTGTTTGTGCTTTGTTTATTTTCTGTTGCAGTAGGAGAAATTCAACATTAGTGGCCGGTAGGCCACATTTACTAGGCGGTAGGTCACTACTTCTAGCCTGTCGGCCACTTTTTCGAACAAGGCAGTGTACTGTTTCCTGCAGAATAGAGTAGAAAACTGAGGTGAAAAATCAGTGCAATCTCCTGACTGTGCAACAGAAGCATTCCGGTAGCAAAACGGATAGCATTTTCGGGTGGAAATCCACATCCATGCATGAATCATCCCTTGATTCTCGGGATCTGTTAAAATAATGTTGTAATAGTAGTATGTTGTATTTAAAGTAGTGGACATATAACTAATTAGTTAGTTTAGTTAGAATAGTTAGTTAGTTTTGTGTCGTACTTAATTAATTAGCTAAAATAGTTAGTTGATTTGTGGTGTTATAATAATTAGCTAGCATAGTTAATTTATTTCATATGTGTGGTAATAGATTAGTTAATCTGTAGTAATTAGCTAGGGCATTCATTCGGACCCTCTTGCGCGAGGGCAAAAATATAATAATGTGTATGTCTTCCAACCCCATGTTTTTCTCCCTTTTATTTACTCGCTCTCTTTTATTTACTTGCTTATGATGGGTAGTTTAGAACATCATATTTCTTTTAGCATTTCCCATGTTTGCATCCATTTGTTTTGCATGCATGAGATTCGACTCATCATTCTAACTAAGCATTATAGTTTACATACTTCGTTGAAAACACGTTGAAACTGCATGCTGTCAAGTTGTTTCAAATGTCATATTAGTAGCTGAGCCTATTAATTACATCTTGTATGTGTTGCATTAGGCATATTTTGCATTAGTTAGGACCGTGTATATTTCTAACTAGTTTCTCTTTTGGCTCGCCTCGAGAATTGGGATAAGTATTTATTGCTTTAGCATATTGCATGTGTGTGATTGTCGCCATGATAAGCATGAATACCATGAGGCTAAGTGCTTAAATGTTATATCTATTTGAATGCCTGTGGATGCTGGCTAATTGCTTGAATTGGAATAATTTGAGTAATGTGCATATGAGATCACTTTTTCAAGTGGTACATATTTGAAACAATTTTCAAAAACAAAACGTGCGATCAAAGTGTTCCATTTTTTACAAATTAGTCTATACTTGTGTGCAACACATAGTAAAGTTAGTCTAATAATCGGATCAAGAGCATATAATATAAATAAGAATCATATCATGATTAGTAGAGGTCAATCTTTGATTAGGCAAGCGGGGGTGCTCAATTCATGACTGTAGACACCCCATTTTTGACCGCCCTTAAGACTTGGACGCCTCAGGTTGATCACTTGACGATGAAAGTTATGTTGTACAAACGTTCGATTTCTTCAGCAAGAAGAGCTTCTAAATCCCAACCTTACACCCCATTTTGGACCAAAACTATTTTAGAACTTAAAACCCTCTTTTCAAAATATTTTTCCAAATGTTTCTACGATGTTCCGAGGCTCGCATTTCGTTTAAAATATTGCACTTTTCGGTAAATCGAGTAAGGACAAAGTGGAAATAAATGAAAGGGAGGTAAACTCTTTGAAAAATCTTTAAAACCTCTTATTGATAGGTTTGGAGTTGAAGAAAATTAGAGGAGAGGAAAGAAAACTAGTTGGGGAAAAAGTTAGGCATCAATCCGTTAGGACAAAAATGAGTAACCTTCACTAAAATAGGCATATCTCTTTGCACACTTAGAATTTTGATGTGAGGCCACACCATTGGAAATAGATTTTCGAGGCTTTAATTTAGACTCAAGAATCACCTAAAACTGAGTCCGGATGAGGGAGATATGCCCGTTTGAAGTCGGGCCTGAAAATAGATGTTTGTCTGGCTGGCCACTAATGGCCTGCTGACCACTATTAGTGGGCGGCCGCCCACTATTAGTTGCCTGCCTGCCACTTGTGTAAAACGCAGATATTTTTTGCCAGCTGTCTCCACAGATGCATGCACCACTCCAGCTGTCTCTATACAGATATTTTCGAGATAGACACATGTTTTTCTATATATACTTGACCTCCCCTCTTAGTTTTAAGGTTAAAAAAATTTCAAAAGCCCAAAAACTTGAAATTCTCTCTCTATTTTTATCTTGCAACACACACACCTTACCCAAACACTTCCTAAACCAATATTGGAGCTCTCTTTGCTGAGATTATTGAGTCCAAATTTCAGCCATTGAGAGTGAGAACTTGTGGGTTTGTTAACAAAAGAGTTGCCTTGCTTCAAGAGGTATAATTTTGAGCATCTATACACTACTTGTTTTCTATCTTTTCTTGTTGATTTTGAACTGTTTTTCAACTGTTTTTATGGGTTGAAGCTTGTGGTTTAAGGTTATTAAAGATAGAGGGGTTAACCACTCTTCTTTGAACCTTGTTCTCTAAGCTTTTGGCCTTGTGTTTCCCATTATTTTCTCAACTTTTTTTGAGCTTTTTACCGCTGAATTTCAGAGTTTTTCAGAGGCTAAAAAAGTTGTTTTGAGGTCCCAAAAATGGAGGCATTAGCCACCCCTCCTTATGCTTGTTTACTAGCTTAAATTCTCCATTAATTTAGCTTACTCTTTTAGCTTTTTTTACATCAATTTCAGCACTGTTTTAGTCTAATTTAGGAATGTTTTGAGGTGTTTATTTCATTTAAGCTATGTATAGTATGCTTGTAGTGTAATGGTCCTCATAGGTTTGGTGTTTTAGGCATTAGACACCAACCTATTTGAGTTGATAGCATTTATTTCAAGCTTTCCATACTTGTAATCACCTCTAATCATCTCTGCAATCTCTCTCATTTCTTGGCTTTTCCTTTGCTTTGAGAGTAGTTTCAAACCAATTGTTTGTTTAAGCTTGAGATTGAGATCGTTGTGCTCAATGATTTAATCTCTTCGGGGGTTCATTATCAAGGGCAAGACATCTCTCTCAGGCCTAAAACAACCCTTTGTTTGACACTTCTTTTCGTTAGTAGACTCAATCTTCATTATTGGACTTAATTGACTAATGAATGGAAAGGTAATTAAAAGAGGCAATAAAACTTGGAATAAAATGGAGCAAGATAATAAAATGGTTTGGGGTTCAATTGGATGTTAATTGAACCCATTGAGTCTTAAGTCGTTTCATACTTGTTAGTGATGAAAACGGTTTAAGAGTCAATGTCAACCGCTTCCCTTGATCAATATCATGATAGGGAGGAGGTTCATAAGCCTCTCATTGTGCATTTATTGAAATTGTATCCCTTGATTCATAAGCCATCACGCAATTAATTTGCGCTGATTGATGGCTTGCGAATCGAGCCTACCACTCATTTGAGCTATTTGATGATAAAGAGGGGTAGGATGGGCAAACATCCCTTGAGAATGCTCTGTTTATGCTCTGTTTATTTTCTGTTGCAGTAGGAGAAACCCAACATTAGTGGTCGGCAGGCCACCTTTGCTGGGCGGCAATCGACTATTAGTGGGTGGCCGGCCACCACTTATGGCCTGTCGACCACCTTTTTCAGCCAGGCAGTACCACTTTCTTCATAGAGTAGAGTAGAGGCCGAGGTGTAAAAATAGTGCAGAGGCATTCTCGGGAGAGAAATTCATGTGCATACATAAGCCATTTCTTTGCTCCTCGGGACCCATTACCTTTGTTAATAGTAGTATGTTGTACAACTTGTAATTAATTACTTCATTAATTAGTTCCTTAATGTAACTAATTAGTTAGTTTAGTTGGTTAAGTTGTATTAATTAGTTAGAGTAGCTAGTTGATTTAATTTTGTGTTGTAACTATTTAATTAGCTAGAATAGTTAGTTAAATCCAGTGTTGTAATAATTAGTTAAGTAACATAGCTAATTCATTCATTCGAACCCTCTTGCTCGAGGGCAAATTGTAATAAGTGTGTATGTTTTCCAACCCTACGTCTTTTTTCCTTTTATTTATTTGCTTATGATGGATAGTATAGAGCATCATGTTTACTTTGCATTTCTTATGATTTGCATCCATTGTCTTGCATGCATTAGGCTCGGTGCATCATTCTAACTCACATTGTTATTTATTACTTCTTTGAAAACGTGCCTAAACCGCATGCTATCAAATTGATTCACATGTCATAATTAGTAGCCGAGCCTATTAATCATATATGGCATGTGTTCCATTAATTATGTTGCATTAGTTAGAGCATGCATTTTTCTAACTCTTTTCTTTAGGTTCGCCTTGGAGTACTAGGTGAGCATTTCTTGCTTTAGCATATTGCATGCGTGTAATTGTTGCCATGACAAAGCATGATACTATGAGGCTAAGTGCTTAATTGATATACTCTGTTGAATGCCAATGGATGAAGGCTAATTGCTTGAATTGGAATAATTTGAGTAATGTATATATGAGAGCACTTTTTCAAGTGGTACATATTCAAACTCTTTTCAAAATAAACATGAAATCAAAGTGTACCAATTTTTGCAAATTAGTCTATACTTGTGTGCAACACATAGTAAGGTTAGCCTAATAATCAGAACAAGAGCATGTAAGGTAAATAAAAATCACATCATGATTAGTAGAGGCCGATCTTTGATTGGGTGAGTGGGGTGCTCAATTCATGACCTTTTCCTTTTGTACCTAAGTTCCGAAGCCGAGACACTTTGGTGATGACAGATAAGTGGCCTTTGGCATAAGTCCTGGGTTTCCTAAATTTCCCAAAAATATTTAGGTGATGACTCTGTAATCTGACAAAGTAGTCCATTTTTGGCATTTTTTATTCAAAATTGATTTTCCAAAAGATTTGTCGGATTTTGACTCTTTTGTGTTTATCTATTTCACATTGCACTTGTGAAATCAAATTTAGAACCACGGGAGTTTGAACTGTAAGGTTAGTTGTATTCGAAAGGAGCACGAAAAATCAAGCTACGATGACCTTCTCCTCTCGTACCTAAGTTCCTGAGCTGAGACAATCTTGGTGATGATGGACACGTGGCCTTTGGCACGAGTCTCGGGTTTCATAAATTTCCCAAAAACATTTAGGTGGTGACTCTGTATCTGGCAAAACAGTCAATTTTTGGCAATTTGATTCAAAATCAATTTTTCAAAAGAACTGTCGGATTTGGACTCATTTGTGTTTATCTATTTCACATTACACTTGTGGAATCAGATTCAGAATCATGGGAGTCCGAATTGTAGGGCTAGTCGTATCCGAAAGGAGCACGAAAAGTCAAGCTACAGTTTCTAGCGATTCTGCTGGGGAAATCAACGAACTTGACTCAAGCTTCATGATGTAAAATTTTATATACACTTATATGTTCTTTGCATTGCATTTGCATTGGTACGCATAAGTCACTGTGTGTTTGCCATCTGCTATTCCTAGACGGTTTGCCGGAGGCTTGCCCAAAAGCTTGCCAAAAGACTGACCGGTCGTGGGCTTTGCTATGATGGGAACACAACCCTTGGATCTAGACTACGGCTGTACCGTTTGATCCTCCTTTCACTTCTCGGTGTTCGGTGTGAGAGGTATATTAGGTAGTCTTGCTGAGGTACCCCCTTTGACCATTCGGCCTAGCTACATATAGTAAAGCCCTAGTGACTATTCCAAACTAGGACAGGATACTCACCCAAATGCAGGATTGCGTGAAACCGCTTGATTGAAATAGTGAAACCTAGTTCATGACAAAACTAAGATAGGGTAACCCTACCCCCTCATAGGGGTGTTTTGGCTCTCTCTTAATTGATATGTGGTTTACAATGAACTGTACAGGAATGTGCATATCAGTTGCAAAATTGGTATCTATTTTGGGGCAAGATTCAGTGTGGAGTGCAGTCCTACAGCTTTGATCATATCTGTGTTGATAGAACATCTTAGTTGAGGCACTGTGTGGTTTCTGATTGTTGTTTTTTTTTTCTTTATTTCTTTTTGTTAGGTAGTTTAAAACCATAGCTTCAAAAGGTTCTGATATCCCCCAAGTACTTTGGACTTGAATCGGAAGACTGTGCAAGGCCGAGGATCCTATTTAGGGACAACCTGTGTTTACCTCACTACCACCAGTTACAAGGCAAAGGAGAATCATACAGAGTTCACCAGTCCATTTCTTACAGCAGTCACCCCTTAGCTCACTTGGGTTTAGTCCAGGTCAAGAACAGTTGTCTACTTCCAGCTCAGCTCAAAGACAATCAACCATTCACATGGCACAGTATCCCTCAGCCGATATGGAGGAATTAATACTTTAGTTATAGCAAATAGTTGAGACATTACAACGTGATGCGGCCCATCAGGCCGAGGTTACGGCTCGTCAGATTGAGGTTATAACTAGACGACAACAACAACAACCACACTCGGCTACGACCTCTGTATCCCATGCACTTATCGCTGTTATCCCAGTACTTAGAGCCACCACTCATACTGCTAATGTTCAAGAAAACCAGGGCAATCTAGCAGAGCCAATCCCAGCACAAGCCTCCAAAGCCCCGATTTATTAGACCGAGGCTTAGTTCGAGTTCAAGGTTGATCAAACTGCGCTGATGGGCTTAAATAGACTATAGAACCTGTATCTCTTTGGTCGCACTATGTCAGGTATAGCGGCCATTTGGTATGCTAAGTTAGAAGATTCTATCAAACAGAATTGGGAAGAGATGGCCAAGGCCTTCATTACTCAGTACTTTTACAATACGCAAATTGAGATCATAAATCATGATCTTGAGGCAACATGCCAAGAGGCGAAGGAGGGTTTCTCTGAATTTGTGACAAGATAGAGAGCTAAAGCCTCGATGATGACCACGAGGCCTTCCAAGAAGGACCAGATCAGAATGGTGGTTCGAAATCTACATGGTAAGCTGCTGCAAAAGATGATTGTCCTACCTCTATTTACATTCACAGAGCTCCATGAAATGGGGGTGCAAATTGAGGATGCCATGAAACATGGACTTATGACTAAGGATAAGGAGCCAGCCAAGAGGCCATTCGTCCGCAATTCCAATGCTGCTAGTAGTAGCACAACTGCGAGGCCATCAGATGTAAGTGTTGTCACCACAACCAAGACTGTTGACCCCTTCGCCAACACAAGCTCACAAACATCATCCAACCCTACCTAACCCCAGAGGACTTTTAACCAACTGTACATGACTCTTTCTACAACCATGTAGGTGTTAGTTAAGAAAGGGCACCTAAAACCCTTAGAACCTCGCCCATTGCCTGACCCTCTTCCATCCAAGCATAACCCCGCAAAATACTGTGCATTTCACCAGCAGTACGGTCCTGACACCAACCAATGCTTTCGATTGCGTTATGAGATTCAGGATCTCATTGACAACAAGGTTATCGCTCCACCTTAGAAACCAAATGTAACCACCAATTCACTCCTAACCTATAATCAAGTCCCCCCACCTCGAAACCTTAACCTTATCCATACACTGCCCACTTCTTACGACCCCAGCATATATATTACTCCCTCCTACCTACCAAAACTGACGTTGTTCATTCTTGAAGGCGCAAATCTGTGTATAATGGACACGTCCAAACCTCAACCCAAGCCTGTGGTGATGAAACTTACAGGAGTCAAGCTTAGAGGAAGGTATTAATCTGTTGTCAGAGTGTCCTGGCAACTTAGCTGAGACGGCATACGGCCTGAGTTACTATATTGTGTCAACTAGTTAAGCCAAGCCTAAAGTGGTGCTACCAATCTCGGTAGGCATCAATGTGGTTAGGGAGGAGGTCCCGAGCCAAGGGTTTGACGATTTGGCCAACCTCGAAGAGGATTTGGATAACCTACAGTTATTTGATGAACATGGTCATGGAGATGTACAGATCGGGTGGTTCGACCTGAACGGATCAACTGATAATACCGGATGGCTGAGTGATGAGCCAGATAAGGAAGAAGAAACTAGGGTAAAACTAGAGGAAAAAGGAAGCAGAGGTAGCTACAGTGGCCGGGAAGGTTAATGAGAAAGGGAAACTGCCAGAGGGCACATGCATGGGAAAACCAAGTCAAGAAATAGGAGGTGTGAACACTGCAGATACCGAACAAGAAGCTGCACTAAGGTAGCTTGAACGAGAAAGTATTAAAGACAGCCGGAGAACTGTAATTACATGGCACCCTGTGGGGGACACTTATGATATGAAGATGATATAAGCAGAGCTGGACAACTATTTGTCGGCTACTGAGTGCAAATGGTAAGATGATAACAATCTGCATCTGGCTCATACTGACAAAGACTAGGGTGACTGCGCCCCAGATAATACATGGTATGCTGAGGAGGTAAACCACCTGACAAGAAGCGGGTGGTATTTTAAGCTGCCACACTTGGATCAAGCAGAGGCATCTGGAAAAGATAAAGAGGCAGAAAAACAAAAGGAGAAACAGCTAGAAGAAGAGTTGGTGCTAAAGCAGCTTAAGAAAATCCAAGCTGATATCTCTATTTAGGGTCTTCTCATGGCCTCATGGGTGCACCGACAGGCAGTATTATCGGTAATGGACAACGTTAAATTGTCCATTGATACTATGCTCGAGCAACTTATGGGTCTGGTCTTTCCAAGCGAAGCCAAGCCAATGCTCACCTTCTCTGACAAAGAGCTGCTGCCGGAAGGCTTGGCTCATAACAAACCATTATATATCTTCATAGAATGTCAAGAGAAATGGGTGCTGGTCGTGTTGGTAGATGCTGGTTCTGCCATTGGCCTCAAACCGGCAGACTTTGTTCCCACAGCCCAGGTTATATAAGCGTATGATAACACAAGTAGAGAGGTCATGGTTACAGTGCAAGTGAGAGTTCAAGTGGGTCCATCAGAGCAAGAGATCGAGTTTCACATCTTGGATGTGCCAGCTACCTTTAATTTGCTATTAGAGAGGCCTTGGTTGCATTATGTGAAGGTTGTCTCCGCTACTCTCCATCAGATGTTGAAGTACCATCATAGGGGAGGAGTGGCAATTGTTTTTGGGAACTCATCCATCCATCCACCGCCAAAGGTGACTACACCAGTACTAGAGATAAAACATGGCGAGGAGGATGTGTTCTTCTCAGGATTAACCCTGGCGGAAGCTTGAGTGGTGCAGACCATTCAGGCAGCAGACGAAGGGATGTACGTCAGCGCCCAATCCATCTATTTTATGAATAGACTGTGGCACGTTCTAGGAATAGGACTTGGAAAGACTGGCCGGAAAGGTGTTGCAGCACTGGCGGAGGTGCCATACCGCCCACATGCTTTTGGACTGGGCAATGTGCCCATCAGAGAAAACTGGATCAGAAAGGGGAAAGAAATGAGAGGTAGAGCCAAGGCCAAGTGAGCCGGAAAACACTATGAACTTATCCATAGGCCAATCTGGGGGACACTGAATGGCCATTTTGTTCCGGAAAGAGAGGATTTCCCTTTTTGTGGCTTTCTCAAGCCTTGGGTAAATTCCTTGAATGAGCGTGTCCCCGAGTTCGAGATCTTCTTTGACCATCAGCTGTAGGACAGTGATGATGAGGAAAGGGCTGAACCAAGCATCAAAGCTGAACAGAGCATGGAAGGTGATTTAGATGATAACGAGCCTAGAGTAGAGGCAGCATTGGCTAGTCTCTTGACAGATCCTGCGGCCGACCTAGAGAACTTAGGGGTTACTGTCTCCATGATCGAGGAAGAACCGAGTCTGAACCCAACTGGTGGCATTTTGGATGCATTAAAGGCACCACATCTTACTTGGAAGCTGGAGAAAGGCTATCTTTCTAGTTTTGAATTGAGTGATGAGCCAGAATCTGATTCCATTGAGTCTGTGGGATCGGGATCAGATTCAAATTCTTCTGAGTCTGAGTCTGGTATTTCTGGGGGTGGTAACCCGGATACCAAAGTCCTGTCTAGGTCTTTATTCATCTTTTCTTTTGAGTCTGTAATTGAAGATCTAGACATTTTGAATGAAAACTCTGCAGATTTTGTGTATTTTTCTGTACCGCTAGTTTATTGTATTAACCAAGATTTTCAAAATTTTAACGAAAACGAAGGGAAAAAATTCCTCTAGCTTTGAAAAACTTGATTAATCGAGAGGAGGAGAGGTTTGCTAAACCCTGTGCTGATGAAATCATTGCCATTAACGTGGGTACTGAAAAGGATCCGCACTTGGTCCAAACCGGGTCCACATTGTCTTCGGAGGAACGTGAGCGTTTAATCACTTTATAATAAATTTCAAAGATGTTTTTGCATGGTCCTATAAAGACATGCCTGGGATCGATCCTAAGATTGTACAGCACCAGATCCCTTTTGACCCTGAGGCTCGACTAGTCAAGCAGAAGCTGTATAGAATTGGTTCGGATTGGGAGCTGAAAATCAAGGAAGAAGTCACCAAGCAAATTGATGCAGGATTCTTGTTAGTATCCGAGTATCTGACCTGGTTGGCCAATATTGTCCCATTGCCAAAGAAGGATGGTAGAATTCAGGTTCGCATCGACTTTCGGGACTTGAACAGAGCCAATCCGAATGATGACTTTCCTTTACCGCATATTGATGAGTTGGTAGACTTCACTACGAGCTATGCATTGCTATCATTTATGGATGGGTTTTCTGGGTATTACCGAATTTTGATGGCATCCGTGGATAGAGAAAAGATCACATTCACCACTTTGTGGAGTACCTACTGCTACCGGGTTATGCCGTTTGGGTTGAAAAATGATGGAGCTACCTATTAGAGGGCTGTGACCACCATTCTGCATGACATGATCCACAAAAAGGCTGAGGTGTACGTGGATGACATGATTGTCAAGTCCAAAGAACGAGAGGGCCACTACACCATGTTGAAGAAATTCTTTCAACGGATTAGGGAATATAGATTGAGGTTGAACCCACAGAAGTGCACCTTCGGGGTAACAGCAAGAAAAATGCTGGGATTTCTGATTACACAGAGGGGAATTGAAGTAAATCCTTCCAAGATCAATGCCATCTTAGAAATGCCACCACTAAGGAGTGAAAAGGAGGTGTGCGACTTTCTAGGGAAATTGCAATTCATAAGACGATTTATTTCAAAATTGACCTTCACTTGTGAACCACTGTCTGGTCTCCTGAAAAAAGGAAAGAAATTCCGTTGGGACGATTGGTGTCAGTTTGCCTTTGAACAGGTTAAGCAGTACCTCCAGAATCCACCTGTGTTGTCACCATCGGAGCTAGGGAAACCTCTAACTTTGTACTTGTTAGTGACAGATATGACCATGGGATGTATGCTCACTCAAGAATCTGAAGATAGGGTGGAGAAGGCCATCTACTATTTGAGCAAGAAGATGCTAGACTATGAGACCCGCTACACTCCCTTGGAGAAAGCTTGCCTAGCCTTCGTATGGGCTACCAGGAAGTTGAGACACTACTTGTTAGCTCACTTCATAATCCTGGTTTCAAGATTAGATCCCATCAAATATCTCTTTGAGAAACCAGTGCTTACGGCTAAGCTGGTTTGTTGGTTGCTTCTTCTCCCAGAATTTGATCTCAAGTATGTTGTTCGCAAATTAGTTAAAGAAAGAGTTGTGGCGCAATTCCTGGCAGACCACCCGGTAGAAGGAGATGAGGCAGTGGAATACTTTTTCCCAGATGAAGACATTCTGCATATGGAAGAGGAAACATGGACGATGTACTTTGACGGAGCGTCCAATCAATACGGTTATGGGATAGGTACGTTGCTGATAGCACCCGACGAGTCCCATATACCTTTACCTTTCAAACTTCGGTTCAAGGTATCCAACAATAAAGCAAAATATGAAGCATATGTTGTTGGTTTAGAAGCTACCCTAGAACTAGGGGCAATAAAGTTGGACATTATCGGGGACTTGAACTTGGTTGTTTCTTAAGCAAACGGAGACTGGATAGTCAAAAAGGAGAAAATGAAGATTTACCATCAGACCCTGGATATTCAGATTCCTAGGTTTTAAAAACTAATGTTTACACATCTGTTGAGGGAGAACAACCGGTTTGCTGATGCTTTAGCAACTCTATCTTCTATGGTAGACATCCCACTTGGAGTTTGGATGCGTTTGATTATTATCGAACAGAAATACACGCTGGCTTATGAGACCATTACCACGATAGATGAAGTGTAAGACAAAAACCCTTGGTATTATGATATTTGGAACTTTCTGGAAAAAGAGACATACCCACCAGGGGCAAATGCCAAGGACAAATGGGGAATACGGTGTCTGGCTGTCCAATTTATCATCTGCGGGGATAAGCTGTATAAAAGAGGTCATTTGGGAATGCATAAACTGTGTGTGGAGGAAGAGGAATCGAAGCGCCTTATGGAGGCTATCCACGGCGGAGAATGCGGGTGTATATGAATGGTGTGATCCTAGCTCGGAAGATCCTCAGACAAGGCTATTACTAGTCCACCGTGGAAGAGGATTGCATTGGTTTTGTGCGGCGATGCCACAAATGTCAAATCCATGCCAATCGCATGAATATTCCGCCATCAAAGCTGCACAACATGACTTCGCCATGGCCTTTCTTAGTTTGGAGAATCGACGTTATTGGTGCTGTCTCGCTGAAAGGATCAAATGGACATGAGTATATCTTGGTGGCGATTGATTATTTTACAAAGGGAGTGGAAGCTCAATCCTATGCAGTGTTAAAGGCATCGCATGTGGCCAAATTTATTAGAAGCCATATCATCTGCCGGAATGGAGTTCCGAACAAGATCATATTAGATAACGGCTCACACTTCAAGAAGGAGGTGGTGGATCTGCTTGAGAAATACAACGTGACTTTTCACAAGTCATTGACATATAGACCACAAACTAATGGAGCCGTTGAGGCCGTTAACAAGAATATTAAGAACATCTTATGGAAGATGGTGGAAACATATAGGGATTGGCCGGATAAATTGCCATTCGCACTTTGGGGTTATAGAACATTGATCTGAACTTCCACAAGGGCAACTCCTTATTCTCTGGTATATGGGATGGAAGTCGTTTTGCTAATTGAAATTGAAGTCTCGTTGCTGCGAGTTATGGCTGAGTGTTAGATAGTGAAGGCAGACTGACAACAGAGCAAGTTTGAGAAGTTAATACTGTTTGATGAGAGGAGGCTAAAGGCATTGTATCATGTTCAGGACTACCAACGTAGAATTGCTAGGGCTTTTAACAAGAAGGTCAAGTCCAGAAATCTCAAGGAATGAGATATGGTACTGAAAGACAACTGAGCTCCCATTCATGACCCTAGGGGTAAGCTCAGTCCCAATTGGAATGGTCCTTACATCATCAAATCTATCTGGTCGGGTGGAGCAGTTATTCTCATGGACCTAGATAGCCTAGAATTTTCACAACTGATCAATATGGACAAGTTGAAGAAATACTACCTCTGAGAGGCTCGCTAGGCCGAAAACCCAGAAGGGCAACCTAGGCATAAGTTAGAGCATGAAAAATTAGAAATAAAGAAAAACAGAACTTGTAAGGTTAAAAACCCTAAAGGGTGACCTTGGCAAAAGTTAGAGCACAAAAGAAGAGAGTTAATACTCGAGTGAACCTGAACCGAACTATGTCAGGCTTGATTCCCATCTTTGGGATACGTAGGCAACTTCATCCTGAAGTTTGGCTGTAACCATCTCTAACTCAACTATCTTGTCTGTTTGTCTAATCAGGTCATCTTTGTTCATCGTCTGTTAGTTTGGTTGTGATCTTCATTTTTGGAAGAAAAGCTGGTTACAATGCAGAGCAGTAGTGGTATGCAATAAGGAGTGAGCTAACGCCCAGTGAATAATACCAAAGCAAAGGAATTCATGAACAAAATTCTTACAATCATAATTCACTATTATGCTTGGAAATCATTAACAAAGCAAAATGACCTCAGGTCATTTTCTATCATTTCTCAAACACGAAACAACCTTGGGTCCATCATGGGCAAAACGACCTTGGGTCCAACTCACACACAGAACGACCTTGGGTCCATTACACATAGAACGGCCTTAGGTCTAATACACACAAAACGACCTTGGGTCCATTACACACAGAACGACCTTAGATCCAACACACACAGAACGACCTTAGGTCCAATTCATATACACATTTGTGTGCACACATTTAAATCCATGGTCATATACATATTCATTCTTGGACCCAAAACAACCATAGGTCCATTTAATTCCTTATCCCGAACAGCCTTCGGTCCATTTAACAATTATACAGAACGACCTTAGGCCCAATCCACATCCTTACTAAATATACTGAACGGCCTTAGGCCCATTTCATACCCATACGTCGATCACTTTGCATATTCTATTTCGAATTAAGTGATTAGAATATTCTTTTATAATATCACTTCAAAAGTTTAGAACCTTACCACATAGGCATCATTTAGAAAATAATGCGTATACAAAAATATCTTTGCTAAGATATCACTCACAGTTCTCTGGTGCTTGATTCGCCTTTGCGCTTGACCCTACATAATTCATAGCACATTGGCTCATAATACCGTTCAATCCGTTCTTTAGTTTGCTTAATGGTCTTAGGCTTCTTTTGTGTCCTTTAATTCATTTACAATATTCAATGCATGCCTAAGAGTGCTTAGAAATGAAAGAGAACGGAAAACGAAACATAGAATAACTTTTCAAAATTTCTGAAACAGGGCTCTCCGCACGAGCGTAGCTTTTCTCGTTCAAGTGGACCCCTTTGGTCTGCAAAAGTACTAGTTGCCTCATTTTTTAGCTCAAGCGTGACTTTGGTCGCTCGAGCCAAGAGTCAAAACATGTGAGTGGGCACTCAAGCCCAATTCTTCTTGCTCGAGCGGACGTTAATGTCTGCAAAACTTCTTGGAGCTTGATTTTTACGCTCGAGCGACACTTTTCCTATTTAAGCGGACATGACGAATTCTGGAATTTCCAGAACTGTGTTTGAAGCTCAAACTTGATATTCAAAGGTCCAAAGCTTGTGTTTTTGGTACAAAATGATGGAAAGACATTACATAGCATGAGAATATAGGTAATTTGAGACCAATTGTCCAAAACCATGATCCAATTCTCAAATCATTTCATATTCTTCTTGACAACTTCAAAACACATGCAACCAAGCTTCATAACTAAATGGATTATGCATGCATGTGTAATATAGACTCTAATACCATTTCAAATGGTAGAAATGATGGTCAAAATCATGTGGCTTAACAAAATTATGCATGCATGAGCACTTTGGCACCAAATTCTTCATATTAAGTTTG
Organism: Camellia lanceoleosa; assembly: GCA_025200525.1. Classification (NCBI taxonomy): domain Eukaryota; kingdom Viridiplantae; phylum Streptophyta; class Magnoliopsida; order Ericales; family Theaceae; genus Camellia; species Camellia lanceoleosa. The sequence goes on along the minus strand of CM045763.1, from coordinate 123,006,614 downwards.
TATTCTACAACAATTCACCAATTCTTCTTGAATACACATATTCATGAACTTTAACTTACAAATTAGAGTCGAAATACTCACTTGGAGCCTTTAATCCTTCTAACTTTATCTAATTCTTGAGCCTAGCTTCCCAATTTTTTAACTTTGAAGTCAATTCTCTAAGAATTTGGTCTCTCTCTCTCTCTCTCTCTCTAAATCAAGTGTTTTCCCTCTCTAAAGTGTATAGACTCAGCTAAGAGGTGAGAAATGAGCTCAATGATAGGAGCTAAGCCCCTAATTAGCACATATATAGGTCTCACTAATCATATTGACTAATCAAGGCTTAGGCCTAATCAAATAAACTTAATTAAATCGAATTAATCTAATTATTTTGATCCGAATCAATTTTTAATTAAATTTCACCGTAGGCTCTAAAAATTAGGCTAATCGCAATAACACAGTCAATTTTGGTTTTTATTGCCTCTACGGTCTTCAATTTAAATTTTATAATAGAAAATCAAATAGATTTTCCTACGGTGAACAGATAGAAATTCAAAAACACATATAATCATATAATTAGCATTCAAAATCATATCAAGTTCATAATTATAAGCATAATTAAGATTAATTTGCATAACATAGAGTAAGGTTGTCACATTCTTCCCCCCTTTAGGAAGTTTGGTCCCCCAAACTTATGTTACCTTCTGTTAGAAACAAATGTGGGTAGTGTTGTTGGATTTTTTCTTCTTTCTCCCATGTGGAATCCTTACCATAATGTTCTTTCCATTCCACTTTCACCATTGGAATGGATTTGTTCCTCAGCTGCTTTACTTGTAGGTCAATGATTCGTTCTAGCCATTCCCCGTATTCCATATTTTCATCCAGTGCTATTCAGTGATAGTCAATCACGTGGAACAGATCTCGGAGATAGCCCCTCAACATCGATACGTGAAATACATTGTGCATTTGTTCCATTCCTGGCGGTAAGGCAACTCTATAAGCAACTGGACCAAATCTTTCTAAAATTTGAAATGGTCCAATGTAATGGGGCGATAATTTACCCGCCCTGCCAAACCTCAATCGGCCTTTCATCGGATTTACACGGATGAACACATGATCACCGACTTCATATTCAAGAGGCCTTCTTCTAATATCTGCATAACTCTTTTGTCGAGTGTGAGCTGTCTTAAGCCTTTGTTGAATAACTATGATTTTATCGGTAGTTGTCTGCACAAGCTCAGGTCCAAGCAAGACTCTATCCCCAACTTCAATCTAGCATATTGGAGATCTACATTTTTGGCCATACGAAGCTTTGTATGGTGCCATGCTAATGCTGGAGGGGAAACTGTTATTATATGCAAATTCGGCCAATGGTAGGTAAGTCTTCCAACTCCCTTGAAAATCCAAAGCACACATTCAGAGCATATCTTCTAGAGTCCGTATAGTCCGTTCCGATTGTCCATCAGTTTGTGGATGGAATGCTGTACTAAGCCTCAACTCTGTTGCCATTGTCGCTTGAGGAATCTTCCAAAATCTAGATACAAATTTCGGATCTCCGTTTGACACAATAGACACCGGAACTCCATGTAAACAAACAATTTCATCAACATAAATAGTGGCTAATCAGTATGCATCATATGTAGTTTTTACAGGTAGAAAGTGTGCAGATTTAGTTAGTCTATCAACTATAACCCAAATAGAATCCATGCCTCTAGGTGTCCGAGGTAGGCCAACAACAAAATCCATGGTTATGTGCTCTCATTTCCATTCCGGAATAGAGACAGGTTGAAGTAAACCTGCTGGTTTTTGGTGTTCAGCCTTAACTTGTTGGAATTGAAGACATTTAGATACATATTCTACAATCTCACATTTCATATTAGGCCAACAATAATTCTGCTTTAAGTCCTGATAAATCTTATTGTTATCCGGATGCATAGCAAACATTGATTTGTGAGCTTCATCAAGAATTTTCCTCTTCAACTCAGGGATGTTCGGAATAGACAATCTATCTTGGAACTTCAACACTTCATTTACAAGACCATATCCCGATTTCAGATTTTTCTCACATTCATCAACTATCTTCTTATGGAATTCATCCTCTATTTGCCTCTGTTTGATTTCATCCATGATTACTAGTTTGACTGAGATGGCGTCTGTCAACCCGCTTTGGTCATGTAATACTACCTCAATTTTGGAGTTCTCAAAATATTACAAGATTTCCTTCTATTCAGTCAGTAAGCAAGCTAAACTCTCCGTCGATTTCTTACTCAAGGCGTCAACCACTATATTGGCTTTCCCGGGATGATACTGAATCTGAAGGTCAAAGTCTTTTATTAGTTCAAGCCATCTCCTCTGGTGCATATTCAACTCCTTTTGAGTAAAGAAATACTTCAAACTCTATTGATCTGTGTAAACTTTGCATTTTTCTCCATACTAATGCCGCCAAATTTTTAAAACAAATACAACTGCGGCCAATTCCATGTCATGTATTGGTTAGTTCTTCTCATGCGGTCTTAATTGTCGAGAGGCATAAGCAATTACTCGTCCTTCTTGCATTAACACACAACCCAGACCCTTATATGACGCATAATTGTAAATCACAAAGTTTTCCGTACCTGTGGGCAATGTCAACACTGGTGTATTGGTTAGTCTCGTTTTCAGTTCTTGAAAGGCAGATTCTCTTTCATCATTCCATTCAAATGGTTGTCCATTGCGTGTAAGTTGGGTAAGAGGTACAACTATTTTTGAAAAATTCTTCACACACCGTCTATAGTAGCCAACTAAGCCCATGAAACTGCGGATTTCCGTTACATTTGTTGGTGTAGGCCAGTCTACAATTGCCTCTATCTTTTATGGGTCTACCGAAATCCCATCTCTGTTGATGACATGCCCTAAGAAAACAACCTCATCCAACCAAAATTTACATTTCGTAAGTTTAGCAAATAATTTCTTTCTCTAAGTGCTTGCAAGACAGTTTTCAGATTTTGTTCGTGTTCAAATTTATTCTTTGAATATATCAGAATATCATCGATAAAAACCATAACAAATTCAACAAGATAAGCTTTGAAAATCCGGTTCATAAGGTCCATAAATGCTGTAGATGCGTTAGTCACTCCAAACGGCATAACAAGAAATTCGTAGTGACCATACCTCGTTCTAAATGCAGTTTTCTCAACATCTTCTGCCTTTACCTTCAATTGGTGGTAGCCGAACCTCAAATCAATTTTTTAAAAGACTTGTGAACCTTGTAACTGATCAAACAAATTGTCAATTCGGGGTAATGGATATTTATTTTTGACCGTTACCTTGTTTAGTTCTTGGTAGTCAATGCATAAACGTAAGGTTTCGTCTTTCTTCTTTACAAACAACACGGGAGCGCCCCATGGCGAAGTGCTTTGTCAAATAAACCCTTTGTCTAGTAAGTCTTGCAACTGTTCTTTCAGTTCTTTCATTTCAGCAGTGGACATTCTATAGGGAGTTTTTGAGATAGGTTGGGTGCCTGCGACAATATCAATGGTAAACTCTATCTCTTTGTCCACCAATCTTCTTGGTAGTTCATCAGGAAATACATCCGAAAATTCTCAGACAATAGAAATATTATTCAATTCAACATTCGTAGATTGTTCGGATAATACACTACATAAGTAACCCTGGCACCCTTTCCTAATCAATTTACATGCTTTCATTGCAGATATGAAATAAGGTGGAGGCACTACCCCATTACCCACAAATACAATTTTTTCCTGCTTTGGTGGTTTAAATACAACTTGTTTTGTTACACAATCGATGGTGGCACAGTATTTAGATAACCAGTCCATACCCGGAATTACATCAAAATGTCTAAAGTCCAAGGGTAACAAATCTATGTACAAGGTAGCATTCCTAACACACATATCACAAAATCGACATACAGATGTACACAACATAGATTCCCCGGATGGAGCAGATACACACAACAAATTTGGCGATGATTCTAGAGGTCTACTTAATCTAGATGAAAATGCATAAATTACAAAGGGGTGGGTTAATCCGGAGTCAATTAACACAAAAGCATCCTGATTACATATAGAGATAGTTCCTGGGACAACGGCTTCAGTATTCCGTGTGTCACCTGGGACAAGTGCAAAGACTCTCCCCTGTCTCATTGTGTCTCTGGTAGTAGCAGGCCTCATAGTATCACCCTATTTTGGGATGGATCCGGCTGAACTAACGGCTAGTTTTCCACCTTTTTATTGTTTAGTTTGGGTGCAATCTCTTGCCATATGCCCCATTTCACTACATCTGTAGCATGCCCTGGAGATACAGTAACAAACCCCGTGATGCTTCTTGTCACATTGAGTACATGTTGGTGCCGTATTTCTGGTGGAGCCTGAAATGCTTGAGGACCCCGTGTATTGTTTCTTTGATGATTTCTTCCCTGAGAAAAAGCCTTGCCTCTTAGCCTTCCAGTCGGCTGGTGGTTTACCTCGATTGGCCATGTTAGCTTTTGACATTAAAGCTTGGTCTAACATATCAATATAAGTGGGCAATTTCAGCACATTCACCATTTCCAGAATGTCATTGCGAAGACCATTTTCAAACTTCCTTGCCTTTTTATAGTCGGTGTCAACCATATATGGGGCTAATCTTGCCAATTTAGTGAACTTGGCTTCATACTCAGCTACGATCAGGTTGCCTTGCTTTAGTCCTTTAAATTATGACACTTTTGTATTGCAGACACACTGTGGAAAATATTTCTCATAAAAGAGTACAAGAAACTGTACCCAGTCAATGACCTTGTTATCATCACGGATTAGCATCCACCACCTTCTTGCTTCATCTTCCAGCGTAAAGGCGGCCAATTGTACTTTCTGTGTCTCCAGACATGGGAATACTTCAAATAACTTCTCAATGCCAAGGACCCAAGCTTCAGCCTTCAATGGGTCCATACCCTTGTGGAACGATGGTGGCTTCATTTTCTTGAATTCTTTAGTAAGGGCTATTGTTCGGTCATCATTTGGCAAATCCAGTATAGGTTGTACCGTAGGTAGGGGTTGCAGGTGTTTCCATTGTTGCCACCGCTGTTGTTGCCTTAGTGTTTCTGCCGTATCTTGCATCATTCTATCTATTCGGTCTAGTCGAGTAGTGGATGATTCTTCTAGCCCATTGGTTCTTGTTCTCACTATTATCTAATGAGACTTGTATTATAATTCATACAAAAGATATACACAATATTCATGTACAGAAGAGTACATTCATACAACTAAGCAACAGTTATATGATATAACTGCATACTTCAATCCACTTAGCAAGTTCTCAATGCATTTTACAAATATACTTATCATATGAACGCAACTTAGATATTTTCCAGACACTCTATTGCTCATTTGGACAAGTATGTGAGTTGTTACTCGTGCTCTGATACCGCTCTATCATGACCCAAACTCGCCTCTATGGATTAGAGTCATAATCGGCCAGTAATCATGAGATTACCTGTGGCCTCAGTCAGAAATCAAAGCACATTTAATAATAACGGGCCAAATTACGGAAGCAAAATTTATAAAGATTGTCCAATGAGCTGTGCATACGTGGCTCAACCAAAACATTCTCATATATGAAATAGCTCACACTATACAAACATCCATATTATGTATGCATTACATAAGTCTAGGATCATTCAAGCCAGGATTAACAAAAACCAAGGTTATACATAGGGTTGGTCATACATGACCACAAAAGAACAAAAGGAAAAGCAAAGCAAAAGTAAGGCCTCCTGCGTGAGGCGACCTTGGTTGACTCCTCAAAGCTTAGTTTCTCATTGCTCACTGGGGTTAAGGATAGACATCCCGCTGTTCACCTATATACATTTAAATAAGGAGTGAGCTAACGCCTAGTGAATAATACCAAAGCAAAGGAATTCATGAACAAAATTCTTACAATCATAATTTACTATTATGCTTGGAAGTCATTAACAAAGCAAAATGACCTCAGGTCCTTTTCTATCATTTCTCAAACACAAAACGACCTTGGGTCCATATAGGACACAAAACGACCTTGGGTCCATCATTGGCAAAACAACCTTGGGTCCAACTTACACACAGAACGACCTTCAGTCCATTACACAAAGAATGACCTTAGGTCCAATACACACAGAACCACCTTGGGTCCATTACACACAGAACGACCTTAGGTCTAACACACACAAAATGACCTTAGGTCCAATTCATATACATATTCATTCTTGTACCCAAAACGACCTTAGGTCCATTCAATTCCTTATCCCGAACGGCCTTCGGCCCATTTAACAATTATATAGAATGGCCTTAGGCCCAATCCACATCCTTACTAAATATACTGAATGGCCTTAGGCCCATTTCATACCCATACATCGATCACTTTTTATAGTCCATTCCGAATTAAGTGATTAGAATATTCTTTTATAATATCACTTCAAAAGTTTAGAACCTTACCACATAGGCATCATTTAGAAAATAATGCGTATACAAAAATATCTTTGCTAAGATATTACTCACAGTGTTCCGGTGCTTGATTCCCCCTTGCACTTGACCCTACATAATTCATAGCACATTGGGACATAATACCATTCAATCCATTCTTTAGTTTGCTTAATGGTCTTAGGCTTCTTTCGTGTCCTTTAATTTCTTTACAATGTTCAATACATGCCTAAGAGTGCTTAGAAATGAAAGAGAACAGAAAACAAAACATAGACCAACTTTTTAAAATTTCTGAAACAGGGTTCTCTGCTCGAGCACGGCTTTTCTTGCTCAAGTGGACCCCTTTGGTCTGCAAAAGTACTAGTTGCCTCATTTTTTAGCTCAAGCGTGACTTTGGTCGCTCGAGCCAAGAGTCAAAACATGTGAGTGGGCACTCAAGCCCAATTCTTCTTGCTCGAGCGGACGTTAATGTCTGCAAAACTTCTTGGAGCTTGATTTTTACGCTCGAGCGACACTTTTCCTATTTAAGCGGACATGACAGATTTCGAATTTCGTAACTGTGTTTGAAGCTCAAACTTGATATTCAAAGGTCCAAAGCTTGTGTTTTTGGTACAAAATGATGGAAAGACATTACATAGCATGAGAATATAGGTAATTTGAGACCAATTGTCCAAAACCATGATCCAATTCTCAAATCATTTCATATTCTTCTTGACAACTTCAAAACACATGCAACCAAGCTTCATAACTAAATGGATTATGCATGCATGTGTAATATAGACTCTAATACCATTTCAAATGGTAGAAATGATGGTCAAAATCATGTGGCTTAACAAAATTATGCATGCATGAGCACTTTGGCACCAAATTCTTCATATTAAGTTTGTATTCTACAACAATTCACCAATTCTTCTTGAATACACATATTCATGAACTTTAACTTACAAATTAGAGTCGAAATACTCACTTGGAGCCTTTAATCCTTCTAACTTTATCAAATTCTTGAGCCTAGCTTCCCAATTTTTTAACTTTGAAGTCAATTCTCTATGAATTTGGTCTCTCTCTCTCTCTCTCTCTCTCTCTCTCTAAATCAAGTGTTTTCCCTCTCTAAAGTGTATAGACTCAGCCAAGAGGTGAGAAATGAGCTCAATGATATGAGCGAAGTCCCTAATTAGCACATATATAGGTCTCACTAATCATATTTTTGGAGGCCGAATAAAATTAATTAAAGAAGGCCAAGAAATTCGATCGACATCAGGCCAAGGACAATTCAGCCTTGACTAGAGGCTCTGAAGCCAAATATACGAATCGGCCATACAAGGAGCTGAGTAGGAACCAACATATAACTAGAAGGCGAGTAAGCAACCATGTGCAAAATTAAGAGCGGGCCCGACCCTTGGGCCCAAATGTAGTATAAAAAAAGGAATGTCAGCCAAAAGGAGGTATGTGAGAATAGACGAAATAACTTGACATAGAAGTAGACTTGAGAGAATACTAACTTGACTGTCAGAGTGCTAATTCCGGCACTCTCGACCGGAGTGTTCTTCCCTTTTTCAAGTAGCAATCAGAGGATCAAAGACGTCTGACTGGATCCTGGAGTATTTCTAAACCACATAACCACAATTGGCACCGTCTGCGAGAATACTCAAGTGCATCCATGGTAGGCGTAACGGATGATCCTTCGGTAGTTGCTGACGATGTTATACCAATAGATGACATCACTCCAAGAAACATGCTTGGACCAGAGAATATCACCGCGCGACGGGCCCTGAACTTTGATCCAGTAGCTCAGTCCTCACCCTTAACTTCTGTGGAAGAGACTATGCAGACAATCATGGATCAAGCAAAGCAAAATGAACAACATCTAGAAGATATGATGGCTGAAAACGAGCGCTTGCGCTAGGAATTGGCCCTAGAGCTAGCCAAATCCCAACAGGCCACTTGTCGTGACTAAGGTCGATCCCCAGGAAAGAAGGATGATTGACGACGTCGACTTCGAAAACATGATAACGGTAGTGATTCTGACTCACCATCCCAGGAACCCAGGAAGAAAGGATGAGCTGATCTTTCCAGCGCATCCGAAGAAAGTCCATACGTACGGCACAGGCGAGGTAAAAGAAATGAAGGTTCGGATGAAGAAGACATGCATGACCCTTTCGTATGACGCATCGTAAGGGTTGTGCTGCCTAAAAAGTTCAAAGCACCGACATTCACCCTATATGATAGAAAATCAGATCCCACTGACTATATTCGTCATTATAAGTAAGTGACGACGTTGCATACTGATGATGAAACCCTCATGTGTCAAATGTTTCCAAGTAGCCTCGGACCGTTGGCCGTTAGATGGTACTATAAATTGGAGCTAGCATCAATAAAAAGCTTTCATCAACTCCATAAATCCTTCAGGGCAAGATTCATCACTAACGAAGTTCAGCCAAAGTAGGCCAACTCTTTCTAGGCAATGCAAATTAAACCAGAAGAGACCCTCCGTGTGTATTTGGCTCGCTATTGGGAATGTTTCAATCTGGTGGATAATGCCTGCAATGATTCCATGGCCATTACCGCCTTTGAAATGGGATTACATCCTGATAGTCCTTTCCGCAGTTCGTTGACTAGATAGCCCTCCAAAACAGTTTGGGCGCTAATGAAGAAAGTTAAAGAATATTGTAAGGTGGAAGACGATACCCTGCGGGTTAAAGCCGGACAGAAGGTTGTTAAGTTGGCTCCATCTGATCTCATCTAGCCGATAACCTCCGTGCCATCAAGGAGCCCTGAACCTCAGACTTGGGCTAAATGAGACAAAAGGTGTGATTTGTGCCGTTCAAGCGATCAGTGTTCGCACCGATCAAACGAACAATATTAAGTGGATAGCAGGCGCACAAGACGTTCGGATAAGAAGTATATGGAATTGGCAGAGCCGATCAGTAAGATCTTGTCCAAAATCCAACATCTTCCATTCTTTAAATGACCGTCCAAAATGATGGGGCCTCCTCATACAAGGAGAAGGGATAAGCAGTGCAAATATCACAAGGACCATGGCCACGATACTGACAGCTGTTATGCACTGAAGGACCATCTGGAGAAATTGGTATAAGACGGCTGCCTGGTGCAACACGTTCGAAAGAACAATCCATCCAACATGATAGCCTTACGATCAGATTCACCTCCACTTGGTGTAATTCACATGATATATAGCCTACCGTCGTCAGCCGAGGTACATACAATTCAATTGCAACCTAGCATGCCCAAGCCAATCACACCAGCCAAACAACCCCATTAAACTAGGAGGATTAGTTTCGATGACATCGACTTAGATAGAGTAACTCTCCCCTACGCTAATCCCTTCATCATCGAGTTATACGTGAATAGATTCACAGTTAAGCGCGTCCTCATTTATCAGAGAAGCACCTCGGAGATAATGTATTACAGGACGTTTGTTAAACTCAGCTTCACTGATTCAAATTTGTTGCCGGCTGATTACCCATTGTTCAGCTTCAATGCCAACCCTGAGTATCCCTCGGGTAAGATCACACTACCAGTACGAGCGGGTACCAGATCAGTAGACGTAGAATTTTTGGTCGTCAAACTCCCATCACCATACAATCTCATCATGGGAAGAACTTGGTTGCATACCATGCAAGCTGTGTCGAGCATTTACCATCAACTACTCTGCTTTCTAACTGAGTATGGCATCGAGCAAATTCGGGGTTCTCAGAAATTGGCACAGGTATGCTATCTTATTGCTGCTACAAAGAGGCAAAAGGAACTAGAAGTAAACTCGATTGAAGTATTGGATTGAGAGAGCCTTGAAGACATTGGGAAAATCTCCAGTGAAAAGGCAATTGAAGACCTTGATCGAATCGAAATCAATGGGAGTCCTGACAAATTCTTTATGATCGCCACCTCCTTGAGCGAAGTTAATAGATGCGAGCGGTATCCTTCTTACTCGGCAACCTTGACGTGTTTGCATGGACACAGTATGATATGCCAGGGGTGGATCTAGTCGTGGCCTAGCATCGTTTAAACGTTGATCCAAAAGTCAAACCAATTATTCAAAAAAGTTGGCGATCAGCCGTGGAGCATGCATCAGTTGTTGTTGATAAGGTCAACAGATTGCTTGATGCCGGGGCAATTCGTGAAGTCACTTATCCTACATGGCTGTCCAATACCGTGGTTGTAAAGAAGAAAAATGGATCTTGGCGCGTTTGCATCAATTTCACGGATTTAAACAGGGCCTGTCCAAAGGATTGTTTTCCTCTCCCTAGAATCGACCAACTTGTGGACGCAACGGCACATCATCAGTGCATGAGCTTCTTGGATGCCTACAGGGGTTATCACCAAATTGCTATGTATCCGAAAGATCAAGAAAAGACCACATTCCTCACCCCAAGGGGAACCTATTGCTACAAGGTCATGCCCTTCGGACTGAAGAATATGGGAGCAACTTACTAGAGATTGGTTACCACTATGTTCAAGGAAGAACTCGGCCGCACCATGGAAGGATACATCGATGACATGGTGGTGAAGTCCAAGGAAAAGCACACCTACCTAGTTGATTTATCAGAGAACTTCGGCATTGTCTGAAAGTACAAGATGAAATTGAATGCCTCAAAATGCGCATTCGGCATCGAATCTGGAAAATTTCTCGACTATATTGTTAACCTTCGCGGAATAGAGGCCAACTTGAGGCAGATCATAGCAATTCTAGAACCCGGCTCCCCTCGGTCGGTCAAAGAAGTTCAGAAGTTGATGGGGATGGCCGCCACCCTGAATAGGTTTATTAGTCGTTCCTCAGATCGCTGCCGACAATTTTTTCATACACTTCGGTAGGACAAAGCATTTGAATGGACCCCCGAGTGCCAGGCCGTGCTAGACGGCTTGAAAACTTATCTTCGATCAGTTCCACTCTTGGCAACTCTATCGGCAAGTGATCCTCTCATCTTATATCTAGTAGTATATGATCGGGCGGTCAGCGTTGTGCTACTAAAAGAAGAGCTCGCGTAACAGTAACCAATTTATTATGTAAGCAAGGCCATGGTCGACGCCGAAACGCGATATCTACCACTGGAAAAGCTCATCCTTGCTCTCGTGGTGGCTGCAAGAAAAGTAATGCACTATTTTCAAGATCACACCATAGGGGTATTAACGGACTATTCCCTCCAGTTAGCGCACCGCAGTGCGGAAGCATCAGGGCGGGTCTCGAAGTGGGCTTTGGAACTCGGCGAATATGATATCCAGTTTTTTCCTAGAACTACCATCAAAGGGCAAATGCTCACCGACTTTGTAGCCGAGTTCACGGGATGCCATACCGAGCTCAAGTCCGATCAAGTGCAACCTAAATCTGACTGGCGAATATATGTTGGAGACATTTCGTAGTTGTTTTGTGACGGATCATCCAACCAACGTGGAAACGGGGCAGGCGTAGTAATCATGACCCCTGAAGGGGCAATAATCGAGCAGGTGATCAAACTGGGCTTTGATGCATCAAATAATGAGGCCGAATACGAAGCATTGCTAACCGGCCTTCGTAACGCACTTCACCTTGGTGCACGGCGGTTGCTTGTTTTCTGTGATTCGAAATTAGTCATCAACTAGCTAAAAGGAGAGTATGCAGCTAAAAATGACTGCATGGCAGCCTACATGAAAACGGCGAATTCCTTGCTCATGAAATTCGACCACCTTGAGTTGAATCAGATAACTCGGGATCAGAACACACATGCGGATGCCCTTGCTTGCCTAGCCTCCGTCATTAAATTAGAAATCAAATAAATAATTGAAGTAGGGTTCATCCTAGAGTCGAGCATCACCTCTTCTGAACCAGTTCAGGTTAACATCATTGAACCAGGACCTAGTTGGATAGACCCTATTACTGCATTCCTTTACTCAGAACAGCTCCCAATGGATAAGAAAAAAGCCTACAAACTGCAAAATAAAGCCCTGCGATACTACCTAGATCCGCAGGGAAAGCTTTACAAAAAATCTATTTCTGGGCCATACTTAGAATGTGTTCACCCAGATAAAGTTGAGGAACTCTTGGCCAAAATACTTGAGGGTAGCTGTGGCGCCCACTTTAGAGGACGCTCATTGGCCCACCGAGCCGTAACACAGGAGTATTATTGGCAGACCATGCAAACAGATGTCGAGAACTACGTAAAGAAGTGCGAACAATGCCAAAAGTTTTCCCCTTTAACTTATTTTCCTGCCAAAGAACTAAAATCCATTACTAGTCCTTGGTCGTTCGCTCAATGGGGACTTGATATCATTGGACTATTAGCACGGGCTCTAGGAAACAAGCGATTCCTGATCGTCATGATAGATTATTTCACAAAGTAGGTCAAAGCAGAGGCATTAACACGTATTTGAGATGTTGATGTTAAACATTTTGTATGGAAAAACATCATAACACGATTCGGCATACTGGGAGCACTTATCTTTGACAACGGCACCTAATTCGATTGTGGTGTCTATTAGGAATTATGCAACACATATGGTATTCGGCCCTACTTTTCCTTGCCAGCATATCCACAAAGCAACGGTCAGGCTGAGGCCTCTAATAAAGTGATCATGGATAGCATCAAGAAACGATTGGAAAAAGCCAAAGGCAGGTGGGTTGAAGAATTATCGAGTGTATTGTGGGCTTATTGCACTACTCCGAGGCGATCTACTAAGGAAATGCCATTCGTTTTATGCTTTGGGATATAGGCAATCATCTCTCTTGAAATTGGCCTGCCCACACTAAAATCCAAGGTTTTTGACATGGTTCATAATGACATGATGTTGGCCCTAGATTTGACTTTGATTGAAAAATGCCGAGATCGTGCTCTTGCGCTTATGGCGCGGTAGCAACAGTAGCTCGCCAAGTTATATAACCAACGCGTGCAATTGCATCGTTATACACCTGGAGAACTGGTCCTCAAGAAAGTGCTTCTTTTTACTAAGAATATGGTAGACGGTAAATTGGGCCCTAATTGGGACGACCCTTATCAAATTGATTTAATTGCTGGAACAGGGGTATATCAGCTTTCAGATATGGTTAGCAGAAGTTTACCACAACCCTAGAATTCCACACATTTGCGTAAATTTTATCATTAAGCTAACCTGTATGGCGTGCTAGTTTGTTTCTAATTTTTGTTGATATGCTAACGTGTACTCGTCTACAAATTTCACAACGTATTCCCCTTTTTTATCACCGTCTCGTTAATAAAGGTAGAATAATAATTAAAAAAAAAAAACCCTCCGAATTTGGAGCGCCCTTCGTGGATATCACGTTTGGGCCAAATAAGCCTCCAAATTCGAAGTTCCCTTTGTGGATATCACGATTGGCCAACACAAAGACTTTAAATTCAAAGCGCCATTCGTGGGTATCACGTTTGGGCCGAATAAGCCTCCGAATTCGGAGTGCCCTTCGTGGATGTCAAGATTGGCCAACACAAAGACTCCAAATTCAGAACGCCTTTCGTGGGTATCACGTTTGGCCCGAATAAGCCTCCGAATTCTGAGCGCCTTTCGTGGATGTCATGATTGGCCAACACAAAGACTCTGAATTCAGAGTGCCCTCCGTAGATATCACGTTTGGGCTGAATAAGCCTCCGAATTCGGAGTGCCCTTCGTGGATGTCACGATTGGCCAACATAAAGACTCCGAATTCGGAGCACCCTTCGTAGGTATCATGTTTAGGCCGAATAAGCCTCCGAATTCGGTGCGCCCCTCGTAGATGTCACGATTGGCCAACACAAAGACTCCGAATTTAGAGCGCCCTTCTTGGGTATCACGTTTGGGTTGAATAAGCCTCTGAATTCGGAGCAACCTTCGTGGATGTCATGATTGTTCAACATAAAGACTCCGAATTCGAAGCGCCTTTGTGGATATCATGTTTGGGCCAAATAAACCTTCAAATTCGGAGCGGCCTTACTACATGACCACGAATAGCTGAGTGTTTGGCAATATAGCCGCATAGGGCCTACAAATATGCAATTATCACACGAATTGATACAAATATTAAACAAAGCAGTGTAACAAATATTTATTTATTTCACCGAGGAGGTACAAATACATAGCGTTGGACAAATTCAAAAGTACAAATAACATGTTTCTTAATATCTAAGTCTTTTCCGGCTCGGTATCCTTTTCGTCGTTGATTTGTTCGGCGTCGTAAGCTTCGAAGGAAAACTTGTAATTCTAAAATAGTGGTGATGCCGAATCGACACTCGCGGCTCGTAAGGCCTTAACCCAACCGTGCTTGAAGCTGCGGTTCTCGCATCGACAGACGTCTTCTACAAATTTTTCTTTAGTCTTTTCAATGATGATTTTTTGGCCATCAAAAAAGCATTCTTCATAGGCTCGATTCCTTATAGCCTCTTTGGTAAACGTGTTTGTCGTCTCTCTATTGGCCATAGCATGATCCAGCAGGTGCTAGTTAACTTTGTCTGTGACAACCGGGTTTGCAGCACACGCCGACTGCATCTCAGCCGCCTTGGCCTTTCTTAGCTCATTCTCGACTTTTTCCGCATGACGCTCCAAATCTCGAATGTGCCCCTCCTTCTGCTCGAGCTCTCTTTTTGCTGTGTGCAGGCGTATGCCGATTTCATACGTGCTGTAAAGTCCTTGGATTGACCCATGTATACCTTTCCTGAAAATTTCGTACCCACCAAGGCCGACGAGCAACTGCTGCACCTCGGGCGAAAATATTTGCCGCGCGAATTCCATCGCCACATTAGGGTCACGGACTATTGAGTCTACTTCGGTCATTGGTTTGTTCCCAATAAAGACCGAAAAGGTCAACAGGCGCGGAGGTTTGCTTGGCTCACTTTGGATAGCAGTATTACCAGCGGTATGACCCTTTGAGCCCCCTCGTTGTTACACTCCATCCTTGGGGGACTTCGCTACTTCACCTCTTTTGGGGGACTTGCTCCGATGTCTGGGCGACCTACGTCTCTCTTTTCTCTCAGTTGTCACGTTCCCTGTTCTTTGAGCTTCGCCTCCAACAGCGCAATGCATTTCAGCATCCAGCTCAACCAAACTTCTTTCTTCTCCTTTACTGTTGAAGAATAATCTCTGAGACATCTATGGCCCAATTCACGACCACCATCGATACTCAAGTTTTTGCTCGTCCTCAAATAATCGACTTCCTTTTTCACCGTCTATGCTAGATCTGTTCCACAACGCCTGGGACCTCTTAAATGCTAGATACCTCATTCATTAATTACAGATGCAGCATTTTCGATGCGCCCCACGGCTAACCCCGCGTCTATAGTAGGGTTTGAAACATGTCCAAATTGGTACAAGCCATATGTTTTATTCAGCTTTGGAACGACATGTCCAAATGGGGCAAGGGCAAATATACTATTCTATTCGGCATCTGATGTTATAACCGAATTACAATATATTACCCCACTTAGCTAGACAAGTTTAGCATTGAGCTACATATGTTATTTAGTAGATAATGTTACACGTTGCAAGCCGTATGTTTTATTCGGCTCTAGAACGACGTCCAAAATGGCACAAGCCATATGTTATTCGGCTTTGGAATGACATGTCCAAATGGAACAAGGGCAAAGATACCATTATACTTGGCATCTGATGTTATAGCCGAATGACAATACATTACCCCACTTGGCCAGACAAGTTTAGTATTGAACCGTATATTTTATTCATCAGATTATGTTATCATGTCGAAAGCCATATGTTCTATTCGGCTCTAGAATGACTTATCCAACTAGGGCAAAGGAAAACGTACGATTGTACTCGGTAGACGAGCTTAGCACCCAGCCATATATTTAATTCGGCAGATCATGTTACAGCCAAATGTTGCATGGGTTGGCCATTAATTTAACGCCGAATTGTGCGACATTGTCTCACATTGTCTTGGCCATTAACTTAAATTATTTATTGTCGAATTGTGTTGTATTATCCTACTTAGCTATTAATTAGCACATGCAGAAGAGAGACAAAAATGCTATTTTCATTAATAAATTGAGTACAAACAATCGTCATTTTACACATGAAAACTTCCCTATAAATGACTTCTAAACAAAATAAGCAAAAATCTACAAAAACTACATACAAAAAATACCAAACATAAAGCAAAATTACATTAACACTACCTATTGTTCAAGGTCAGACTCCAAAGGCTCAATCTCTAGTTGCTCGTATGGAATTGATTGCTCCAATGTCACATTATCAGCCGCTAGGCCTTTAAGCCAGCCGTGTTTGAAGCCCCAATTTTCAAACTTGGGTACTTCCTCTACATACTTTTCCAAGGCCGCGTTCTCTCCAGCATCAAACGCCTTGGAAATCTTGGAGTCGGCTATCTCTTTTGCCTTTTTCGATTCTTCCAAATCGGCCTCCAACATCTCAATCGCCTCCTTGGCCAACTTGAGTGCATCATCACTCGTGTTCGCCCTCTCCTCTATAGCTATCCTGAGTAGATCAAAGCATTTGGCCTTCTCTTCCTCAGCGTTGGCCCTCACTCGCTCTTCTTCTGCTTTCCTCGCTTCAGATTCGGCTCTAAGAGACGCCACTACCAATTTGGCCAACGCCTCTTTAGCTTTGCCCTTTTTGATTTTTATCTCATCTTTAAGTAAGCCGATTTGCTCGACGGCGTCATAGTGACGGCAGCTGATTTCTGCGATTCTACCACTGCCTGAAACAAAACATGGGTAAGTTAGTCGGCATAAAAAAAAAAAAGAAACGAAATATTTTAAGTGCCAATTACGTACCAATATCGATGACTAAGCAGCTAGTGCTGTCGACACCACATTTGATTCTACACAAAATGCAGCCTTGTCCATCGACAAGGAAATCGACGAGGCCATGCTTAGGGCCACAGCAGGGTCCTTCAAAAGCGATGCATCAATAGAAATCAGCACGTTCTTTATTCCAGGTTGGATAATAAACGGCGCTGCCAAGTCTTGCGACTCTTCTATGCATGGCCGTTTATTGGTTAAGTCTTCAGAAGAGTCGGACTCGATCTCAGTAGGGCGTTTCTCCTCCCTCTGTTCGGCCACTAGGTCATCTTATTGTTCAATGACTGATTCAGCCACAATAATTTGCTCTGTTTCCTTAACAGGAGCATGTGGAGAATATTCAACCTCAATAGGAAAAGGTGGTGAGGGTTCAGATCTAACGGTTTCGGGCCTCCTTCAGGCTGCCATCTTCTTGGTATTTTTTCTTCTGGCCATCTATGCAACCAATTCCCCAGTCATGTTTTCAGGATCTATGTCAGGAAGGTCTCCTAGGTCGGTGAAAATATCGTCTTCTAATGACGTGTCAACTGAAGTGGATGGGAACTTGAAGTCAACTTCCTTAAAAGCCAAATCAAGAGCTGCGTCAACTTCTACCTCTAAACAACCCTCAGAACCGTCCAAGTTGAACTGGTTCAGCTGTTCGGCGACTTGATTGCTGACTTCACCACTTGGCTTCGAATCCGAACCTTTAAGACCGATGTCCATAAGGCTCTTGAAGTTTGGGAAAATGAGTGTCGTAAGCTGCTGTTTGCCCCTTGGAATCGGAATGTGATATGCAGTCGAAAAAGTAGTGTACGTTGGTTTGTATAGCAATAGCATGTGGGCGGCCCGCCTTTGCTTTTGGAGGTTTGGACGGCCAAAGAATTGGAGCTTGGCTTTGACTTGCTCAAGCATGACGTCGTCAGCCAAAATAAGTACTTTCTTCAAATCGTTACCTACACAAATGAAACAATAAGTACATGGAATCTAAGTTGAATAAACATATAAGAAATACACAAAGAAATAGGACTGTACGGCCACCTGGTTCGCCTTTTTGTCTAAGCACAAGATCTAGGCGATCTTCGCCTTTGCCGAATTTTCAGTTGCCTCGGACAACGACCATGACGTCGTCAACACGCTTACTAGAGCTGGCAAACGTAGTCACCAAATGGTGATTAGTGTCCTTGGCCCTGAGAAAGTAGCGTCCCTGCCAACTAGAAGATTTCGCCAAGGCATAACAATGTCGATCAGCAGGGATTCCTAGATTAATCCTAAGTCGGCGATTTAATTCTAGTATACCCATTATGATTTGGTAAAAGTTTACGTTTGGCTATGAAGGGAGTAGACCCTAATAGTGAAGAACGACCCTAAAAAATAGGTGAAGGGGGAAACAGATTCCACCCTTAGCGATTGACAAAAAGGGAAAGATGATCGTACTCGCATCAGTCCTCTCCATGTCAACTAAATTATCCCCCACGAGTGACAGATGGACGTCATCTGGAATCAAAAAATGGCGTCAAAAGGCAGAAACACGGTCCGCAGAAATAAGAGCTTTCAAATGTTTCGCCATTCGAATCGGAATAGAAAATACGCTAAACTAAAAATAAACAAGAAAATGAGAGCTGGAATGAGGAAGAAATACAAAGAAGAGAAGAACGTACAGGTTAGAGAGAGAAGGACAATAGGGAGCAGATGGAAATCGCAGAAGTCATGAAGTGAAAGAGAGATGCTATGAGATAGCCCAAGAGCCTTCTATATTCAAAAAATATTCGAAGGGACAACGCAGTTTCATATCACATTAAATGAGTAACGTGTACGATGGGGCAGGAAATTATAATGATTTCTAAACCGTGGTCATTCTAATGCTTCGGTATTTGAAGGAGTGCGAACGCCGTATTTTTAACTTCCCATACATAAAATCGAACATGCCGATTAATTGGAGTTAGTCGGATGTTCGAGGGGCAATTGTGGAGGCCGAATAAAATTAATTAAAGAAGGCCAAGAAATTTGATTGACACCAGGCCAAGGACAATTCGGCCCTGACCAGGGGCTCATGAAGCTGAATAGACGAATCAGCCCTATAAGGAGCCGAGTAGGAACCAACACATAACTGGAAGACCGAGTAAGCAACCATGTGCGAGATTAAGAGCGGGCCCGATCCTTGGGCCCAGATATAGTATAAAAAGAGGAACGTCAACCAAAACGAGGTATGTAAGAATAGACGAAATAACTTGACATAGAAATAAACTTGAAAGAATATTAACTTGACCGTCGGAGCGCTAATTCCGACACCTCCGACTAGAGTGTTCATCCCTTTTTCAGGTAGCAATCTGAGGAACAAGGATGTCTGATTAGATCCTGAAGTATTTCCAAACCACATAACCACAATATTGACTAAGTAAGGCTTAGGCCTAATCAAATAAACTTAATTAAATCGAATTAATCTGATTATTTTGATCCGAATTAATTTTTAATTAAATTTCACCGTAGGCTCTAAAAATTAGGCTATTTGCAATAACAGAGTCAATTTCAGTTTCTGTTGCCTCTACGGTCTTCAATTTAAATTTTATAACAGAAAATCAAACAGATTTTCCTGCAGTGAACAGATAGAAATTAAAAAACACGTATAATCATACAATTAGTATTCAAAATCATATCAAGCTCATAATTATAAGCATAATTAAGATTAATTAGCATAACACATAGTAGGGTTGCCACATATAGTGTATGTATTGTCGTTATTGAATGTAGTCTGCGGAATTAGTGCAAAATGTATAGTATGAGTACAATGTGTCAGCACAGTGAGTCAGTGCAGTGTGGGGTGGTGTGAATGTTACCGTATGAGTATCAGTGTGCCAGTGGAAATATGATAGTGCACAATAGTGTGAGGTAGCATTGAAATGTATGCGGAAAATAGGAGAAAATACTTGGATACCATGGAGACCAAGCAACGTCTTTCTCCTCTGCACCACGCCAATCAGAGAAGCAACTAGCTGGAGCAAGCCCTCTGTGTACTCAGTGGGGCCTGCACGGGCATTTGGATGATCTGTATCTGGAATAATCAATATCGAAAAATAAAGAGTGCAGTTACAAGTTGTAAAGTATGGTCCGTACCTGAGGTGTGCCCCGGGCTTTGACATAGCCGTGCCTTGTCTCGAGTGGCTCTATCGGAATCTAATAGGCTGTCCTGGTCGGCCGCCAATGTATAAGCGCAGTGGGAATCGTAAGCCAACCAGCAACCTGCACAATGGGAGGGCCCCTCCAATATCGGCCTCAGTCTCCTAAGCAGCCTCACCAGCCAAGGGAGCATCTGCTGCATCGCCTGCGCGAACTCTAGTAGAGGCGACATGAGATAAGTCTGGATGAAAGTCACATAATCGCTCTCCGTTCTAAAATAGTCGATATCCAACCCCACCATAAACTGAATAATAGCCTCGGTTGAGAGGCTATCGGCTATCCTCATGGATGCTGGGGATGGCATAGGAACGACTAGGATGGGTGAGCCCAGAGTTTGGCGCATGAAACGCTCACCCAAGAACTAGGCCCTCCAGTAAAATTTGGTATCGAGACGTGGCCCAAGCTCTAGCATACTGGTCCTTCACTCTAGTTGGCATCGTTGTCCAAGGCTTCCACGTGATCTACAAATAGAGAATGTACAGATTGTTAGTTGCAGTCAGTTATTACAGTATGAATCAGAATACAAGTAGAAATGACTGTGAGTGTCGGATTACCTCGCGGACAACCACCATATCGAAGTATCAGCGGTAGAAGACGAATGTCATATTGTCGCAGCTCCGACGCCAGCATCAGCTGTTATATCATCGCAAGTAAGGCACGACTAGAGGGATCTAATCCACTGGCTCTAAAGCCAGAGCCGAGAAATGTGCGTAAACTCATAACTGCAAGAAACGGTCAACATTATTATCAATAATGTGTTAACAAATATAAAACAGAAAGTATAAAGCAGAAAGCACAATGTGTCAACAGATATAAAACAGAAAGTGCAAAGCAGAAAGCACAATGTGTCAACAGAAAGGGCAAAAGTAGAAAGGTGTAGTGTATACCTCCCAGGCTCTCCAATAGCCTCCGACCTGCTCTCCTTTCATGCGGGAAGTGGAACTCATATAGCCGTATAGTGTGGCGAGACCAGCTCCACCCCAGTCGTAAAACTAGGCCTGGAGTAGGGTCACAAGGGTACTCAGTAAGTACAAACCCACGGTGTTCCACCTGTTCACGAACGAGCTGGTACTGAAGAGGAACATCAAAAAGCCCCGGACGTACTGCTTTACTTCTTCCTCTCTCTCGGACTGACTCTCGCAGAAGTGCTTGGAGAACCAGCTGTATCTGACCATTGCTGGACTGTATAGAGGTGGCCTCACCCCAAGCATGTAGATCCAAGCTGCCTCTTACTCGACCATATCCATGTGAAAGGCGATTGGATCACCTCCTACTCCTAAGCCTGTGATCATCGAGAAGTTGTGGGGGGTCGTCGTCATCTCCCCAGCCGAAGAGAAGTGGAAAGAGTTGGTGGAATTCCATTATCTCTTCACCAATGCTCCGAGTAGGGCTCGGCTAGCCATATGTCGTGACAACCTGGTTCAGAATAAGCCAAAGCCAGCCTCATCAACAAGGTTGCGAACCTGAAGCAGGAGCTCATGATACCAATCTATGGTCGTCACTGCCCCGTAACCCCTGCAAGAATAGGAGTCCCTCTGTGGCAAAGAAAGAGTGAATCAGATGAAAGATAGTGATAAAAGAGTAGTCAGATGAAAGGCAGCGCAAGAAATATAGTCAAATGAAAGGCAAGAAAGCTTGGAAATAAAGTTTGTTCCTCAGTAGCGCCGTCGGAAAGGTGGGAGTTCGACTCTCTCAGTAAGATATCCTCCAGTACGCTATCAACAAAATTGTCAAAGCACATCATGCCTCCAGGGGCCATCATGTGCGTGCGAGGGTGATAAATGACCGGATCAAAGGGCCTTATCCTCAATGGTAGTGGCTTAGGCTCGAGCCCTAAAGTAAACTCTACCTCAAAGTTGGGGGCAATGTCCTCCGCCATCTCACCAGCCTCAGCGACCGCGGGGTCCTTGACCTCTATGGGTAAAAGTGCAGGTGGAACCTCGGCAGCGGCATTATCATGAGGAATGTCGTCTGGCATTTGAAAAGTGGGTGAAGACTGGTGAAAAAGTGAAGAAAAAAGGGAAAACTTGGAAAAAGTTAACCCTATGCGAGAGAAAATAGGAGAAAAAATCAAAACCCAGGAAAGTTCACAAAACCAGAGAGAAACTTGAGGGAAACAAGCCCAAAGTGTTGAAAACTCGAGAAAATCAACGAAAACAAAATCTGATCGGTTCAAAGTGTAGAAGATCAAAGAGGGTTTACAAATAAAGTTTGTGTGGGGCATTAGAAAACGCGTACCAAAGCACAAATCTAGAGAGAGGAAGCACCTAGAGAGAGAGGGAAACTGATTTCGGCCTTGGGTGTGTAAGGAAATGAGGTGTGGTGATGTGTTTAAAAAGACCTGTGTCAAAATGAAAAATCTGTCCCCAAAATTGCATTAGTGGCCGGCCTCCCACTATTAGTGGCCCACAGGTCTCATTTGTGGCCAACAACCCTCTTTTGTGGCCTAGTGTTGGTTTTGTTCCTCTTTTGCCCTAACAGTATACGAGAGGTTCTCTTTTGGGTCCAGATTGATTTTTGAGGAGCTCAAAACTGTGTTCCAATTGTGCCGTTCCCAATACCCGTTGTGTTCTGGCTTGCGAACGTGCTCCACTTGCCAATATGAACAACGTGTATCCTTTTTGAGCATTTTGAAAAGTTGGTAAGCCGGAGGTTATTGTCGAATATTGCTTTTGTCCGTTTTGTCAAGTTACATATTTGTTACTTTCTTTTGCATAAAATGTGCACTTTCGCATGCTTTTCATCTTGCTTTCAAATCTTGCATAAAACATGCTTTCATTTTGAACAAGCTTTTGATTTATAAATAGAACATGCTAGCAATCTCGCAGAGAACATGCTTTCAATTCTTGCATGGAACATGCTTTTAATTAACGTCATTGTCATGACCCGAACCCGCCCCTATAGATTAAGGTCATAACCGGCCAGTAATCAGGAGATTACCTACGGCCTCAAATCAAAACAAAAGATATTCCATCAGAGTTAAAGGGCCAAACAGAAGTAAGCTTAAAAATTTTGTCCAATGAGCTAGGCTTATATGGCATATCAAAACATTTCACATATACTTAATAATAACTCACACCACATATCAGTAGTTAACATCTTGTATACCCAGGATCATTCAAACACATAGTCATCCATGCCAAAAGCTTATATACATAAATGGTCTATCATGACCAATAGAAGTAACAAAAGAAATACACGAGATCATAAACAAAGCCTCTTGTGTGAGGCATCTGGGCTGACTTCACAAAACTTGGGTTCCTTTCTTAAATTCCACTAAGGTAGGGGTTGAACGTCCCTTTGCTCACCTACATACATATAAATGAGAGTGAGCTAACGCCCAGTGAATAATATCAAAATAAAGAGGTTAATGAATGAGATTCGTTCATAAATGAATCACACTTATAATGTACATATTTGAACCACTATTCTTATTCACACCAGATTTACAAATCTCAACAAAGCAAAACGACCTTAGGTCCAACACATCATGTCCATATGCAAAACAACCTCAGGTCCAATTCTTATATAAAACAATACGACCTTAGGTCTATCTATACGAAACGACCTTTGGTCCAACCAACTCTTTATTCAAAACAACCTTTGGTCCAATTCGAACACATCAAACGGCCTTGGGCCCAATTCAAACATATAAGGCGTATTAAATGGCCTCGGGTCCATTCTCTTTATATCCATATCCATGCGTATCTCATATTTATGATCATGATGCCTTTCACTCAAACGGCCTTTGGCCCATCACGGTATTTCAACATCTCAAATGACCTATTCAAACGGCCTTTGGCCTATCTTTGCATTCATGTCTAACGGCCTTTGGCCCAATCGCTCATATCCGACAGCCTTTGGCCCAATCATTCATGTCCGATGGCCTTTGGCCCAATCATTCGTGTGATACCCCTGTTCTGTATTATGTTAATTGGTCCCTAATACGTATGTGATTATATGTTTTGATATGATTTTGTGTACCATTATGTGGATATATGTGATTTTAGGATTTTATCTGTTCATCGTAGGAATATCTGTTTGAATAATCTGCTTCGGGAATTAAATTGAGGGCCTTATCGGCCACAGAATCTAGAATTGATTACGCCATCGTGATTGGCATAATTTTTAGAGCCTACGGTGAAATTTAATTGAAAATTTATTTTGGTCAGATTAAACTAATTAAATTGATGAATTAAGTGCCCAAATATTTTATATTAAAATATTTTGTTAGTGGGGTTGTTGCCTTAAAGCATTACACCTTCTATTCTTTCCTTATAACCTCATTTGGATGATTTGGACTCAAAAGGGAGAGAGGGCCGGCCATATATAGAGAGAGGGAGAGAATTGGGTGATTTGGCTTAGAGCTTGGAAATTTTGGAAGTTTAGCTCAAGAATTGAATAGAGCTTAGAAGATCAAAGCTCCTAGGTGAGTAATTCTTGGATTATAGTTTGTAATTTTGTGTGTTCAAGTTAATTTGGTGATCAAGAGTAAGATTGAAATGAAATTGGGTTGTATTTGTTGAATTGAAGCCTAATATGTACATGCATGTAAGAAATGGCCATGAATCTCCATGTTTGAGCACAATGTGTATGATTTGTGTTGAATATTGTTTAAAACCCATGTATTGGGACCTCTCTTCACCAATTAAGTTGATAGGAAGGCATATTTCTCACATGCAAGAATGAATTATGTAAGTGTAAGCTTTGCATGTTTGAATGTGATGTGTTGGTGATGAATTTGGTTTAATTTGAGACATGCATGAAAGTAATACAAGAAATTGAGCTCCATTGTGATGTGTTTTAGTGTCTATGGCATGTTAGTACAAATATATGTGAGATTGGAGCCCTAGCATGCAAGAAAAATTGGTTAAATGTCGAGTTTGAACTCAAGGGAGTGTTCGAAAGCCTGTAATTTTGACGTCCGCTCGGCGAAAGTGCCGCCGGCGAGAATTCGAGCTCCCAAAGATTTTTCTCAGACATGGTGCCCGCCGAGGGAAGTTGACGCCGGCGAGGAGCCATGTAGATGGCAATCGCTTTCGGCGGTCGAGTTCACGCTCGAGCGGAAATTTGGGGCAACCAGTACTTTTGCAGACTTAAGGATCCGCTCGAGCGAGGAATCCCACGCTCGAGCGGGGACCCTGTTTTCTAAAATTTTGAAAATGCGTTTTGTGCTCTGTTTTCCGTTCCCTTTTACTTCTAAACACTCTTAGGCATGCATTGAACATTGTGATTGAATTAAAGGGATAAGAATAAAGCCTAAAGAGGAATATGTGAATTAAAGAACGGATTGAACTGTTAGTGACTCTTTTGTGTTCATGAAATGTGTAGGGTCAAGCTCCAGGGCAAATCCACAAGCCGATCACTGTGAGTAATATCGATATATGAATGCTTGTGAATGTCCAATTGTTTATTCCCTTATACGCTTATGAATTGCTAATTGGGGTTGTGGATGTAAAATAAACATGAATGGACCAAAGGACGTTTTGTTAAACATGAATGAACCAAAGGTCGTTTTGTTAAACATGAATGGACCAAAGGTCATTTTGTTAAACATGAATGGACCCAAGGTCGTTTTGACATGAATGAGTGGGCTGAAGGCCGTTTTGATACGAATGTGTGGGGCAAAGGCTGTTTTGACATGAATGAATGGGCCAAAGGCCGTTTTGACATAATGTGTGGGCCAAAGGCCGTTTTGACATGAATGAATGGGTCAAAGGCCGTTTTGACATAAATGTGTGGGCCAAAGGCCGTTTTGACATGAATGAATGGGCCAAAGGCCGTTTTGACATAAATGTGTGGGCCAAAGGCCGTGTTGACATAAATGAATGGGCCGAAGGCCGTTTTGACATAAATAAATGGGCCGAAGGCCATTTTGACATAAATGAATGGGCCGAAGGCCGTTTTGACATAAATGATCGAGCCAAAGACCGTTTGACCTAAATGAGTGGGCCGAAGGCCGTTTTGATATGAATGGAAATCTAAATGGGCCAAAGGCCAGAATGTTTGGAACTACAGTCACTTGATTTGGAACTTCGTATAGTTATATGTATCTGTTAAAATTATGAATTGGGCCCAAGGCCGTTTAGAACATGTTGATCTACCTGGTTACATATATTTTGTGTTTGATATTATTCACTAGGCTATCGCTCACTCTCATTCATGTGTTTATAGGTGAGCCAAGAGAAGCACAAACCCAGCCCCAGTGAAGTCTGCCAGGAACAACATGAGTTTTGGAGAGTCAGCCTTGTGTCTCACGCATGAGACCATCCTTGCCCTTCTATTATGTACTTACGTTTTGTCCTGTTGGCAAGGGCCTTGTGTATGTCTGTACATAGTCTGTTATAGGTTGACTCGTTTTGAATGATCCTGTCTGTAATGAACTCTATGATACAGTACTGTTAATGTGGGTTATTAACGTCTCTGAGTATGGTTGTTTGATGTACATATAAGCACGGCTCTATGGACAAAGTTTTAAATTTTTTTTACTTCCGTTTGGCCCCTTTACTCTGATGAATTATGTTTGTTTTTGTCTGAGGCCGTAGGTAATCATAGGATTACTGGCCGGTTATGTCTTTAACCCATAGGGGCGGGTTTGGGTCATGACAATTCGTATTTCAAGTCAACAAATCCATGAAGCTTATATAGAAGTAGCATTCGAAAAGTAACATACTTGAAAATAACTTTACTAAGATATTACTCACAGTGTTGTGCCAGTGGATTCGTCCTTATGCTCGACCCTACAGAATACATAACACATATCGGGTCACAAACGATTCAATCCATTCTTAATTCATACATTCCTCTTAGGCCACTTTCTTATCTTTTGATTCATTTACAAATGCACAATGTATGCTTAAGAGTGCTTAGAAATGAAAAAGAACGGAAAACGATACGTGAAACCGCTTTTCAAAATTACTGAAACAGGGCTCCCCGCTTGAGCGGACCCCTTTGGTCTGCGAAGTATTGGTTGCCTCATATTTACGCTCGAGTGTGACTTCGGACGCTCGAAATAAAATTCAAACTACATGGCTTGGCACTCGAGCATGAATCTCTCTGCTCGAGCGGACATCATGTCTGTAAAACTTCTGGAAACCAACATTTCATGCTCGAGCGGCCCTTTCCCCACTCGAGCGGACATGCGAAATTCTGGAATTTCCAGAACTATTCTTGAAGTTCAAACTTGATATTCAAAGGATCAAAACTCATGTTTTTGAAACAAAAGCATGGAAAACATTACACAACATGAGGGCAATAGCAATATGAGACCAATTCTTCAAAATCATGATTTTAATTCTCAAGTTTACCACCAAAACACATTGCTTCATGATTAAACTTCACTGTACATATAATCAAACTCCATAACTTCATGGATCATTAATGCATGTGTATTATAGATCTCAATACCATTTCAAATGGCACAAATGGTGCCCATTCTCATGAAACTCAACAAAACCATGCTTGCATGTATGCTTCAATGCTCAATTCTTCTTGTTTAACATGATTCATGTTTGAATGTATAAATTTATGGCAAATATCCACATGCATGCACATATAACCTCCAAATTCATAAATTTCAACTCAAATTATGTTCTTGATCACCATCTAACTTGAATTCACAAAATTACAAACTTAAATTCATAAATCTTTGCTTAATTACTCACCTAGGAGCTTCAATTCTCACAAATGGTAGTTAAACCTTGAGCCTAGCCTTCCAATCTCACAAACTTTGGGCCAAATACACAATTCTCCTTTTTCTCTCTCTAGAGTCGACCTCTCCCTCTCTCTCTAGAGTGTGACTTCAATTTTGGGTTCAACAAAAAATGAGAAAGATGAGTGTATATTGGCCTATTTATAGGCTCTCTTAATCACATTTGATTATAGCTAATTAATAGCACTTAATTAATCGTTCTGAATCTAATTATTTTGATCCGAATAAATTTGCAATTAAATTTCACCGTAGGCTCTAAAAATTATGCTAATCACAATGGCGTAATCAATTTCGGGTTCTGTGGCCGATAGGGCCTTCAATTTAAATTCTAAAGCAGATAATCAAACAGATTTTCCTACGTTGAACAGATAGAAACTCAAGACCACATATATTCATATAAATGAAACTCAAAATCATATCAAGCACATAATCACAATCATAATCAAGATTAATTAGCATCACACGGACCAGGGTTATCACAGTTTTCTCCCTTTTAGGAAGTTTGGTCCTCCAAACTTATTTTACCTTTAGTCGAAAACAATTCGAAATACTTTTTATTCAACGGTTCCAATCCTTTTGATAGTTATTTGTTTAGTCTCAAAATCAAGCAACACTCTGTTCTCAATCAGTCAAAGACTTACCTTTTCCTCCATACAAGGCTTGTATGGTGTCACACCGAAACTAGAGTGTAAGCTGTTGTCGTAAGCAAAGTCTGCCAATGATGGATAGATTTTTCCAACTTCCTTGAAAATCTAGTGCATACATTTGGAGCATTTCTCCCAGAATCTAAAAAGTTCTTTCTGATTATACATTGATTTACGGATGGAAGGCGGCGTTAAATCACAATTCAGCTCCCATTGCCTCTTGAAGGCATGTCAGAATTCAGACACATTTTAGGATTCCTGTCTGAAACAATTGATACTGGGACCCCATGCAAACGAGTAATCTTATCGATGTAAATAGTGGCTAGTCTATAAGCATCATATGAAAATTTTAAAAGAAGGAAATAAGCAGACTTAGTAATTCTATATACAATAACCCAAACGGGACTTATACCTTGGGTGCTCAAGGTAGCCCTATAATGAAATTCGTAGTAACATATTCCTATTTCCATTCCGAAATAAAGAGAGGTCGAAGTAGTCCCGTCTATATCTGATGTTCAACTTCGACTTGTTGACATCGAAAACACTTAGACACAAATTCAACGATTTCCTTGTCACAGAAGTTCAATTCATTCTCCAATAATTCCACAATTCACGATCTAATTCGGTATTTAGTTCAATGACTCATCACAGTTATCCAAGGTCAATTAAAAGTCTTCAAGAATTTAAAGTGGATCCAGACGCTGATTCCCGAGTCAACAAAGATAACAACGAAGCAATCAACCACACGACGCACGTAACTCATATATCCCCATAGTACCGATTGTAAAGTACAATAACATCGAAGCAGTCGAATTCCAACACAATACACGTGTTCTCAATTCATTCAACAATTTATAGTTTAAATTCAGTTCAATATTCAATTCCCTATTCCATCGAGTCTTTCCACATTATCTGATAGTCATCAAAAGCATAAGGCAATTCATATATTAATCCCCATGACGTCAAAGATGATATCAAAGGAGTTAATCACATGTTAAGTACAATTTACACATCCTCAGAGCCCCAATTACAGGATATAATGGCACTGGGCAGTTATTTACAAGGCGTACTGAATTCACACACTTTCGGATAAACAAGGTTTTCTAATTCCAAAACTGTTCACAATCAAAATAGTTCACGGTTAACAGTTACCATAATAAGATTTCCCAAAATTCGATAACGCTAAAGCAAACATATGAAACATATTTTGATCAGTCATGGATAAATGTTCAGTACTGTTTACAATCAAATCAATCTGTTGTCATTGGTTCCCATAGCGTCAAATAAATAAGAATATGATAATATACAAGCATTGTTCCTTAAAATACCCAATCACTGGATTTGCTCAATTCCGTTCATCTATAACACGTATGTCTCCAACAATTAAAGGTTCGTTCTTGATGGTGTTCATGGTTAGATCGGTTTGTTGATAGCCCACACAGGGTCCTCTAAATAAGTCAAGTATTCCAAACGGATTCAAGTTTTGGGTCTATCAGTTTTCTCGTCAAGAATAATCTGGTTATTTATTCATGAATAATTCGTAATCCCCCTTAACAAAATCAAATCAGATAAAGATTCTTATCAAATCAATCCAGGCAAAGGTCTTGTCAAATTATATCAAATAAGGGTTCTATCAGGCCAAATCAAACATAAGTTCTATCAGATTGAATCAGATAATTTTTTTCTCAAATAGGGTACATTTGGCTCTATAAGGCATACTTCGCTTGCTTAGGTACGTAGCCAATAGTTTCACAAATGTCCAAAGTTCATCAATTCTCAAAGTCATATCAGAGTCATTCATCACAACTGTTCATATCAAAGTATTTCAGGTCATATACAATATGGCATTGTCCACATAAGTTCATGTGTAGTTGCATATGCATGCAGTTGTTCATATCAGGAGGTATGTATCATAATCAGTACATGGTGCATAGTAACACACTAAACAAAGTTCCTCGGTTGCACATAATATAGGATTTGTTATGCAAAAGTCCCAAATCAATCACAAAAGCATAGGCTTATGAGTTAAGCCTAGTATAGTCACATAGTCCAGTCAATTTTCAATCAATCAAAATACATGGTCTCACAATTTATAGAGTTCATTATTTGGGGTGCTCAACTCAATCACACAATCGCAGAGTCATAATTCTAGTGGTTTAGTCATTGAAGACAGTGATATATCAAATCACCCTGAGCATAGGTTTAGATGTATATGTGCATGTGCAGAGTTAATCGATATTCCAATACATATTTCAAAAATTTTCCAAATGGAGCATATACATTCAATGAATACGGTCTCGATCTTGTGGGTCTAACCAATCTAGATACACATGCAGCAGATATAAAAGTATATGCCGATCCGAATCAAATAATATCCCGAGCAAAGAAGTACACATGCATTAATTCAGAATCAATCAACACATAAGCATTCATTTATAAATAGTACAGATACCTGGGATAACGATCGTAGTATTTTGAGCGCTTTCTGGGATGAGTGTAATTACTCTATCGTGATTAGCAATTCCTACCATTGGTACGAATCTAGCTGAGGCAGAAGATTTATTCACATTTTGTTCAGTTCGGGGACAATTCCTTACCATATGGTCCATTCCACCACACCTATAACAAGCCCCAGAAATTCGATAACAAACTTCTCGGTGTTTCTTTCCACATTCATTACATGTCGATGCTATATTCCTTATAGAGTTTGAAGTGCGCAATGATCCCTTATTTTTATTTTTAAATGACCTCTTCTTTGAGAAAAAGCCTTGCCTCTTGCTTTTCCATTCAGAAGATCGGTTCATGTTAGCTTCAATCATTAGTGTTCGGTCTATCACCTCATCGTATTTTGTGACTTCTA
This sequence comes from Camellia lanceoleosa, assembly GCA_025200525.1. Classification (NCBI taxonomy): domain Eukaryota; kingdom Viridiplantae; phylum Streptophyta; class Magnoliopsida; order Ericales; family Theaceae; genus Camellia; species Camellia lanceoleosa. Next base: position 122,975,085 of record CM045763.1, on the reverse strand, counting down.
ACTCATTCACTTGGTGCTCTTGCACTAGTGGTGGCAAAGGTTCTTGCCGTAGCGGCAACTGATGTTGTTGTCTTAAGATCTCTGCCATTTCTTGTACTATTCTTTCCAGTCTATCAAGTCGAGCTGTGGAAGAGTCTGCCAACTCGTATGCCCTTACTTTATCCATGTTCTACACAAACTCTTATTAAGCCATGCCAAATACAGGAATGCCCGATACAGAAATAAACACAGATACACATAGGTACATTAGCACATAGACACATCGTTATATTCCCATTTTATGTATCGTCAAGACACAATTAATCACATGCAAAACAGACGATTCATTCTTATTAGATATCGCGTGTAGAACACTTACTAGATAATTACACATTTGACCATATTCATATTCCACATAGACACCCATTTGCATAATCGAATGCACGTAAGCAACTTTTCATGATTCACATGTTCATGTACGTGCATTATAACAAAACAAAACTTGTTGTGCACATTAGTGCAACAATTCATATCTCATATAATCACATGTTCTCAATGCTTACATCATGCACTTATCAAATGGATGCATCTTAAGTCTTTTCTAGACACCTTGTGGCTCATTTAGACAAATGTGTGAGTCATTAACTCGTGCTCTGATACCACTCTGTCATGACCCGAACCCGCCCCTATGGATTAAGGTCATAGCCAGCTAGTAATCAAGGGATTACCTACGGCCTCAAACAAAAACAAAAGATATTCCATCAGAGTTAAGGGGCCAAATGAAAGCAAGCTTAAAAATTTTGTCCAATGAGCTAGGCTTACATGGCATATCAAAACATTTCACATATACTTAATAATAACTCATACCACATATCAGTAGTTAACATCTTCTATACCCAGGATCATTCAAACACATAGTCAGCCATGCCAAAAGCTTATACACATAAATGGTCTATCATGACCAATAGAAGTAACAAAAGAAATACAAGAGATCATAAACAAAGCCTCTTGTGTGAGGCACCTAGGCTGACTTCACAAAACTCGGGTTCCTTTCTTAAATTCCACTAAGGCTGGGGTTGAACGTCCCTTTGCTCATCTACATACATATAAATGAGAGTGAGCTAACGCCTAGTGAATAATATCAAAATAAAGAGGTTAATGAATGAGATTCGTTCATAAATGAATCACACTTATAATGTACATATTTGAACCACTATTCTCATTCACACCAGATTTACAAATCTCAACAAAGCAAAACGACCTTAGGTCCAACACATCATGTCCATATGCAAAATGACCTCAGGTCTAATTCTTATACAAAACAATATGACCTCAGGTCCATCTATACGAAACGACCTTTGGTCCAACCAACTCTCTATTCAAAATGACCTTTGGTCCAATTCGAACACATCAAATGGCCTCGGGCCTAATTCAAACATATCAAGCGCATCAAACATCCTCGGGCCCATTCTCTTTATATTCATATCCATGCGTATCTCATATTCATGATCATGATCCCTTTCACTCAAATGGCCTTTGGCCTATCACGGTATTTCAACATATCAAATGACATACGACCTCAGGTCCATCTATACAAAATGACCTTTGGTCCAACCAACTCTCTATTCAAAACGACCTTTGGTCCAATTCGAACACATCAAATGGCCTCGGGCCTAATTCAAACATATCAGGCGTATCAAACGACCTCGGGCCCATTCTCTTTATATTCATATCCATGCGTATCTCATATTCATGATCATGATCCCTTTCACTCAAACGGCCTTTGGCCCATCACGGTATTTCAACATATCAAATGACATATTCAAACGGCCTTTGGCCCAGCTTTGCATTCATGTCTAACGGTTTATATTGTCGCTAATATCCAAGCGGTCTTTTGCCCAATCATTCATGTCCGATGGCCTTTGACCCAATCATTCATGTCCAACGGCCTTTGGCCCAATCATTCATGTTAAATGGCCTTTGGCTCAATCATTCATGTCCAACGGCCTTTGGCCCAATCATTCATATTTCAAGTCAACAAATCCATGAAGCTTATACAAAAGTAGCATTCGGAAAGTAACATATTTGAAAATATCTTTACTAAGATATTACTCACAGTGTTCTGCCGGTGGATTCGTCCTTATGCTCGACCCTACATAATACATAACACATATCGGGTCACAAACGATTCAATCTATTCTTAATTCATACATTCCTCTTAGGCCTCTTTCTTATCTTCTTGATTCATTTACAAATGCGCAATGTATGCCTAAGAGCGCTTAGAAATGAAAAAGAACGGAAAACGATACGTGAAACCACTTTTCAAAATTACTGAAACAGGGCTCCCCGCTCGAACGGACCCCTTTGGTCTGCAAAGTACTGGTTGCCTCAAATTTACGCTTGAGCGTGACTTCGGACGCTCGAGCTGAAATTCAAACTACATGGCTTGGTGCTCGAGCATGAATCTCTCCGCTCGAGCGGACATCATGTCTGCAAAACTTCTGGAAACCAACATTTCACGCTCGAGCGGCCCTTCCCCCGCTCGAGCGGACATGCGAAATTCTGGAATTTCTAGAACTATTCTTGAAGTTCAAACTTGATATTCAAAGGATCAAAACTCATGTTTTTGACACAAAAGCATGGAAAATATTATACAACATGAGGACAATAGCAATATGAGACCAATTCTTCAAAATCATGATTTTAATTCTCAAGTTTACCACCAAAACACATTGCTTCATGATTAAACTTCACTGTACATATAACCAAACTCCATAACTTCATGGATCATTAATGCATGTGTATTATAGATCTCAATACCATTTCAAATGGCACAAATGGTGCCCATTCTCATGAAACTCAACAAAACCATGCTTGCATGTATGCTTCAATGCTCAATTCTTCTTGTTCAACATGATTCATGTTTGAATGTATAAATTCATGGCAAATATGCACATGCATGCACATATAACCTCCAAATTCATAAATTTCAACTCAAATTATGTTCTTGATCACCATCTAACTTGAATTCACAAAATTACAAACTTAAATTCATAAATCTTTGTAATTACTCACCTAGGAGCTTCAATTCTCACAAATGGTAGTTAAACCTTGTGCCTAGCCTTTCAATCTCACAAACTTTGTGCTAAATACACAATTCTCCTTCTTCTCTCTCTACAGGCGACCTCTCCATCTCTCTCTAGAGTGTGACTTCAATTTTGAGTTCAACAAAAATGAGAAAGATTAGTGTATATTGGCCTATTTATAGGCTCTCTTAATCATATTTGATTATAGCTAATTAATAGCACTTAATTAATCGTTCTGAATCTAATTATTTTGATCCGAATAAATTTGCAATTAAATTTCACCGTAGGCTCTAAAAATTACGCTAATCACAATGGCGTAATCAATTTCGGGTTCTATGGCCGATAGGGCCTTCAATTTAAATTCTAAAGCAAATAATCAAACAGATTTTCCTACGGTGAACAGATAGAAATTCAAAACCACATATATTCATATAAATGGCACTCAAAATCATATCAAATACATAATCACAATCGTAATCAAGATTAATTAGCATCACATGGACCAGGGTTATCACAGTCATAGGTCAGTTGTCTATCTTGCATAAAACATGCGTTGTCACTGTATTGATTTTAATTTTGTTTACTTTGTACATCTATCACACCCACTCACCTTTTACATTTATCGCATTATCTCAGGACGCGTGAAACTTGACCTTGAGCGGTTTTTATCTCGGGACGCATGAAATGCGACCTTGAGCGGTTTTTCTCATCTTCTCATGATTTCAGCATGGGTAGAGGTATCTCAGGATGCGTGAAACACGACCCTGATCCATTTTCCTCCTCTTCTCACGATTTCAGCGTGGGTAGAGGTATCTTAGGACGCGTAAAACGCGACCCTGAGCGGTTTTTATCTCAGGAAGTGTGAAACGTGACCCTGAGTGGTTTCTTTCATCTTCTTACGATTTCAACATGGGAAAAGGTAACTCAGGACGCGTGAAACGCGACCCTGAGTAGTTTTCCTCATCTTCTCATGATTTCAACGTGGGTAGAGGCATCTCAGGACGCGTGAAATGCGACCCTGAGCAGTTTTTTATCTCAGGACGCGTGAAATGCGACCCTGAAGTGGTCTCATATATTTTTATATATAGATGACTCCCTCTCATTTTTTTTTTTTTGGGTTAGAAAATTTTGGAGAGCAAAAGTTTTAAAAAATAGTTCTCTTTCTACATTTTTCTCTCTCCCTTGTAACTTGCATAACCTTTGCCTAGACACTCTAAACCAAACCTTGAGGGATCTTTGCTGAGGTGCTTGAGCTTGCATTTTAGCACTTGAGAGTGTGAAATTGGTGGTTTGGGAATTCAAGGGATCATTCCTCTTCAAGAAGTATACATTCTATTTCTTTTGTACCATCTCTTTCTTATCTTTTCTTACTGTTTTTGAGTTGTTTATCACCTATATTTTTGGGCTGAAACTTGTGGTTTAAAGCTATTAAAGGTAGAGGGGTGGATCACCTTTCTTTGAACCTTGTTTCATAGGCTTTTACTCTTGTGTTTCCCATCTTTTTATCAACTTTTTTTGACCTTTTTACCACTGGTTTTTAGAGTTTTCCAGAGGCTAAAAATCATGTTTTGAAGTCCCAAAAATGGAGGGGGTAGCCTCCCCTCATTGTGCTTGTTTATTAGCTTAATTGCTCCATGTTTTTAGCTTACTCTTTTACCTATTTTTACTTTAATTCCAGCACTGTTTTGAGCTAATTTAGGACTATTTTTATGTGTTAGTTTCATTTATGTTGTGTATTGTATACTTGTAGTGTAATGGTCCTCATAGGCTTGGTGGTTTAGGCCTTAGCCACCAACCTATTTGAGTCGATAGCATTTATTTCTTGTTTTTGTAACTTGTGCTCACCTCTAAGCATCTTTGCAATATCTCTCCTTTCTTGGCCTTTTCTCTTTGTTTTGAGAGTTGTTCGAAAAGGAGTGTTGTTTAAGCTTGAAGAGTGATATTGTACTTAATAGTTTAATCCCTTTGGGGGGTTCATTACCAACGGCATGATCTCTCTCTCCTCCTTAAAACCACATTTGGTTTGACACTTCTCTCTAATAGTGAAACTTAAAGCTCATTATTGGACTTAATTGACTAATGAATGGAAGGTAATTAAAATGGAGTAATAAAATTGGAGTTAAAATGAAGCAAGATAATAAAATGGTTTAGGTTCAATTGAATGCCAATTGAACCTATTGAGTCTTGTGTCATTTCATACTTGCTAGTGATGAAAACGGTTCAAGAGTCAATGTCAACCCCTTCCCTTGATCAATCCATGATAGGGAGGAGGTTTTGTTGGTCTTTCCTTACTATTTATTGAAATTATATCCCTTACTTCATAAGTCATCACGCAATGAAATTGCGTCGATTGATGGCTTGCGAATCAAGCCAACCCCTTCTTTGAGTTGTTTGATGATAAGGAGAGGCAGGGTTGACAAACATCTCCTGAGAATGCTCTGTTTGTACTCTGTTTATTTTCTGTTGTAGCAAGAGAAATTCAACATTAGTGGCCGGCAGGCCACTATTAGTGGCTAGCCGGCTATTACTTCCGGCCTGCTGGCCACTTTTTCCAACAAGGCAATATGCTGTTTTCTGCAGAACAGAGCAGAAACTGAGGTGAAAAATCAGTGCAATCTCCTGATTGTGCAATAGAAGCTTTCCGGTAGCAAAACGGAGAGCATTTTCGGGTGGAAATCCACATCCATGCATGAACCATCCTTCGATTCTCGGGATCCATTAAAATAATGTTGTAATAGAAGTATGTTGTACTTAAAGTAGTGGACTTGTAACTAATTAGTTAATTTAGTTAGAATAGCTAGTTAGTTTTGTGTCGTACTTAATTAATTCGCTAAAGTAGTTAGTTAATTTGGGGTGTTGTAATAATTAGCTAGCATAGTTAATTTATTTCATTTGGGTTGTAATAGATTAGTTAATTCGTAGTAATTAGCTAGGGCATTCATTCGGACCCTCCTGTGCGAGAGCAAAAATTTAATAATGTGTATGTCTTCCAACCCGATGTCTTTCTCCCTTTTATTTACTTGTTTATGAGGATAGCTTAGAACATCATATTTGTTTTAGCATTTCCCATGTTTGCATCCATTTATTTTGCATGCATGAGATTCAACTCATCATTCTAACTAAGCATTGTAGTTTACATACTTCGTTGAAAATGTGTTGAAACTGCATGCTATCAAGTTGTTTCAAATGCCATATTAGTAGCCGAGCCTATTAATTACATCTTGTATGTGTTGCATTAGGCATATTTTGCATTAGTTAGGACCATGCATTTTTCTAACTAGTTTCTCTTTTTTGCTGCCTTGGGAATTGAGGTAAGTATTTATTGCTTTAGCATGTTGCATGCGTGTGATTGTCACCATGATAAGCATGAATACCATGAGGCTAAGTGCTTAAATGCTATATCTACTCGAATGCTTGTGGATGAGGGCTAACTGCTTGAATTGGTATAATTTGAGTAATGTGCATATAAGATCACTTTTTCAAGTGGTACATATTCGAGACAATTTTCAAAAACAAAGCATAAGATCTAAGTTTTCTAATTTTTGGTCTATGCTTGTGTGCAACACATAATAAAGTTAGTCTAATAATCAGAACAAGAGCATATAATGTAAATAAGAATCATATTATAATTAGAAGAGGTTGATCTTTGATCGGGTGAGCGGGGGTGCTCAATTCATGACCTTTCCCTCTCGTATCTAAGTTCCTGAGCCGAGACAATCTGTGTGATAAAAAGACATGTGGCCTTTGGCACGAGTCTCGGGTTTCCTCAATTTCAAAAACATTTAGGTGGCGACTCTGTATCTGGTAAAACAGTCAATTTTTGGCATTTTGATTGAAAATCGATTTTCCAAAAGAATTGTCGGATTTGCACTCATTTGCGTTTATCTATTTCACATTGCACTTGTGGAATCAGATTCAGAACTACAGGAATTCGAACTGTAGGGCTAGTCATATCCGAAAGGAGCACAAAAAGTCAAGCTACAGTTCATGTGCTAAATAGAGAATCCTACGACAAACAAATATAAATTCAAATAGCATGCAAAGCACACAATTAACACACAATTTCACTTAACCCCTTAATTAATAATCTTAATTACAGTTTAACGGCTAATTACAGATCAAGGTTGTTATAAAAGCCCTTGGCTTGTCAAAAATAAACAATAAAATAAAATAGTATCTGTAGACACCCCATTTTTTTGCCCTTAAGACTTGGCGCGACTAATGGTTTGCTACTGTGTTGGAAGGTGTGCGGCGCGAGTTGATTTCTTGACAGAAGAGAGGCGAATCTCAACTTCACACCCCATTTTGAACCAAAATTATTTTGGATGGTTTTTAGACCTTAAAACCCTCTCTTTCAAAACATTTTTGAAATAAAATTCCCACGATGTTCCGACGCTCACATTTCGGTAAATGTTGCGCTTTTCAGTAAACCGAGCAAGGACAAAGTGGGGATGAATGAAAGAGAGATGAAATCTTTGAAAAATCTTTCAAAATACCTTACTTAGGGGTTCGAAGTTGAGGCGAAGAGGAAAGGAGAGTTGAAAAACTGATCTGGGAGAAGTTCGGCATGAATCCGGGTAGGAGAGAATCGAGCAGCCCTCGCTGAATCGGGCTTATTCAATTGCATACTTGGAGTTAAGCTATGAGGCCACCATTGTTGGAAAGAAGACTTCTAGGGCTTCACTTTGTACTCAAGAATCTCCCAAAGCCAAGTCCGGGTGGAGGAGATATGATTGGTTGAAGCTGGGCATCATCCCGTTTGGATCGAGTCTGCGCGGCTTCACCAAAAAGGGCATAACTTTCTGCATAGGAGGAATTTTGATGCAAGGTTTGCGCCATTGGAAAGCTAACTTCCGGGGCTTCAATTTTCATACCCACCGGACATTTTTTGACCTTGGAAGCATCTATCGGCAATCTATTTTTCCGACCGGCAAAATATTATGCCGACCGGCACTTTATTTTGGCCGACGACCAAATTTTCTGGCCGGTTTGCACCCTTTGCACCCGCCAAACCTGGTGCATACCAGCTGTGCCAGCTGGGATGCACAGAACCAGCTCCACGTGCATATATGTTACTATTTTGCACCATTTGCACCACTTTTGGCCCCTCTTGTGCACCCTTTGCTCAAGGCTTCTTGAGGAAGCTTTGACCCCTTATCTTGGCTTCCTCAAGAAGCCTACCAGCTGTCCAAGCTTCTCCAATAAGCCTTGACCTTCCCTTAGACCCCTTTGACCCTTTGAAGCTTGTCTTAGAAGCTTAGCATTGCCTATATAAGAGAGGCCCCTTTTCCTTTGTTTTGGTTGGAGATTTTGGAGCAAAAAACCAGAGGGAAGAGATATATATCTGATATACATACATACACCCTCTATATCTATCTTATCCAAGCCTCCAAACACCTTTGTTCTTGCACCATTTGCCCTACAACACCTAGCACAACACCTCCATCCTCCATTCCAGCACTTGGGAGGCCATTTGCAGAGGTTAAAAGCTTAGAAACTTGGACCAAGGGCTGCTGGTTTGCTGCTCTTCAAGGGTAAGCATCCATTTCCCTTAAACTTGCATTTTTTAGCTTCATTAGTTAGCCTCATTTACAAGTATTTTTGGGCTTCGATGTAAACTTTAAAGAGGCTTATTTGGAGCCCTACTTCAACATTGAAGAAGGGATCAACACTGTTGGGGACCTCCATGTATGACTTGCTTCATTATCCCTCTTTGGTCCCCATTTTTGCATGATTTGTTAGCTTATTTTGCTTCTGTTTTTCGGCCATGATCAGAACTGAGAGTGGCCATATTTTGACCCCCTTGACATGTTTCATTAAGGGTCTTTGACTGTTTGATGCATGTTTTGTATACTTCATGTTATAGCCCTCTTGTGGCCTTAATCTTGCATTGCATTTTAAGGGTGTTTTTATATTGATTTGGGGGCTGTCATAAACTGTGATTAGTAATATTTTTGGTCCCTCTTCAGTGTTGTCGAAGGGTCTTTTTCAGTTTGGGCTTTGCATCTTCCACTTTCTTCATTACCTAGCTTGAGGGCCCGTTTTTTGCATGCTGTTTTTGCCCTATCTATGTTCACTGTTTGGCCATGCTTTGAACTGAAAAAATGCTTTTCTCGGGGCTTCCTTGCTTCTGTATGCTCATGTCATGTTCAAATTATGCATGCTTTGTATAGCTGTAAGCCATTTCATGTGCCTAATCTTGGGTTTCGGGGCCTATAGCAGGCATTGGGTGACATATTTCCATGTTTTGGGACCATTTGGCATCATGTTCCAGTGCTGAAATCTACATGTTTGTATGCCATGTCTCATCATTTGCCATGCTTATATAGAGTTGCATGTTATGCCTTAGGATCAGTTCATGCATTGGACACGTTTGTGTGCATTTCGGTTGCTTCGTTTCACCTAATGGCCTCCTATGTGAGGGTGGCTGAGGCTATCTCATATTGGTGTAAGCCCATCTTGCATTGTGTATGCCATGTTTCAATGCGTTGTGCACGTTATGTTGTTAGCATTGTGTACGCCATGTAGTTGCATAGCATGTTTGTATTCTTGTTTGCATACCTAGGTTGCATTGCATTGGCATGCATGCCTTGCCTCTTGATCAAGTGATAGAGGTTAGGCTTTATGTGTTTGTTTGGTTTGCATGACATTTGAAATCAAAGTGCATACTTGGTTTCTTGGGCCATCACGCATCGAAATGCGCAATTGGTGGTCCGAGAACCAAGGAGCATACCCATTTGAGTCAAAAGCATGATAAGGGATGTGTTGGTGCACACATTTGCTTGGAATTTCATGCCATACTGCTTTGTCCTTTATTCTTTGTCAAAACTGTCTTCCGTAGGAAGTTTCTGCCGACCGGCAGCATTCAGTGCCGACCGACCATTTATTCAGTGCCGATAGCTTTATCTCCAGCTGATGGATATTGTACACGGCCGGTGGCCATCCTCGACCAATGATGTTATGCAATGCTCATAGAAGGTTCTCACGGGACTTGACAATTTTGAAGAAAGAAAAGCGATAAAAGCAGCAACGATGGCATGGTAGCGGACTTTCCCGAGTCAGATTCAAGCATGCATCATTCGCATATCCGGCGGTGAGGCCCCTTCCTTTACATTTGATTTAATTTGATAATTAGAATTTTGTAATAATTTATTCATTTATTCTTGATTTGTATTATTATTTTGGTCCCTCAAGGGAGGGCATATTTATAATAAGGGTGTGTGAGTGTGTGTATGTCTTCAACCCCGTCTTTCTTCCCTTTTATTTACACCTTATGATGGTAGACTAGGGCATATTTAAATTAGCATACCTCATGCTATGCATGCGTGCATCCATGCATTTGTTTACATGCACAGGGCTCGGTACATCATACAAACTGCCTTGTATTTTCGATTCCAAGTTGAATACGTGTATCGAATAGCGCATTCACATGCCATTTTAGGGTTAGTGAGCCTACTCTAAATTGCATCCTTACTGCGTTGCATTAGCCACTTAACATGAACTAGGGACATGCATGTTTGCTAACTAGTTTATTGTTTTGGCACGGAGTACAATGTAAGTATTTATGCTTTAGCATCTCGCACGCGTGTGAATGTTGACATGACAGTATGCTTACCATGCGGCTAAGTGCTTACATGAGATAAACTGCCTGAATGCCTGTGGGTGGAGGTTGGGTTGCTTGAGTTGGAAAACTCATTGAAATCCGTGTTTTAGCCTATTTGCGAGTAGCAAATTCCAAAGCATTTTCAAAACCAACGGATATGCAATGCTTATTTCCAAATTAGGCAATCTAGTCTATACTTGTTTCTTTGTCATAACATAGTAATTCTAGGCTAATAAGCTGGAATAGAACGCATAAAGTTTTCAAAATTGGATATCATGGTTAGTAGGCGCGGTTTTGGACGGGCGAGAGGTGCTCATAGCTGACCTTACCCGATCGTACCGAAGTTCCCGAGCCGAGGCAACTTTGGTGATGACGGACACGTGGCCTTTGGCACCGAGTCAGGGTTTCTTAAATTTCCCCATTAAAAAATATTTAGGTGGCGACTCTGTATTTGGCAAAGCAGTCCATGTTTGGCACTTTTTTTCAAAATCTGTTTCTCAAAACGATTTGCCGGATTTGGACTCTTTGGTTCAGATTGAGAACCGTGACAACAAAAAAGTCGGCGTAGAGTGAAGCCCGCAGGCGTCTGATGTCGTGCTCTCAAACACTTCCCATTCTTTTAGCTAGGTGTGATCACCTTATCCTTTTGATGCACAAATCCACTAGCGGTGAGCACAAAGTCAAGTAGGAAGATTTTGGCAAAGTATATGTACGGGAAGTAAATATTTGTCGTCACTCGTACACCTTACTAGCAAGCTTGCTTTGCTTCGAACGTCGTCTTATTTCTTGAAAGCACAACAACGTGTTGTCGAAAAATCCCTTCGACGGTCAAGTTAGCACCTTTTACAGAGAGAAGGAATGTAGAGAGAGAGAGAGTCGTTAGAATTTGCTTACTCCTTTCGAGTGTGAGGACATGCACCTTATTTAGGTTTGCCTTGCCTCCCAAGGTTGTGTCGCACCACATACGTAGTTCTTTCTTTGGATGAGTGGTTGTTCTATCCTTTATATTCCTTACCGTGTACCGTCAATCTTGCCAAATGGTATTGTGGCGTACCTTGAGTGAATTCCTCTCCTTATTCCATTGGGCCCGTGGGGTGCCCTCAGCGAGTAACCGCTTGGCTCGATTTCACTTCGCTACATCCAACTAGGCTAATCTCGTCGGCCATTCTACCATTCTTATAGCTCGGCACAACCATCTAGACTCTTTGTGTCTAACGATTGAAATCTTCATAGTTTGCCATCCGGCGTAGCTTGCATTAACGGTTAGGAGCTTTAGCTTGGTCTCGGCGGCGATCTCATCTTAGCCTAGTCAGGTCCATACTTGTGGCTTATTCGATGTACAACATGGTCGTGTTGATGACCTAATTCAACCTAGCACAACCTATCACCAAGCGCGTGCCAGCTCGACTGTAATCCACGTTCACCACCCAACATGATCTAACATCCTAGATGAGCAGATCAGGTTGTGCGGTCCAAAACAAAGGTCCACTTTAGCTCGGTTCGTTTGTTTGGCACAAATTCCCCTCTAAATTGCCCCTTAAGTCCATCTGCTTCAGCATGACTGGGATTACCTCTCTTTACCGAGCTAAACTCTTGCCCGGTTCTTAAGTTTGTTTGACTTAATCCTGCAACCATCTAACCTTTTCACCTATCACACTAACACGTCGTCACATCCTGGACATGTGTCACACCTTCATCGATTCTGTGCAACTATCCTAGCATCCGCACAAGTCCCCAAATTTCAAAAATGGGCACCTTTTCCCCTTCACCTAAGTATAGGTGATACATATACTACAAGCCTTTCACTATTCATCTTCTTCCAAGTCTAGGTGTTGTCTAATGTTGTTGATTTCATAACTCAGTCGGTAATGCTCTGGTGGGCCATGCCTTCATTGTCATGCTTGGTTGCTTGGTCTCACCACTTGGAGGATAAATTTCTCTTGGCCAAGAATAGAATGGTTGACTATGTATCTTGATCTTAGCAATTGGTCGATAGAGTTGTGCAAGTAGAGCTTATTCTAACTCTTTTGCTCTTTGGCTCAATTGGTTGCAATTAGCGATTTCACAACTCGGTTAGCATTAATTTGATTTGCTTTATTACCATATTGGTCATGAGTTATTGCTTGGTCACAAACCACTCTATCCTGACACTTGATGTCATGGGCTCGCCATTGCTAGGCCTAACGTTGGTGACCCCGCAAACAGACCTAACAAACGAACCATACAAATGATCTTTGCTAGGCTTGACCCGAGCGACCTTGAAAATAGACCATGCAAATAGACCTTGCAAATGGACTTTGCTAGACTCAACTCTAACGACCTTGCAAACGAACCTTGCAAACAGACTTTTCTAGGCTTGACTCTGGTGACCTTGCAAATGGACCATGCAAATGGATTTTGCAAACAGACCTTGCAAACTTTTTTTTAATAAGTTGGACTGGGCAAATGGTGCTTGGACATCGATCGGGTAAACGAAGCTTGGATGTCAACCTTAAAAACAACATGCAAGTGTTAGTCGGACAAATGATGCATGATATTGACTGGGCAGTATGGACAAATATCAAGCTATTGAGATTAACTCTACAACTTCCCTCGACAGGCTCCGAAATTGCAAGTTTTATTCTTTAAAAATCACGTGCAATGCTCTTTTCAAAAACTCCTTATCTCAATGAATTCTAATCACAAAAATACGGGGTGGTAAATACGACTCAGGTAATCCCTCGACTGGTGTCTATAAGTAGGCATATCAAGCACTACCAATCACCACTTTACTAACTCCTAACTAGAAGGCGCGTGGTACTTACTCCGTCGCGTGTTTTCGATCTTTCACCTTAGATACTTAGGCCAACAACCAATTCCAATCTTCACCCCTATCTGGTCTTACCAAACATGTTTATCCCAAAACATTTCACGCTTCCTCAGAACAATAACTCAATTTCCAAAACATATCCGTATTAATCAACATTCAAAACCTATGCAAGTGAATGAAATGCGAATGCAAATATATAACCCGATTGTACATTTTTTCACAATTCTCAACGTTTTTCCTCAATGTTTCAAATAATAACCAACATCCACATACATGTGACATATGGAACACTTTCATATTCACAATTGATATCAAATTTTCATGGTCTAAGCATATATATTAATCATGCTATTAGTATCAATTTCTCAACAACAAACCTCATGTATCTCATGGATATCTCAGCAACATAACAATAGGAGAAAGTTCATCATTTTCTCAAAGAAAATCCCAACATTTGCATAAGTCTTTCATAAAATCCATTTTTTTCAAATTTCCAAAAATCTAGGGTTTGATCACAAAGATAATTTCTCTCATTTTCAAAAGATGTTTTTCCTCAATGGACCTCCAAGAATCTCATACGCACGTGAAATAAATCAATTTGAGTAATATCGAAGAAAATCATTTTTCAACATTCTCAAAACTCAACGCCTCAAATCCCAAACCTCCAACATGATAATCATATCAAAATAGACCAAGACATGCCAAAATCATATATATAACTCTAAGAAACTCCCTACCTCAGTCTTGGAGAAGAAAAGAAGAGAAAATCTCCAAAATCAATGGTGTTGAAATTCGATCTCCACGGTACACGTTGTAGCCCTCGATGAGCTCTACAAAAATGATGAAGGAATTAGGGTCAAATCTCCAATGGATTTGGAGAGATCAAGAATTTAAGAAGGTTGGTGGGTGTTTTCTAGAGAGAGATGGGAGAAAAGAGAGTAGGGTGAAGTGTAGAGAGAGAGAGTAAGTGAAATGAAAAATGAAGAAGATGGGTGATTTGCCTTAGTTTTTAAGTGATTAGACACACTTTACAAATTTGACTCCAGACAGACCGCTCGAGCGATGGATCATAAGCTCGAGTAGTGAATTCAAACTTCCAGAATCTCTCTCTTCTGCAAACAAACCACTCAAGCAGTAAAACCTTCGCTTGAGTGATCAAATTACACTCTTAGTATTTCAGATTTCAGAGCAAAGAACTCAAAGGACGGGTTTACTGCTCGAGTAGACTCAATTCCTAAGTGAGGCTAGCATCAACCTTAGAGCATTCTCATCGTTCCTGGACACGATCCAACAACCAAAGACCCAAGTCAACGTCTCAGAAAACACTTTAGGACATAAATGAATTATCATAAAAAGAATAGGTCGAAACACATGATTCATGAGGTTCAAAAAATAGCAAGGACTCTAATAAGGAAATAGAAATTTTGAATCAACAAACTCAAGTTATTTTTTTTTTTATTAAAAAACAAAAGCCCAGGACATCACAACTAAACATATACTACCACAACCATCACCATCTGTAGACACCCCATTTTTGACCGTCCTCAAGACTTGGACGTCACCGTTTGAACACTCGGTGATTATCCATGTTTGTGTTCGTTTGGAGTTCCCGGAGGTCTCGGCTACGCGCCCTACCTTAAGATCTCTGAACTCGACCGTTTGTCTGCGGTTTTGCACCAAACACTTGTGTTTTTGCCTTGGAGGCGAGGAATGCCTTGTGAGGCATCCCCACACACCACCGGCGGTGGCTAGAGGCCACCGTGGTTTTGTTGCCACCGACAATGTATGTGGCGGTCGGCACTCTTTGTTGCGGTCGGTACTCTTTTGTCAAAATGACATTTTTGGCCAGACTCTTGTTCATCTGCTTTTGCGAGATATTTTAGGACAGCTGTGTGGCATTTGGTTCCCCTCCATACACGTGTATGGAGGGATGCTCTCCTTGTAAGCTTGTTGTATAAGCTTTACAAGTTTGTTGCCTATAAGAGAAGGGTCTCTTCTCTTGGCATGGGGGTTAGAGAATTCTGGAGAAAAAAACACAGAGAGAAGCTCTGGTTTTAGGGTTAGGGTTCATACATATCTCATATCTCTCTTTTTCTCTCTTTGTGTTCTAGGTGTTTTAGTCCATACTATTGCACACAAACACCTAGTGTTTCACCTTCCTTTGGCTACTGAGGTTCTAAGGGGTTAGTTTTGGTGTTTTGGAGCTGGATTCAAGCCAAGGAGGGCTGTTGGAGCATCATTTGTGAAGGTGGTCTACAAGGGTGAGAAACTTCCCTTTTATTTCCCATTTTTGCATTGCTTTTCTACCTATCTTAGAGCTATTTTTGTGCTTAGTGTATAATACAAAAAAGTTCTGTTTTTTAGCCCTCTTGATTGTTTATTAAGAGTGTTTTGTGGTTTGGGTTTGTTTGACCCCTCCAAAGCCTTGTAAGGCTCCTTTTTGTGCTATTTTTGTGCAAGTTTCGAGACTTTGGTGTTTGGGCCTCTTCACCACTGAAATATTGAGGGATTTCAGTGGTGGAGATGGTGTGAAGTCTCCAAAGGGAGGGCCACCCCTCTCCTTGTTGTCCTTGAAAGAGACCCTTTTTGGCCTCTTGAGGGAGCATCATGTTAGAGTGTGTATTGATCATGTCTAGGCTGTTTTCCATGCTTATTATGCCATGATATAACCTTGTTGTGTGTTGGTTTTGGTACACCATGCATGCCTTGCATACCTACCTTGTAATGCCTTGTTGTTGCCTTAACATGCCTTACGTTGTAAACCATTATTCTAGCATGTTTTAGGGTTAGTCTTGTGAAGCTTTTGTGCTTGTTTTGCCATCTATAAGGTCTGTCCTAGGTTGTTTGGGTCGACCCTAGCACGCATTGTGTAGCCTTTGTGTATTTGGCTTGTTGGCCTTAAGTGCATAAGTGTATAGCATGCATTGCTTGCATTATTTCAGTGGTTTGGAACCACTTAGCATGAAATTCAGTCCATTTAACATGTTTGCATACTTGCCTTGGAGGTTTCATTGTTGCTTTGAAAGCTTGTGTTGTATGCCCATGTTTTGGTCATTACGTATGCCTTTGGATTTGAGCCACTTAGATGCCATCTAGGTGCACCCTTGGCTTTGTTTAAGCCTTCTTTTGACTGTTTTAAGCCTCCTTAGCCTTGTGAGGCTTGGTGGAATTGACCTTGGTTCAAGCCTCCATGACTTGCCTTAAGTACTTGGACCATGCTTGCATGCTTATGCTTGTCTCATTTGAGTTGGTTTGGCACCACATTTTGACATGATTTTCAGAGCTAATATTGCATGCTAATTGTCTATTGTTTGGTCTCTTTAAGTGTGCTTAAGAGTTGCCTTTATATGCCTAAGTGTTGGATCATGAGTGCTTGCATGTTTGTTTGCATTTTGGCCTTCACTTCCATGGTTTTGGCCCTTTGTTTTGGGCCTAATTAGGGCTGCCCAAGTCATGTTTAAGACCATCATTTGCTTGGTTGCATGCTTACCTTACATGTTTGTACATCGTCCATGTTCATGCTTGCATGCTTGCCCTCATGATCATGTTGCATATTAGCTAACATGCCTAGGATGCATTGTACTTTGCATGCATACCTTGTCCCTTGATTTAGTGATAGGGATTGAGTCTTGGTTTGATTGTTTGCATTGCATTTGAAATCAATGTGCACAACTTGGTTCTTTGGGCCATCATGCATGGAAATGCGTGATTGATGGTCCGAGAATCGAGGCACATGCCCCTTTGAGTCACAAACATGATAGGGGGCATGATTGGTGCATACATGGCTTAAGTTGTATTGCCATGCAAGTTCTGCCCTCTGCTGTTGTGAGTTGCAGGTTCTGCAGGCATTCTTTGCCGGCCGGCAGTATTCAGTGCCGACCGGCAGTACATCATCAGCCGATGAATGCATATTGTGCCGATGACCACTATCCACTGCCGGTGGCTATTCTACTCAGCCGGTGGTGATCCCCAGTATCTGAAGAAGCGTCTCTGAGATTTTGGCAGTCTGCAGAAGGGTAGAGCAGGGAAAACAGAGGCAATCTTTGCATGGCAGTGCAATTCCAAGCAGGACCCGAGCATGCGTTGCATCAGGCTCTCCTCCCGAGGCGGTTTACTGTCTTTCCTAGTCTAGTTAGTTGTTAATTAATTAGGCAATTTGTAATATTTAATTAGCTTGCGTAGTTAATTAATTTGTATTATTTATTTGGTCCCTCCGGGCGAGGGCAAATCTGTAATAAGTATGGGTGAGTGGTGTGCATGTCTTCCAACCCCACGTCTTTCTTCTCTTTTACTTACCCTTTGATGGTTAGTATTAGGGACGCGTTTAAATTAGCATACCTCATGCAATGCATGCGTGCATCCATTCATTTGTCTTACATGCAGGGCTCGCGCATCATTCTACTTGCATCTATATTTCAATTTCCAAATTGAATACGTGTTAGTTGTAGCATTTCACATGTCATCGTAGATTAGCCGAGCCTATCCTAATCACATTACGCATGTGTTGCATTAGTCACTTTAACATGAACTAGGACATGCATGTTTGCTAACTAGTTTATTGTTTTGTACGAGTCTGATGTAAGTATTTATGCTTTAGCATATCGCATGCGTGTGAATGTTGCCATGACAATATGCTTACCATGTGGCTAAGTGCTTATATGAGATAAACTGTTTGAATGCTGTGGGTGAAGGTTGGATTGTTTGAGTTGGAAAAACTCGTTGAAATCCATGTTTTAGCCTACTTGAGTAGCAAATTCGGCGTTTTTCAAAACAAACGGATATGCAATGCTTGTTTCCAAATTAGGCAATCTAGTCTATACTTGTTTGTTGTGCGCATAACATAGTAATTCTAGGCTAATAACCGGAATAAGAACACATAACGTTTTCAAAATCGGATATCACGGTTAGTAGAGGCGGTCTTGAACGGGCGAGAGGAATAACTCATAGTGACCTTCGATCGTACCCAAGCTCCCGAGCCAAGACAACTTTGGTGATGACAGACACGTGGCCTTCGGCACCGAGTCAGGTTTTCCTAAATTTCCCCATAAAAAATATTTAGATGGCGACTCTGTATCTGGCAAAGCAGTCCATGTTTGGCACTTCTTTTCAAAATCTGTTTTTTTTCTCAAAACGATTTGCCAGAGTTGGACTCTTTGGTTCAGATTACGAACCACAACAAACAAAAAAAGGGGAGTCCGAACTGTAGCCGAGGTCCCTCGCGGGCTTGTTACACCATCATACTGTCATCACCACCATTACCGCCACCAACACAATAAAAAAAATTAAAATATAGAATTTTAAAATAATAAATTTCAAATTTGATCTTATACATATCAAAAACTTATTTTTAGTTCAGTACTTAAATTTTTATCAAACAACTTTTTAGTTTAAAAAATTCAGTATTTAGTTTCAAATTTCAATTTTTAATTTTATCAAACACCACCTAAGTGAAATATTATTTATTTAAAGATCAAGGGAAAATGGAACTTGTGGAGATTCCACATAAAAGATTGGCAATAATTCTAGGAATCATGAAAAATTACTTTGTAATTCTATCATAAAAATAAAATGAACAATGTTAATTAAAATTGGTCTATTGTGAGTCATAGATAAAATAAATTTTATCCACATATTTGAATTTTAGATAAAATTCTAATTATTTTTTTGAGTATGTAGCACTATTGGAAGATTGATCATGTATAAATGATAATGAAAAAAAAAAAAAACAGGATGAGAGAAGGAAAATATTATACAAATAAATTTTCATTAGTTTCCTTAACATAAAAATAAGGGGAACTTATGTGTAAATCCTAACAGGTTGATTTATTATCCAATAGGTCCTATGATAATTAATAGCATTTTTTATCAAACACTATTAAAAAAAGTCACTAATTGTTAATTTTTCAGCAATAGTTTAAAAATTGTCACAAAAAATATTACTAATTATAAGTTTTTAGCGGTTTAAAAATGTCACAAAAAGGTTACTAATTTTTAATTTTTCACAGCATTAAAAAATACGTCCCAGAAAAAGTCACTAATTATAAGTTTTCGCGACAATTTATAAAAATTGTGACAAAAAAAGTCATAATTGTCTATTTTTAGCGACATGCCAAAAATCATTACAAAAAATTATATTTAAGAATGTTTTTATTAAAACTTATTTTTAATAGGATTTGATAAGAATTAAATCTAACTATTAAAATTTATTGATAATTTACTCTAAAAGTAATGGATCTCATGTGGGGTTGACATATTCCTAAAGGTTGCCTAACATGTCCATGACTTTTAGGACTTCAAATTATATTTTAAGCCTGAGGCGGGTTGAGCAATTTCTAGGCTCCTTTATAATTAGGGTTTTTTACGGCCGATCTCAATAATTGAATCTATTACCCATTAGGTCCTAAGTTTCTATCTCATGCACCGGGAAGTCTGTTATATTTTTTATCTCGATTTTGCCCTATTTGTTATCTTTGTCAAAGCCATTGATGAATTAGTGGTGTTGGTGAACATGAGAATTGCCAGAGCCATTAATGAATTCGTTGGTGTTGGTGAACATGAGAACTGCCTCTGTGGCCCTTGGATTTGAGAGAGATGGTGTTAGAATTGAGAGAGATCAAGAAAATCAACATGAATAGAGATAGGGTGTGTCGACATTGACGAGTTCCAGAGCCATTGATGAATTCGTTGGTGTTAGTGAACATGAGAACTGTCTTTGTGACCCTTGGATTTGAGAGAGATCAAGAAAATCGACATGAATGGAGATGGGTGTGTCGACATTGACGAGTTCGGATCTCTGTATTGTTTAAACCAGTGATAAATTGGTTTAAACTAATGATAAACCAGTGATAAATTTATCACTGATGAATTTGTTCAAAAAATTACAAATAGCAAACTTGATTTGAGAAAAAGAGGGGGTATGACATCAAATTTATCACTGAATTAAGTAACAAATTTATCAAATCAGTTACACGTCTGTAGAAGATCAACAACACCTTTTAATGCACTGATTGGACACTTTGCATCCCATGCCGATGATGGAGAAAGATAGTGGCAACGACGATGTCAAAGATGATAGGTCAATGATGGAGGATTACGATGTTGAAACTAGCAAATGAATGATGGGGGAGGAACAATGGTGATGGCAACGAAGGAGAATAAGATGATGGTTGGTGATGGAAGAGGAGGAGAAAATGATGTGCCAGTGACAGAAATAGGAGAGAATAGAGGAGGAAGAGGAGAAAATGGTGTGCCAGCTTGATAGAACTAGGAGAGAGAGAGATAAGGATGTGTTTGGGTTTAGGGTAAAATCACTTAGCCAGATGTAAGAGGTAAAAATGGAAGATGGGCTAAATTATTTTGGATCGAGGACTTGTAGGAATTAAGTTCGGTCTAAAAGACCGGCCCATAACTCCCCCTTATAATTACGTTGCGACCTTGGAAAGAATGATTGAAGTTGTAATACCGAAATATACTTAATTTATTTTTATTATTAGTTAATCGGCAGTCCAGATTATCTGATTTCTTTTAGGGAGGACCTAGGAATATAATTTTGATAATCAAGCTAGTCTTGGATTAGTACGTGTGATTGTATAGAGCAAGTCGGGCCTAGCTGGGTGACTCTATTTGTAGTTAAAAGATTATTAAGTATATCTAATTAAAATTTTAAAATTTTAATTTCTATTATATCTAATGTAAATTTATTAATAAAGATAATACATATTAAAATTTAAAATAAAATATTATTTCATTACTCATGTACACTCTAATCACTTATTCATCATCTTCTTTTCTAAATTTCAATTGTTTTCTCTTCTTCTTCTTCTCCTTCTTCTTCTTCTTCCTCACACCAAAACTTCAAATGCTCCCACCAAAACTTGCCATTATCATCAACATTATTATTTCTTATTCTTGCGAATAGAATAAAGTTTGAACAAAATCAAATAATTGATGAGAATGATAATAAAAACTATTTTTTGTAACAACCCATCAAAGAAGAAGTAATCACATAAATATCAAAGTATAATTCTTGATTTTAATTTATTTGTTTACGTAAAAACAGATTCAATCTGTTTCACGACATTGTTGTTCGGACTTTTAGATCTGAACAAATTCAATATGTTCGGATCTGAAAGTCAGAACCAAACAATATTACTCGACCTTTGAAAGTTCGAACCTAATTTTCAATCTAAAGTTTCACGAATCTATTTTCATTAGTTCAATTTCAAGTTTGCAAAAGAACCCAATTAACTCCATTGCATGAGCAAACTCCAATAGATATGCGTGGTCGGTGGTGCAGCATGAAGTTCAAGCTTCAAGCTCGGTGAATGTGAATCTGAATCTTGACATAAAGTTCTCAATTTTTAAGCTTGAGCGAAGTTCACCCTCTCGTTCTCCTTGACATTTTCCTTCACGGTGCCTTGCCTTCAATGGTGTCGTGTTCCTTATGTCTGAATAAGAAAGGTTTTTCAAATAATTTGGGTTTTTTAATTTGTTTATTATTTGGGTGTACTTTGAAGGGTAATTTGAGAAAAAATATAGGGTATATTAAGAGTAAATTACAACCCTAAATAATTGAATAGAGTGTACTGAGCAGTTGGACATACTTAATGATTTTTTTTTTTTGTGTAAATAAAATCCCCTACTGGGGATGTAAATTCAGTCTAGCTCGACGCAAGCCCACTCGAGCTCTCGCCAAAACTTCGAATTCGGGCTAGTTTCTAAAAATCACAACAGGTCTAGGCCTAAGTAGGGCTCAAGCCCAAGACCTATTTTTTTTCCATTAACTTAATAAGTACATGATGGACATAAAATGATTGAATGTAAAATAATAACTTTTATAAATGAAATGAAATATTACAAATCTATATCATCTCATCAAATAGTTGGTAGTCATTGCATCACTATAGGTCATGTGGGGACGTATTTTTAGGGTCACACCACGTGACCAAGGTGTTGGCCAAGGTGCCACATGGACTAGCCATGATGCTGAGATTGTTGGGGTATTGCCGAGATATGGTGCGGTAATGTCAGAATCCGAGATATTCGAATAGAGGACAAGAGTCTTAGATGATGTAGGACTACCTGTTTGGGTAATGATAGACTCTAAAGAAAGTTGATCCTAATCTAAATAGGAGGAGTCTTATATAAGTGATATCGTTGTAAAGGATAAAATCTTGTGAAGTGAGACTTCTAGGGAAAGCTGGACACTGATCATTATATAAAAAGGGCACCCTTGTGGGTCTAAGGTACACTTTAATTGAGAGTTGTATTACTTGTTTGATATCTTTGAGAGATAAGTTGACTAACTTGATCGTTAGAGTGCCCTCAGGTGGACAAGTCACCGGTATTTCTTGTCTTCTTTTGCACAAGTGTTGGCACAATCTATTTTGCCTTGTGCTCTCCAGCTAAGTTTCCTGTTTGGTTGTGAAGTCAAAAATCAACACCCACAAGCCATGTATATCCCAACTAGGTTGGCACCTATAAGCCTATCAATTTTTTGCATTACACTCCATCTCAAAGTAAAAATAAAAATATTACAAAATTACATACTAAAAATTAAAATTGATAAATTATTCCTCAATCATCTAAGTTGGACCATTCATCGGATTGCCCAATGTGATAGTATCCAAATCGACTTGAATCCTTGCTTTCTCATTAACTTCTTGTCTTCTTCGATTGCATCTGAGATAATCTCCCATTATCATTATTGCTTCAACCGTTCTGGGTACAAGTTTGTCACGGTAATCACTTAATAGTTGTCCACCTACACTAAAAGTTGTTTTAGAAGGCACTGTGGAAACATGAACTGTTAATATATCACAGACCATTGATGCAAACACAGGCCAAACTTGTTCATGTTGTTTCCACCAATCTAAAATATCAAAATCTTCTAATTCACTTTCATCAATGCAATGTTGATCCAAATACCATTGTAATTCAAAAGTGTAAGTGTTAGCATTTTGAAAAATTCGTCTGTTTTTTTATTTGTGATCAAACATCTAGGCCTCCACCACAAGATATACTTGTTGTAGTGTGTGCATGTAGTCTATTTACAACTATGACACTCTTATATTCATCAAACATTCGTTTGAGTGTTGAAATGATAGAAACAAATTGATCTTCTTCTTCTTCTTTTTTTTTTTTTTAACACTCAAGCAAATTGATCTTTGTTACCATAAATAAATTGTAAAAAAAATTTGTAAGCCAACTTCTTTACACCTTGGATCCATTGCGTTAACTAAACCAAAAATATAAGCGATGAATCAAAATATTTATCAAATTTGTCTATCATTACAACAACATCATAATATATTTCATTTGAACAATAGTTAAGTGAAAGCCGCTATTATTTTGTTAGTTGATGTAAAACAAATATAAAAGAAGGTATATACATTAATGAAAATAATTTTGTGGATTGATCCAAAAAAAAAAATGTTTATATAGGCTTACGTGGGTCCAATCATCTTCTTTGGGTGGGATAGCTCTTCTAATTGGCATTGATTAAAAAAATTAATCTATAATATTTCTTTGTTTTAAAGCTACATTTAACATGTTCTATGATGAATTCCATCTGATTTCTACGTGTAAAGGTAATTTTCTTTGTTTCATTTGTTCTTGTTGACATATTTTCTATACTCATCAAGTCATCTAGCAAAATTATCAATTGCAATAATTGCATTTCTTATTGCTCCTATAGAATTATCATATTGACTCATAGTTTATTTAACAAACAAATTTAAAATATAACCACAACAACGGCTATGAAATAAAGTACCACTAAGAGGTAATGATGGTAAAGTTAACTTAAGATGAGATACAATGTGATTATAATGTGTTTCATTATCTAAACTAATTATAAATATTTTATTTTGCACAGCCTAACGAGATAGCTCACTCCTAATTGCTACCTTAAAAAATGACCATTATATGGAAGTTCTAATCATTTAAGCGAAATTATTATTTTATTTAATTTTCATTTGTTATCTATATAATGTCGCAGTATACATTGATATTCTAAACCTTATTTTGACTTCCACATATTAGATGTTAAACACAATTTTTCATTCAAATCTTTAAAAATATTAAATAATTAGTTTTTACCTATTGATATTTTTGTAATACTCATTTCTAGTAGTATTTCTTGAAAAGCTTTGAGATTGATGTGCATAAGCTCCTTGAACTAATTCAACACAATCACTACATTCACTCATAGTAAAAGGTTGTTAGCATTTAATAATATAATTAACTAGCATATCTTGTACACGTATAAGATCATATGAAAATGTAGTTAAATTACCAATGGTGTACTTCTAATTGCATTTGAATTCTAATATGTGGCTATTGTTGACTTTTCTCATGTTTCTAATAATGGCTTCTTAAATGACTAGTACTACTTGTTGATGAATCACTAGGACTTTTTGCACAAATTTTACATTTTTTTTCAATTCAATTCTACCATCAACTATAGTTGAACTTCTTCTATCAATATAGCAATCCAAGTTGAGACCCGATCCTTTTATACTCTTTGGTTTTGGGTTTTGTATCTGGTGGTGTTGTTGTTATCTATCCTGGTCAAATGTTATCATTTGAGTTAAGTTTTGAAGTTTGTTTGAGTTATATTAAAATAGATGGGATTTTGGGTTTTCTGGAAAGATTTTGGTTAATTGATCTTGGGTTTGTTTGGCGGTGAGTTGATCGCTCGGCGGTCTTTCTTTTCTCCTAGTTTCTAAGTTTACATTACGAATTTCTAGAAGTAGTTTGCTCGTGCGGTCTATTTTGCAAAGATAATCTTACGGAAGTTTGGTTTATTTGCTCAAGCCTAGTTTTGGTCTTTGGAGGCGATGTGTTGTGTCTGATGCTCCAGTGGTGCTTTGTTCACTCGAGCGGTTTGTATGTATAAAACTGTGAGGAAAGATCTTTTTACTCAATTTTCTAATGTCTCTCTCTCTCTCTCTCTCTCTCTCTCTCTCTCTCTCTCTCTCTCTCTCCAAATATCTAAAACTCAAATGCTCTCACCTCTTTCTAGATTTCTTCCGTAAATCTTTTGATCTACTACAATCCGTGAATTTTTTCACTCTAGTGCCTTGGAATTAAAGGTAGAGCTCAAGGAGAAAAGCATTTTAATCTAAAAAAGTTTGAGTTGTCTTCGTTAGTTTTGGTATTGTTCGTCCCTTCTTCTTGTTTTTGAGGTAGGGATTTCTTTATTGGTTTGCATGTTATTTACCCTCGTTATGTGTTAGTTGATTAAACCAAACTTTTTTTGTAAAACTTTGGGTTTGATTTGTGCTTAAATTGATTCGTAAAAGAGTAGTTTTTGGGGTGTTTTCTTCAAAAATGATGTTGGGTTATTAACAATAATAGTAATATTGGAATTGAAGAAATTGTCTTCAATTGAGAAACATGTGTTATTTTTGGCAAAAATGGAAATTCTTAGTGAATCTTGATTCAAACAAAAAGAGGAAAAACTTTATGAAATTTGGAAGAATGTTATGATCCGTAGGGGAGTTGGAAAAGAGGAGATTGAACATGTGATTGTTACTCCTATGTTGAATTATGGAAATGTGAGATTATGGAATTATAGCTGTCTCTTGAACTCTATATTTTTAGTAGAGATATCTGTTTTGGCTATCGATGGAGGATAGCGTTGTTTGTTGTAGAAATTACATGTAAACTAGATCAAGCTGGAACCCATTAGCTCATGCATTAAATTTGAACATTGGTTTTATACTTATGCATTGAAAACAATTGTTTTGAGAGAAAGATGTGAATACTGGTGAATCTCATTAAGGGTGTGGTTATAGTTATTATGTTGGTCTTTTGTCATTGGTGAAATTCTAGAAACCTCGTGTAGTTAGGTGTTGATCCTTCCGGTTAATGCCGGTAAAATGACAGTATAGAATTGTTTAAAAAGGAAATGCATGTTTTGCAATGGCATTTCATATGCATTCACCATATGACTTTGTTAAACATCATACGGATCATTAAACTCATCTCTCTTGAGCTTTAGCTCACCCTATGTGAAGCCGACTTTCAGTCTTGATGGTGCGCCACCACCAAGGGATAGCTTGGGAGGACATTGGAGCGGACACTCATTTTTGTTTTATAAATATGTTTTGTACAAGCTTAGGGCTTTGCACGTATTAGGCTACGATTCACTTTTGTTGTATCCAAGCGATGTCTTGAAAATTTGTAGCCATTAGGGTATGAACTTAACTTTATTCCCTTTTATTTCTATATATTTGTCACATCCTATAGATTCATAATTTGGGATTGATGAATGTATTAGAGCATACCACGTTTTGTAATATTTAAAGGAGATAAATGAATGAATGATAGTTCCGAAAATGTTTCTGATATTAAATATTTGATATTTGTAATCTTCCTTATGTATGTTTTTGTGTTATAATGTATATCAAATATCATTGATTTTTGGGGCATTACAATCAAAATACTGCCAAGAAAGAGATCATTTAGATGATAATGATGATGCAACAACAAGAGCTGGGGTATGGATAGAACAATCAATTGATTCATGTTGATCAATAGTGATAAAATTATTGACATTTACATTAACATTAGTATGATCCATATTAACAATTAACTAAAATAAATTAATTAAAAATGAATAACTAATAATTATCAATTAAAACTAGGGATGCAACTTGGGCGGGCTCAACTCGAGCAACCCGAGCCTAGCTCAAAATTTTTTAGGGCTTAGGAAAAATATTTTTAAATTTGGTACAGGGCTTGTAAAAAATATAGAAGCCCAAATTAAATTTGGGTGGGCTTGAGTAAAGATATCAAACAACCCAAACAACTCGAAACCCGAATTATATATAAATATATAAAAATATTGAATATACATATAAATTATTATCCATTAGATGATATTAAAGTAATTTAGATCGTTATATTATATTGAATATATATTATATATACAAGTAACCTAATACAAAATTTTTCTTATTTATTTTTTCTCACTCATAAATTGTGAAGACCATCACAGCGACTTCCCTTTTACATTATATAAATTATTTATTTTAATGGTATTAATGATTTTATAAAATGAAAAATTGTAAATAATCTAATATTAAAAAATTAATTAACTTATCTGCACTAAAAAGAAGAAGAAAATTTTGAAATTTATGTGCAATTCGGGTTTATCTCGGGTAGAGCTTGGACATATAACCTCAGATTACAATTCGGGCTTGAGTGGGCCTGGGCACCTCTTAGTACAACTTGAGTTGGGCTTGGATAACATCTCAACCCACCCGAGCTCCCCTGAGTTGCACCCTTAATTAAAAAAAGTAACTAATAATTAATTAACAATTAATTAAAAAAAACAAGTAAGTAATAATTATCAATTAAAATAATTTATGTTACCGAATGGTGAATGTGCTACAAGAATTAACTTCATTTAGTAAAAACTTTTTCTTGCACAATTGTAATTACCACTTATGAATGAGTCTTAAAAAGTTAAGAGAGTTGAGAGTTGAGAGTTGAGAGTGAAAGAAAATAAAATGGGGATATTTATAGAATTCTAAAACAACGAAAAAAATAATAATAATTTGAAAAGGGTCAAAAATTTGATCGTTTGAGTTTGTGAGAGAATCGTTAGGAGGGGCAGAGCAGACTATGAAGGAACCGTTGAGCAAATGTAGGTGTGTCCTTGGGCAGGCCCAAGCTTACAAATGCTAGGCCAAGGCTAGGGTTTGAGGGTCTCGGGCCAGGCTGGGCCGGGCCTTGGGCCTAGTCAAGCCAAAATCAGAGGAAGCTTCAAGTGGGCCACAATGGAAGTATAGAAGTCCAAAAATGGCCATGCTCAAAAACATCATTTTGACTTCAAAATGATTTTTCGAATTGATTGTTTAATTAATTTGAAATGTTCACTACCTCCTCATGATTTGGAGTTAAAGCGCTTTACCTTGGTTGAGATATAGCCAAAACGTGCTGTGTATTTTAGACTAAGTGTTACATTTAGTTTTTTATCCAACTAATGGTATATCACATATACCATTTTTTAGAATAATGTTTGGTTTTTAAAAAAATTAAATAAAATTAATCGACAAAAAGACAATGTTACTCCCATTTTCTCTAAACATAAAATTAGATTAAAATGTTAATAGAAATAAAAATAAATTAAAATATAATTAAGGATTGATCTAAATATAAAATAAAATAAAATAATAATATAAAATAAATTATAATTAAGAATTGATATGAAATATAATTAGATTAGCATATTGAGAATTACAATAAATAATTAAAATTTAGGATTAATTGTAATTTAAAAATATAATTCAATTAAAATTAGATTAAAATTTAAGAATTAGAATAAATAATTAAATATTTAGAATTAATTGTGATCTAGAATATAATTAAATTAAAATTAGAATAAAAAGTAAAGAATTACAATAATAATTGAGAATTTATTATTAATTTTGATTTAATTGCACTAATGTTAGACATTATAAATTATGTATATGAGAGATAAGACAGAAAAAATAACAAAAAAGGTATAGAATTTAAGGATATTATAGTAATTTCATATTTGTAATTGATGGTATTAACGATTGCACTTTGATCCAAAACTATATGAGAGCTTTCTAACTATATTTAAATTATAAGTCGTAAAATGCTCTAAACTCAAACAACAACAAGATAAAATGAATTTTATCTTAATTTAAAATAGCTCAACAATCAAAATTCATTATTTGGTTGCGACCTATGTACAACTCCAGATTTTTTTTCCCCCTTTCTTATTGCTTGAGCCATCTGCAAAGCTCCTATTACTTTTGTAGGGCTGAGTGAGATTCTGAGAGTTGTTGATGTTCGCTCGAGCGCAGGAATGTTCGCTCGAGCGATCTGTCTTATCTAGTTTGAACTTCTAGGAGTTCATCATGTTACTTCGGCGAAGTGTCGAATTGACATATTTAAAAGTCACTTTTGGCCCACTCTTTCTTATCTCTCTCTTGCTCCTTCTCTCTCTTCTTCCTCGTTTCCACCATTATTGTGGGTTTCAAGCTTTCAAGCTTGGGTTTCATCTCTTTTCTTTCATGTTCTACCTCATGTTCCTTATATAAAAACAAAGAGCACGCCGAGGGCTTTCTATCCATCCAAGCGGATCACGTTTTCGTTTAAGTGGAAATTTTGGGTTCTTTCTCTTCTTGCTTAAGGTAGGGATTTTCTTTACTTCCCTTCAATATTTTCTTATAGATAGATGGGTGGTAAATTTCTATTGCATACAACCTCATTTGGAAGAGATTTTTATAAACACATGTAAAGGAAGTTAGGGTTTTCAATTTATGGTGATTAAGTGTGAAATTGAGGAGGATGACGAAAGTGTTGAATAATTAAAATGTGAATTTGACCCTTAAGGTTAAAAGCCCTAAAATTTGGTTTAACCGTAGTTATGGATTTTCATTAAATATGAGAGATGCATAAATTGACTTTAATTTCATGAAATTGAGAGTATGATTAAAATAAATTAGTGCTTGTAAAGGAGACTAAATTGTTGCTAGCATAATATTAGGATATGAAGGTTGTGTTTGGGGAATTGAATTCTGAAATTTTAATTAATAAAACTTGAGGAGTGTATGCAAATAATTGTGTTGTATAATTGAGTATTAAAATTGATGATAATGTGGAGAAGTAATTAGAGAAATGGAATACATGGATTGTGATTGTTTCTCAAAGATAACCTTTATGCTTGTGGTGGATATGTTGTTAGATTAATATGTGATGGAAATAATGAATTGTGTTGATAGCCTTGTTGGAATTGTAATAATAATTAACGGGATGAAATGATGGGATGGTGATATGGAATAAGTGTCTGCTTTCTTTTGGCTTCGACCGGTAAGCGTGGCGCTTAATAGAGGTTCCGTCTTCTTTCGAGTGGCGCCCGTAAGCGCATGGCCTATTGAGATATGTTGAGGTTCCGTGTTCCGCTTTCCTTCTGGTTCGTAACTAGTAAAGTGTGTGGTTCCACATTCCTTTCCAACTCGTGATCGATAAAGCTTGGCGCTTAATAGAGGTTCTGCATTCCTTCCAAAGTAACACCTGGAAAAGCGCGTGGTGAGATGATGTGGCCTGGTAATGGAGCCAATTTCTATCCGGATTTTTGTGAAATGATTATAATGAGGTCTGTACATGTGATTGTGATAATTGGAAATGAATATTTTAATTGTGTAAAGTTGAACAAATGGAGTTGAGTTAAATCCTTTTATGTGGACTATATTGGGGTGATGAGTTGTTGTGGACTTTAGTAGAATGAATAGTTTTTATACTTAAACCTCTAGGTACCATTAATAAGGGATTCTCGAGAAGTGTTCTTTTTGAAAACTATACTAGAATGATATGGAAAATAAAAGAAAGAGTTTCCTTGAAAAGTTGTCATGGAATTCTTTATGAGAAAGGTATTACCTATATGTATTATATTTAAGTATGAAATGAGCACATTATCTATATATGTATCATTCTTTAGCATTCATCCATATAATATAGAGCATATCTGCAAGGGTTTGCAAAAATTGGACGATGGGATTATAAGAAAAATTGAGATTTATTTTTTATTTTTGTAACTTTAACAGCATGCTGTTTTGACATGCTTCATTTTCATGTTATGAAAATTATATATTTGGAATCCTTATTTTGAGACTTTTGAAACATTATATTATGGGTTTGATTCCGACTTACGATTGAGTAGAAAACTCAAACCCTAATTTTGAGTGAAATTGAAGCAATTGAAGGCTTGAAGAAGATGAAATTGATCTTGTGAGTCATGATCACATGTATCTATAGATATTATTGTGAGAATCTTTGAAAATTCCTCTTGGACTTCGTGTTCATCCCATTTATTTTAACCATTTTCGATGCAGTCGGGAACACCGGTTTGAAGATTTTAGGTGTTTATTTCCCTTTGTGACAAAGTGAAAATGAGAGATGTTTATTGTGATGTGGAATTTATGAGTGTTTTCTCATGTAACAATTTATTATGTGTATTTAAATGTAAATCTTGGCATGTTTTATTGTTGTATTTATTTGAGAGAACAATATTTCCATTACTCAAGTATAATGGTTATTTGTATTTAAATATGTATTGAGCAAATGGTCTTGAATTAAAGGTTCTAGTAATGTTTCCAGAAATATAATTTGGGTCGTGACAACTAGGTATGAGAGCTACTAGAGTTGAAAACCTTGTACTCGTGGTAAGTGATTTTTTACCACAATGGGTTGACTTACGCTTGGTGAGGACGTTTGCATGTAGGAAGCATTAGACATAGGAAATTATGTCTGCATTGTGTGAGCATGAGTTAAGTTTGAGGATAGTGCTTGTGGCCGGCTAACATGCTTTAAGATCTCATTGGAAATGTGTTTGATCAACGTGGTTTCGATGGGACTTCCTTGAAAGTTCTGAAACAAGTGGTCATTCTTGTAGATTTGACTCAATTATGTGGCTTAATGTTCAAAGTTGTTTTCGTGTTGTATGATTATATGTGAATTTGGTTTCATGTCTTGATAAAAATAGTAAGTGTCTCGGAAAGGGCTAGAATTCAATTGATATATGTTTAATGTTGTTATTGATAGGATGTCGGGACAAGCTAGTAGAGGTTGTGTTAGGACTAGGAATGTCGGTAGGGGCACAAGAATTCGATAGTACCCTTTCTTGGAGAACTTATGGCGAGGAGGTTGCACACAAGATAGTGAGAGCTGACGGAGGCTTTAACTTCGAAATGAGGAGGCGAGTCTCATGCCTTTAAGACCACTAAGGAGTTCTTTTGTTTTAACCCACCGAGTTCACAAGAGGGTCGAACCGTTAGATCTTGAAAAAGTGGTTAGAAGCGGTCACTAAGTCTCTTGATATGCTCGAGTCACAGATGAAGAGTTAAGAGTGGCATTAGCTAGTTTTCTACTAAAGGGAGATGGTGGGTATTGGTGGAAGTATGCAAGCCCTACCATAGGTCTTGCCTAGGTTGTATTCACTGAGGCCTTTTAGGCCAAGTACCTTCCTTCTTCCACTTGGGAAAGATTGAGGAAACAATTCATGGAGTTACACCAAGATACTACACTTTGGCACAGTTTGAGGCGAAGTTCATCAGTTTGTCTAGATTCGCTCCAGAGTTTGTAGCAACTGAGAAGCGTCGTTGTATTGAGTTCGAGGAAAGATTATGTGATGATATCCGATAGAAGGTAGTGGAGTGCATGCATAGGGACTATCACACACTAGTAGAAATGGCGGCTCACGTGGAAGCCATCAATCTTGAGGCTGGTCTGCGTGAAGGAGAAAGGGCTATATTGGCGAGTTCTTTGGTTTAAGAACACATGAGACCTAGTAGAAGGCAAAAGAGGGCTAAATCTCAATCACCATCCCAGTCACAACCTTAATCTAGTTTTACCTCGCCAGGTTCATTTGTTGGATGATCTAGCCAGACTTAGATCTCCTCGAGTCGTCCCCAGAGTAGAGGACCACCCTTTTGCTCCAAGTGTAGACAAATGGGCCATGTTAGGTGTCGTTGCCCCTTGCATGGGCAAGGTTTGTCTTAGTAGTCTTGCAAGGATGATAGTGATGTGGTGCCTTGGTGGAGGTTTTTGTGCTTTGTTACCGTGATGTAATTTCCCCTATATGTAGGGCTTTGTACCTATAGATGTTGTATATGTATATGTATGTATGCTTTGGGAACCCCACAGTGTGGTAATGTAATTAAACCTTGAAACTGTAATCTTAATATTTTTTTTGTGTGACTGTTTCTATTCCCTGAATGAAGTATGTGTTGACTTATGAGCCTGGAATTGACTTTAAAGTGTATGTGAAAAGTGAGGATTATATGATTAAAAATGGGATATAGTGGGGATGACTTGGAAAAGGTGTAAGAATTGTGTTTCACTATGATGAGAGTAGTGTTGGTGTAATGCTGTTATAAGCTAATAGTTGTGTGTGGGTAAAAAAGGGGGTTGTGGTATTCAATGGTCAAAGCATGTATAGGGTCCACGAGTATGAAGGGAATTTAATAGTTAGATGCTAGAAGTGGTTCTTGGGAGGAAGTATGGGTTCTGTTTTTGGGTAACTGGTATAGTGTGGACGACGATTGTCTATGTAGTTCTAAATAGGTGGAGAGCCATTGACCTTCTAGGTCTTGTTTCATGCAAAAGGAGAAGGGCATTGCCTTATCGGCATAAGAGTGATGGGATTATTAGAAACAGTGCTAGTGCTATATATATATGTATTTGAGGAATCCGATAAGATTTTATAAGTGTGGGAAATGGTGTGTAGAGCTCCATCTTGGAGTAAAATGTTGGAGTGTCGACATTAAAGATTTATTGAGTAGTTAACCTATTGGTTGGTATTAGGGTTTGGTGACAAATAGTCACTTTAGAATGGTTTAGATGTGAGAAGGGTGGAAAGTTTGGAAGATGCTTTGGAAGGGTTTTGTGAGTGTTAAGTGTACTATACATGGGAAACTCCTTAGGTTGGGCATAAAGCATGTCTTGTATGTGTTTTGTGCCTTGTGTGAATGATAAGTGACAAAGATGATTATGAATTGTGAGATTTTGAACTTAGAAAATCGAACTTAGATCCAATTGTAATGGTGGTATGTGTCAGACCCCAGGTAAAGGCAATTGGGGTTGGTTAGCATGTTGATGTTTGAACTACGAAAGTGGTTGATTGGTAAGTTGGTCTAAATCTCATAGAGAAGATTGATCCTTGTGGTCACTCCCTTTGATGGGACTTAAGGATTGGTTTAGTCTAGTGGGTTTGTTTTGGTTTGGTTTGAAATTGGTGGTTTCAATGAGTACTATTCGAAGATGATTGACACTTAGTTAGCTTGGGAATTACTTTGATTTGAATCAATAGTGGTGCGATCAAGTGGTACTTGAGGATGTTGAGTCTTGCATACATATGTATATTATTGGTGTGAAATTGTGGAATTCTTGAGTTGGGATAATGTGTTAGAATCTAGATTGGTTCAAGCGCACTTGTGCCAAGGTGTATCATCTCTTATCCATGTTGATGTTTGTAATGGTTAGGAACTTTCAATTTATAGGAAGACGCATGTGACGTAGTACTCCTCGTGATGCAATCGTGATTGTTTCCATTTGTTGTTATTACAAATATGTAAAGTAAATATGTTATGATGTCACGGATAAGTGACGGAGATTATTGGGTGATTGATGGAATTCATCGGGTAAATGTATAGAATAATTTGGAAAATGAAAATTTCTTTTCCTTGTATTATGGCCTGGAATGGCATGGTTAAACTGAACGCTAAAGATTCAATCTAAGTTGTGCTAATGAGTAGCTTGTTGATCAGTGGAAACTAAATATGAATGAGGAATGAAGATGTAATTGGTTTAGTATTCTAAACAACACTATCCATTTCAGACAAACGTTTATGAACATTTATGGATTGCAATGTGTTTTGATGGTAAGCGGTATAAGTTGGAATACTTTTTGGGGAATAAAACCACATGTACACATGAACGATATTCACCATTTTACCTTTAAATGCTAGGTTGTATAAAGGATTGATAATTTTGCTAAATGTGATGTTCTTTGGAATTCTTATATTGGGTGGAGTGCATTGTAATGTATCATTTGTTTTTGCCAGTGTCAGCCGGGTTTTTGGTTTTATGGCGGTTTTCTTTCCCTTTGAAATTTAGGTTTTGGTCATTCGGTGGTTGTTGTGTGCGTTGTTGTCGGTTGGGGAGTTGTTGTTGTTGTCCTTGGGGGTATAAGTGGTTGATGTTGTCTCTTGTCTTTTGGACCTCAATGAGTATGTAGGTTGAAAGAGCATTTGTAATCTCTTAGTGTGATTCTTGTTGTTAGAGTCTTTGGGATCTCGAGATACTAAACCAAAATTTGGGAACTCATCTCAAGTATGAGTTTAGCTTTTGGTTGGTGGTGATGTCTTAGCCCCTAGATTTGTTTAGCTTTTGTTTTGCCTCTTACCTTATTTTGCTAATATATCCCAAGTGTGTTAAGTTAAGGGTTTTGATTTCGTGTGTATTGGTTTTCCTTTCATTTCAGTTCTTCCCTAATTTGGTGTATGAAATTTCTTAAGGTGGGAGTAGACACCCCATTTTTGACTGACCTTAATACTCAGATGTCATCGATTGAGCGCTCGGTGATGAAGCATATTGTGCTCGTTCTGAGGTTGTGGAGTCTTGGCTGAGAGCCTTGCCTCCGGACTTCGGGACTCTTTTGTGCTTTGTCTCGATTTGCGAACCAGGTCTTATTTTCTCTGTTTTCTCTTCCCCAAGGGAGGGAGAGGTCTCGAAGACCATCTCTCAGTGGCCGTAGGCTACGTTTCGTGGTCGTAGGCCACTATTCGTTGGGAGACCAGTCTCGATTTTGAGCGTCGGTGTTGCCTCTTTCGAGACAGCTTAACTTTCTCCGTTTGCTCTGGTTTTGGCACACACCTTGTTCCTCTCTCCCTAGAGGGACATCAGGCCCGAGACCACCTTGTGGTCACATCGCCACCTCCTAAGTGCCTAATTGCTGAGGCACCCATTGCGCAAGATTTTGGCCCCGAACCTTCATTTTGCATCGGTGTGGGTTCATTTTTGGCATGGACCCTAGTTTGTTTGTTAGAAGGTGGTACTATGGTGGGAAACCACCTTTTCTTCTTGGAGACCACCTTTCTCTTATTGCCGGTTTTCTTGTTAGGAGAACTGGTCTCCCTCACTTTTGGACCACAATTTCGGTCTCCCCATACCACCACCGAAGTTGCATTCACGGAGACCACCAATCTTGGTAGGCCACCTTTTTGCTTGACCCTTTTGACCCTTGTTCTCCTCACTTTTGAGCCACAATTTTGATCTCCCATATCACCACTGAGCATTCACCTAGGAGATCACCAATATGGGTAGGCCGACCACCTTTTAGCTTGAACCTTTTGACCCCACGGTTAGGTGACCACCTAGTAGTCGGCCAACCTTCTGCTTTTTTGTCTCAATGAGTTGAAGCCAGCTGTGCCAGCTGGAAGCCTCAAAATGCATCCTCCATACA
The DNA here is from genome assembly GCA_025200525.1 of Camellia lanceoleosa. Classification (NCBI taxonomy): domain Eukaryota; kingdom Viridiplantae; phylum Streptophyta; class Magnoliopsida; order Ericales; family Theaceae; genus Camellia; species Camellia lanceoleosa. The sequence continues at coordinate 122,938,603 of CM045763.1, read as the reverse complement.
CGTGTATGGAGGATGTTTGTTAACTTTTAAGCTTCTTTGAGAAGCTTTAGATCTTCTCCTCTATAAAGGAAGGGCTCTCTTCCATTGCTAGGGTTCGAATTTTGCTTAAAGGCATACATTACACTTCCCTCTCTATTTCTCTCCATTTAGCTCCAAGGTCCTTGTTCTTGCACCATTGCACTACACCTCTTAGCCTAACCTCTCCATCATCTATCCAAGCACCTTGGAGCTCATTTTCAGAGGTTGAAGACTTGCTATCTTGGTCCAAAGTTGCTAGTTCCTTTGGCTACAAAGGTAACACTCCATTTCCTCTTTTTGACATTGTTTTGCTTCATAGTTTAGCTCTATTTGCAAGCATATTTAGGCTTTGTCATAAACTAAAAAGTCTTGTTTTGATCTTCTAAACATGTTTTTTAAGACTATTTTTTGTTAGGGGTCATCTGCCCTTGCATGCTTCATTTCCTCATGTTTTGAGCTATGCTTTAGAGCATTTGTGTCGCCTTGGTTTGGCCTTTTAGCCACTTGAAATCCATTAGATTTTCAGCTAACATGTGTCTTTTGAGCCTCAAAATCAGAGAGTGACCCTCTCACCCTTTGTTCTTTTTACTAGCTTTCTTGGACTTCCAAAGGAGCCCCTATTTGCATGTTTCAACGCCATGCTCCAGGCCATTTTTGATGAGTTTTGTGACCTGCATGACCTCTTTCCAGAGGTGATTTTTCCATATTAGATGTCTATTATGCATGTGTAGAGTAATCTTCTTCAAGGCCTTTCAAAGGGGCCTTCACTTGTATGCTTCCTAGACTAATTTTAGGCCCTTTTCAGTGAGTTTTAGGGCCCTCATAACCTCTTTCTAGAGGTGGTTTTGCCATTTTGTATGTCTATCTTGCATGTGTAGAACAACCCTCTTATTAGCCTTTCAAAGGGACACATCATTCTTGCATGCATTGACTGAGTTTCAGTGGGTTTTTGGGCATTATTTGGCATGGCATACTTCTATTTTTGACTGGTTTGGTGAGCTCTCATGTGCTTCATATAGTTGTAGTGCAAATCATGGTTCACTAGCTTATTTTGCATGCTTTGTTGACCCTTGATTTTAGCACTTTTTGGCCTTGCCTTAAACTAATTTTGTGCATATTTTGGACTATACCTATTTCGCTTTGGGTCTCATGGCCGAATAATGCTTGTTTTGCATGCTTGTAGTTCAATACACTTGCCTAGCTTTGAGATTTGAGGTCTATTGCATGCATATCGAGGTGTTTTCATGCTTTGGGGTCATTTTGCATCATATTTGAGCCTATGTGGAATTTCATATCCCTCATGTTTTCTCCTCTTTAAGTGTGCTTGAGAGTTGTGCATGAATGCCTTTGTTTTTAATTCATTGAATGAGCTTCATTTCCATGCACTTTGAACCATCATTTTGGGCCATTTTCCCACTTGCTTGAGACACCACTTACAGTGGTCTCTGCTTTGGGAAGTTAGTTTTTTCCATTCGCGGCATTGCTTTTGTGTACCTCTAGTGTAACACACTTCACTAGTTTCGATATTCTGCCATCTAGCATGCATTGGGTAACTTATATTTGCATGATTTGGGGACTATTGTACATCATGTTTCGTAGCTGGAAAATGTATACTTGTATGCCATATTTCATCCTTTTCCATGCTTAGTTAGAGCTGCATGTTGTGCTTTAGGATCACCCATCGTGCATTCGTGCATGCTTGCATGTATTTCGGTTGTCTCATTTTCATCATATACGCCATATGATGTGAGTGTGGGTTTGAGATCCACTCATATTGGTGTAAGTCCATCTTGCATTTGTATATGCCATATTTTAGTTCATGCAGCTCATGATAGTCTTCGTAAGTGCATTATTGTATGTCATGTTATGTCACGGTATTGTGTATGCCATTTTTAGCCCATAGCATTGCGTATGCTAGGTTGCATGTTAGTCGTGATATGTGATGCCGATCTCATCGCTTTGTGTTTGGAGTAAGGTTAGTCCAAACACGGGAAATGAGGGACGTTTCATACTCCAAGTGACGAAACGTGTCTCAATTCCCAGTCGCCGACACTTCGGATTACCCATGATGGAGTTTAGGCTTTCTTGTGTTTATATGTGCATTCATTTCATATTGAGTCGTGCAATTTCAATCCACCGACCATCATGCATCGAGATGCGCTTTGTTTGATTGAGTGGCACGAGATCGAGGTCTACACTCCCTAGAAGCTGCAGTGCAATGATATGAAGAGTGGTGCGATGCATACATATGTGAAAATACTTTGCCATGCCCTTTCTTGCTCTCTTTGTTCTGATGCAAAGAAACCGAAACCAAAGAAAGAAAACTCGGGTCAACAACCTTTCCGGAGTTTTGCATAGTTGTTCGATCAATTGCAAAATGAAGAGGCAAATCGAGACATCGCAAGGAATTTCCTTAATAAAGTGACCTTTGAGTAATACATAAATCTTCATCATTCGGAACAAGAGCCGAAATGGCATCCATTTTATAAAGCTTGCATGCTAGTTTATTCGCTTCCTAGTTAATTTGTTAATTAATTAGGGTTTTGTAATATTTAATTGAAGCTAGAGTAGTTAATTATTTATTCGGACCTCGGAGAGGGCAATGTTGTAATAAGTGTGCGTGTGTGTGATGTGGCGTCTTTCCAACCCCACGCCTTTTCTCCCTTTTATTTACCAAAATTTATGATGATGTTAAGTTTTAGGGCACGCTTCAATTAGCATACTTTATGCTCGCGATGTTTTGCATCCATTCATCTCTGCCTTTGGCAGCGCACCGCCTCGCGCACCTCATAACTAATCGTGATTGTATTTCAATTCCGGAAGTTGAATACATGTATCATTTGTTGCATTTCTTAAGTATGCTATCTTAGAATAGCCTGTTTCATTATAGTACAGCATTAGGCATTCTTAGCATAGTTAGGATTCATGCATGTTTTCTAATTAGCTTTCTTTGGCTCCTGAAAGTACTCTAAGTGTTTATGCTTTTTTAGCATCCTTGCATGCATGTGAGTGACCGCCATGATAGCATGCTTTCTTTTTCTACTATGAGTGGCTACAAGTGTGTTTGCGTGATATAACTGCCTAATGCCCTCAGGGTGAAGGTTGGGTTATTATTTGAATTGGAACACCACCCATTGAGAGTTTTAAGCCCACTTGAGAGTGGGTAAAATCATAGCCTTTTAAGTTCACCCCTGAGGGTGGCAACCATCGCTCTTAACCTACTTAAGTAGTAGTTACCAAACCGCCAAAACTTAACATAAGATGTTTTGTCTAATCAGCGACTCCATTTATAATTTGTATGTCAGGTGCGATCACATGGTAATTCTAGACTTATGAACTAATAAGAAATTGCCATAATGTTTTCAAACTTGATATCATGGTTAGTAGAGCCTTACCTTTTTGATCAGTTGGGTGCCTACAAAGTGACCTTTTCCTGTAATCAGACCCAAGTTCCTTTAATTCAGACAACTTTGTGACGTACCACGTAGTCAGCAAGAGTCGTGGTTTCAAGTTCTAAAACAAAATAT